>OY759171.1:22653290-23070790 GCA_963662145.1 Sturmia bella
TAACGTATTTCTGTAATTCAAATATAAGTGAAATCTTGTTGTACAGGAAATGGAAATAAATAAATATCTATTTTCAGTTTAACTAAACCTAGTTTAGCTGCGATCTGAAAAACCCAGCCTTAGATCTAAAACTGTCTGCTACTTAATTGCAGTTTAAACTTGACTGCAGTAAATTATATTGTTTTTAGAAATAGAAATTTGGCAATATTTAAAAAAAATTAAACAGCTGATGTTTTGCACTGCTTAATGGCTGAAGCTTCAACGCTAAATTTTCGTCCTTTAAATGAAGTTTCAGTATGTACTGATTTGAAAATTTGCTAGCTTAAACGTAGATTAAACCGAACTGAAAGATAAACTTGAACTGATTTGTTGGGTTTTAATCTATAAACTTGTAAACTACGTTTAAACTTTGTTTACACTTAGACTCAGACCTGCTGAGTGAATTTTGCTTCATTGTTGCTAATCATTATTTTGAAATTGAATAATAACAAATGGTACTGCTGTGATGTTTAATTTGAATTTGAATAATACAAAACTGCTGCGTAGCTTAAGCCAAATTTAAATCATTTAAAAGTTTTGCTAAACAAGAGTTTTATTTCTCACTGATTTTTTTTTTCTCGAGGATTAGCTGCCTGACGCTGTCATTCTTTTTTCTATTAGATTATTTGTTAGCTGAAAAAGCAAAAAAAAAATCTAATTTCATTTGCACATATTTTTTTCTGTTATTATTTGTTCTCTTGCTTTGCCAATGACTCTCTGCTTGAAAAAGACGTGTCATTATCACGTCTATAAAAATTGAAAAAAAAACCTTTTTTTTTTTTAAATGAAAAAAAACTTAAACTAAAACACATCAACAAAAGTGTTTAAATTTTTTATTTTTGCACAATTTTTCTAGCACTTGTTACGAGAGTTTCGGGGCAGTAATTAGGTTTTATTATGAAAATATTAGATAAAGAAATAAAAGCAGAAGGGGAAAAAAACAATTATTGTTATAAGTGTTGATATTTGAACAGAAACAAAGTTACCTCCTAAACTTAAATGCCGGTGTTTTTTTTTCTAAATTTTTCGTGTTAATTTTCTTTATTATTCAATTCTTCAAAAAGCTTTGAAATAATGATATTAAATATAATAAATTTTTGCCAATTAATAAAATAGAACAAAAATGCCTTTAAATAAAGTCACTTACATGAGGTCGTAGTCGTCGTCGTCATATTAGATTAAATCATTTCCGCTTTTAAAACAACAATTAAAGCCAAATAAATTAACAGTGAAATTGTGGGGTTTTTAAAGCACAAAGAAAAAAACAGAAAAAAGTGTATGTAAAATAAAATAAAGAAAATAACACCCGCCTTAAACAAATGAAATTTAAGTGAACGAGTGAAAAATTAAATAAATAAATAATTAGAGAAAATGTAGATAGTTTTTGTTACATAAAAAAAATTAAAGAAAAACTAATAAACACCATTAAAAAATATTAAAAAAAAAATTTAAACATAATAAAAAATTTTTCATAAAATTATAAAAAATAAAAAATAAAATCTAATAAATATAAAAAATAAATAGAGCAAATGAAACATAAATTTCATATAATTTTCTAATTATGGAAAAGTAAAAAAATTTTACATGTTAAAATAAAAAACTTAAAAATTTCCATGAAATTTTCATAGTCTATCAATAAAATTAAGAGAGAAAAAAAATAAATTAAATAATATTTATTTATGTATATGAATACAATTATTTGTATGTGAAAAATGTATACCTCCGTCCGTCGCATTTTGCCACTCAGCAGCAGCGGCTGCAGCAGCAGCAGCAACAGCAGCATCCTGCACCACCATAATCAAAATGGTCTGAGTCCTTTCACATCGTCTACACCCTTAACTGCACCTGCCTCTTTAATGGGTTCGGCATTTGACTACCCGCCCATACCCAAAGTACACAAAGTTTCATCAAAACTACCGCCAAATTACGAAAGAACAGATAAAGTAAGTTTTAATTGAGAAACTGAAAGTGCACAAAAAAATGTATATCAATTAAAAAATTGTTTAATTTTGTACCAATAAAAAAATTTTCTCTCCTGATTAAATTTTAATAGCAATTTGATATTGTTTTTCAATTAAAAGTTTGATAATATTGGTCAAATTCTTAATCGTTTTTAGTATTTTTATTTTATTAAACAAAACAATTAAATTAATTCTATTTATCAAATCTCTACATTCAGTGTATAATTAAAAATTTAATTATTTAAAAAAAAATTAATTAAAACTAGAAACTTTTAGTTTTTTTTCTCGAACCTCTGCTCAGGGCCATAATAATAACAAGATCCACAGAAAATCTGGCTGGGAAAATGCTTAATCTGACAAAATATTATTTTAATAGATTGACTCATGATATTCTATGAATCCAAGAACACCAGTCCATGTTCATTACCATCAATGCAGGGTAGTAATTACAATATTACTGAAAATATTTTAATAATTTTTTAAATTGATCAGACCAACCATGTTATAAGACCAATTATTGTTATAAGTATTGATATTTGAACAGAAACAAAGTTACCTCATAAACTTAAAACAATGATACTCATAATCAAATAAAATATTTATATACACTGAGAGAAAAAACTTCTTTTCTGGCATGATTTTCATCATTCTGTGGATGCATTTTTTCATTAATAACGAACTAATCAAGCATTTCATGCTTGCTGTTCGATTATTGCTAGTAAGCTTTCAGGCCCTTTTTGATCATTGAGAGTTATGTTAAATTTTTTAGACCATAGTTCAAATTTAAACTCATCCTTTTTTTCTCCAAAAACATTTTCTGGGTTTAAGAATCCCATTTCTCTAAATATCGAATCTAGTGGGAATCTATTTTGAATTTCCCGTAGTGCCGTTAAGTAAAACTCTAGACAATAAGATTTAATTTCATTATATTTCTCTTCAGGGAGCTTTTTACATACGTACATACAATTTGTCGAAAACTTTTTAAACCACAAACAACTCTGGAAATATATTTTTAAGGGATTTTAACGAAAAAAATATTATCAAAAAGAAACGTTATGTTTGCATTTATTTCATAAAGAATGCGACATGACGAAAAAATCCCTACATTTCCCGAATGGGATGTGGACGATATGGGGTTTCAACAGGACATCGCCTTTTGCTACACATCCCACGAAACAATGGCTCTTTTGCGGGACAAATTCAATGGCCGTGTTATCTCACGTAGTGGCGATGTCAATTGGCCACCAAGATCATGTGATATGACGCCGTTGCACTTCCTTTTTTTGTGGTTATTTAAAAGAAACCGTGTACATCGATAAGCCAGCAACAATTCAACAGCTAAAGGAAAAGATGAGTTAAAAAAAAAACAGTGTATGAAGCTTTTGAAATGCTCGACACTAAAAAATTGTGTTAGAAAAATTTTGATGCGCTCAGAATATTTTTGCAAATATTTTTAAATTACAAAACGCTTAAAAATGATTAATAATGTAATTTTAACTGATTTGTTCAGACGCTTAAAAAACCAACAACACACAAATACAGGTTTTCGGTCACAGTTACTAATGGCAGTAGTAACATATGTTACACATACATGAAGAAACCAAATATAAAAAATCTGTCCGATTTTCCTTACGCTTCTATTTTCGTATCAAAAATACCTACCTACATGTTATAAGATTTCAATTAAACAAAAAAAAACTGATGTCTTTCATCCAAGGTTTATTTTTATATTCATTATTTTTTAATTTTTTTCAAAGCTTTTTTACAGAGCTTATCATATATAATTTTTAAATAAGTAAAATATTTATGTGCATATTTTATACAATGTAGAAATTTCCCCTACTTCTGGCAACACTGATTGAGCTAAACCTTAATAAAAGTCCTATAAGACATGTATTTATAAAATCTTGTATGAATTCTTTAATATCATAACCTTTAGTTTATCAAAAAACTCTTCAAAATTGGCAATTTTAATTTTTTCAAAGAAATTTTTCTATTGGAAATGCAGCTTTCTCGAAACTATGTTTTAAGACGTAGTATGTATGTAGGCGTTTATCGCTGCCGACCACAGTTTATATTTGGTTTCAATGCAAACGCGATTGTTCGTGAGGAATTTTTTCGTTTTTCGCGTATGAAATTGTGCATTTAAAAAAGGTTCGTGCGTGAAAAAGCATGGTTTTGATTTCGAATTTTGTCAATGTAGTCAGCTTTGCCACGCGGTAGCACCTCATGTTTTTAAACAGGATGATGTATTATTCTAACGGCTGCCTCTAGATTTCTACATAACTTTCTTTTACATTCGTATTGCAAGTTTCCAAGTTACAGTTTTTTTTTTTCAATATGTTTTGATTGCAATTTGTTTTTTTTATTTTTATTTTAAATCAGACTGCATCTCTAAAATAGTTCAATTGTTTCTCCAAATTGAAATGATGTAAGTTTTCGTTTTCCTTTAATATAAAACAAAGTTGCATTTTATTCAACAATAAATCAAGTGAAGTGCTGTTGTATATATGTAGTTCACGTACATATGTAAATGGATTAATTAAATGTTTTCTCTAGCCATAAAACAAAATTGTTAATTAAACAAACATAATGTTGTGTACGAAAATGAAACATTTTTCAAATTTAAATTTAATATCCATTTCAGCGCCACAACATTTAATGATTGCAATTATTAAATACAAAACTTTAAACGTAATAAAATAAGTAAAAAGTTTTTTTTTTCTTTGCTGAAATTATGTGCGAATAAAATGAAATCATTAAAAAATTATTTTCTTTTTATCATTCAAGTAAGCAAAAATTCAAGTATCTTTGAAACTTGGCATAAAGAGAGGAGGAAAAACTGCTAAACAAATTATTTTATTTGAAGCATTATTTTTTCATCTCTTACAATTTCTGCAAATATTTTGTTTCTTTAATTTATTTTAACAATTAAAATGTTTGCTTTTTTTCTAAAAAAAAAAACAAGACGAAAATTGAAATAAAAAACCAATTATTCAAATCACCAGCGTTAAGACGGCATGATTGGAAAGAAAACTGCAACATTGTTGAAATTGTAGGAAAACTAAGAGGCACTTTTTTTCTGCGTAATAAAAACGCTTGTTGCAGTTTTATTATTAATTGTTACAGCAAGAAGAAAGAAATTTTCTTGAAAAAATGGCATGAGTTCAACACTTGTAGAGATATTTCGGTTCACTCGAGTGACAATACGGCATAGGGAATTTTAACTGATTGATCTCTACTCTCAGAAAACGTTGTCAGTAAAATTAACTGAAAACGCTTAAAAATAAATGAAACTTCATTTAAAAAACGTCCATCTTATTTTCAATTTAAATTTACTAATTATTTCATTTGAATTTAAATGTTAACACCGGTATTCATAAAAAATAAAACATTGTTGAAATACATTTTAGAACAAATTTTTCATATCAAATTTGTTCTAAAATGTATTTGAGCAACATTTAATTTTTTATGAATACCGGTGTAAATATTAAAATGTTAAAAAATCAGAACCCAATTTGTAAAAATAATGATATTTTCCTTTATTCTAACCGTCAAATAATTGATGCGCATTCAACTTGTAAAAATTTTTTTATTTTTCATTCCCTGTTGTTTTTTTTTTTTTACTTTATTTTATTTCATTATGGTTTTCTATCTGTATTATCTCCTTTTTCAATTCGCTAATTTAATTTTTGTACTGCAAAGCCTCTGCTGGGATTCGAACATGCAACATCTCGACTTGAAAGCAGCTGCCATTTCAACTCAGCCATCGCAACAATGAGAACAAATGCAAGGAAGATCAATTTATGTAAAGAGTATGATGGCTACAAAAGTATGTAGAAACCAAATTATAAATACATACCTATCAACAGCTTGATTCCTTCATGTACATATGTGTAACATAAGTTACTACTGTCATTATTAACTGTGACCGAAAATTTGCATTTGCCTGTTGTTGGTTTTTTAAGCGACTGTACAAATCAGTTAAAATTTTAATAATTTTTAAGCGTTTTGTAATTTAAAAATATTTGCAATAATATTCTGAGCGCATCAAAATTTTTCTAACACAATTGTTTAGTGTCGATCAGGGAACTGCACCTGTACAGCGTGCGGTTGTTTTCGACAATCACTTGGTTGTGAGAGTATGCCATTTTAAAAGCTTCATACAGAGTTTTTTTTTAACTCGTCTTTCCCTTTAGCTGTTGAATTGTTGCTGGCTTATCGATGTACACGGTTTGTTTTAAATAACCACAAAAAAAGGAAGTGCAACGGTGTCATATCACATTATCTTGGTGGCCACTTGACATCGCCATTACGTGAGATAACACGGCCATTGAATTTGCCGCGCCAAAGAGTCACTGTTTCGTTAGATGTGTGGCAAGTGACAATGTTCTGTTGAAACCCCATATCGTCCACATCCACAGCTTCCCATTCGGCCCATAAAATGTTCGTTGTCATCTCACGATTGCGAGCACCATTCACAGTCACTGGCTGACCGGCCTCATGCTGGAAAAAATACGGCCGCACCAAATAGTCACTCTTTGTGGGTGCATTGGTTTTTCGACAATCACTTTTGGATTAGTAATCTGAGATGAAAATGTACGATTTCTTGCCACTATTCTGACAATTGACGATGCTTGGAATGGTCAGGAGTGGTTGACTGAATTGCATCTTGTAAGCATGTTAATGCAAGTCTTTATCCATAATGTTCATCAACGACGAGCTTGAGAGGTGCAATTGTTTCACACGACGGCGTGATAAGGTTGATGCCTCTTCTGCCATACTATCGCACACAGCCGCAGTATTTTCTGCAGTGCGAGGATGTATTGCTGGTTTCACATCTATAGACCCGGTTCACTAAAACTTTTGCACTTTTGGAAGCTTAAATCGACCCATGAAGAACGACCATGAAGAACACCCATTTTCATAAAAAGCCTGCATAACTTTCAACGCATTGCTCGATTGTGTACCTTTTAATGGTTCAAATTGAGTTGATCTGAAATTGAAAAATGTCAAATGTCAAAACCAAAAAAAAAAGCTTGACGTTTAGGTGTGATTCACATTCAACCACGCAGTACTTACTAAAAAGGTTAATGTGCTCGTAAGCTGCTTGTGCTGGTTACAACCTAAAACTTTCCTTTAAAATCGGCTGGAGAGCTAGATATGCTTATAATTTTTCCAGCCCTGGTGTCTTGAGTTCCAATACTAAGAGACCTTTAAAAGATCATAAAAGTTCAATAGTATAAAAACATTTTCTCCTCTTATCTCTTCCATTACACTTCCGCAACACTCTTAGAACCACATGGTTTGAGATCACTCAGTGCTGATTTAGAGATTGCATTTGTAATCTTTAAACATGCTTTTAACAAAAATGGAACAATTTCTCACATTAAATTGTTAAAAGAAAAAGAAAATCTTCAAACTCCGGAAATAGTTGAAACTCTGCACAGCATTCGCAGCAACGATTAACAACTTTAAGTTGTACGCTATTTATGCTGAAAATGCCGTCATTCTTTTAATTATCTCTTTGATTTATTTAGTCATGACTGGCTTTGATCTTTAATTAACAGACATCATCATAATCATCATTAACATCAGCTTTAAGTCTAGTGAGTTATTGTTTTTGTTTTTCTTGTTCACCGAATGAATGAAAGTATAATTGCAAATGCGTGAAAGTAAATGAAAATACTTGAAAGAGAAAAATGAAAAATGGAAAATAAACTGTAACAAGAAAACATTTATTTGTTTTCCTTTCTAGTCAGCTTATCAAACAACATCCTTTCAAATAAATAACAAACAAAAAAAAAAACATGACAATTTCCGCAAAAAGAAAACACATTTCTGCTGGTGAGAGGAAGTATTAGAAAATATTAAAACGATTATAATAGAAAATATAAATAAATAAATAGAAATGTTTTGATTACATTTATCTAGCAGTTAGTTTTATGCGAAAAGAAAGAAATATTTCAAAAGTAATGCAACACAATAAGTTTTCTATAACAACTTTGCCTCAATGCGGCATTATTTTGTGCAACAAAGAGTGGTAAATTTAGCTCAAGTAGCAAAAGTTTGCCATTAACTTAAGCACAAGTAACACTTTAAAACAAGTCAAAGTTTTTATGTGGCATTTTTTTTTTTTTATTGGAGGTTGTACTTCAGGTTTCTGGGGCAAGTTGAAGTTTTGCAAAGGATATTTTTCGCTGAAAATGTAATAAAATTGAAAATTGACCAGATTTAAGATGCTCCCTCAATTTAACAATCACATGTACACGGTGGATGGGAATACAGTGTGTTACACAGACTGTTTTTTCATGTAACCCGCCTACTTGGTTACTTTATTTAGTTCAATTGTATTACTTAAGAGGTGATATTACAGCCAGAGACGGGTCACACGGAACAATGTGATGTCAGATCGCGTAACGGAGTACAACATTTTCTAACACAGTACAACATTTTTCAGTTGATTGATTCGGGACTCAATCCTGATAATTTTATATGAAAGTAGTCCCATAAAGAAGAACTTCTGCATCATTTGTTTGGTCTTGGTACCTCAAATAATAATTTAAAAATTAATTTAAAAAGTTAGTAAGTATCGTGTAGGGGAGTTTGTCACGTTTTAGGCTCTTTGGTTTGTCATAATTCGAGAACCATACACTTAGATGGGTGTAATTCTCGCAGTTGAAGTGCTCTCGAATTTTCCATAGCCCATATCCAGCAGTTTTGCTCATTAACGAAGCCACCTAATTGAAAATGGGCTTCGTCGCTCGTAATTAAATTATGAATAAAATTATGATTTTCTTCTGCTTTTTGCCAGAAAAAAAAACTGCATAATTTAATCGTTGCTGGTAATCTGTCGCCTTCAATTCTTGGACAAGCTGAATCTTGTATGGAAACCTTCCTATTGTATGTAAAATTCTCTGCAGCGATGCTCGTGAGAGGCCAAGTTGGGTCCAGCGTCTCCTGGTTGATGTTTCTCCATCTTTCCGAATACTCCTCTCTACCAGTTCAATATTGTCATCCGTATGCACCGTTCGTCGTCTGCCAGCACCAGAAAAATTCCTTACTGTCCCTTGTTGTCGAAAATTTGCAACCAGACTGTTTATTGTTGACTCTGAGGCTCCATCCACGGTAGGCACGCTGAGTCAAAACAATAGATCGTTGATTTGCAAAATAATGCTCAACAATTTGGGTACGTTGTTCATTTTAAATTCCGCAAGTCTTCTTTACACAATACTGAAAAAAAGAAGAAGAAAAAATTACAACAACAACAATTATAAGCAATTCAAACCCCTTTGTTAATTTTGGGCCACCCTGTATAAGCAACATAAGCTGGATGTGCGCGAAGCTTTTCAAAACAGCTAAAGCCCACTCTATAAGAAACCGTATTTGTGAGAGTCATCAGGGCTGGTAAAACCTCTCATTACAATTATTGATTTCAGGCTGCCAGCCCAGCCCGGCTTATGAATCCCAGTGGGATGAGGAATTTTTGGGGAATGGCAATAGTTCGGCCCGATTAGTAAATGTTTGTGTTGCAGCCCAAGATAGTGCAGTAAATAAATTGTCGCCCAAACATGCTAAATTACTGCTGCGGAGGGATGGAGAGACGGCTGTTTTGCTCTGCCTCAATTTGATCCACTGAGCTCATAGAGGCCTCATGGCAGGTAGTGCACTTCTGTTGAATTAGCCAAGTGCGTCCTCTTTTTTAAGATGAGCCTTAGAAAATATGACACTCATTGTGTTTTTCTAGTCATTCCTCAATTTTCAAATTGTTAAAAAAAAATTCATGTTGCATAAAAATACAGTTTCTTAATAATTGCTTCAATTAAATACATTTATTTTCTGCTTTTAACATTCATTTAACAATGAAAAGAAAATGGGGAGAAATGAAACACTACAATTTAATGTTTATGTCTTACCTCTGTCATTCGAGTTAAACTTGCAGCGCAAACATTTTTGGTTGGTTGGCTGTGTGGCACTTGCCACAACTATTAATTTTATCTCAAGACATTTATTTAATTTAATATTTATTTCTGCGATTTGTTATCAACATGACTTCATGATTTCAATTGTGAATCATTTTTTTTTTTCTGGTGTCTGGTTAACTTCATTTGTTTACAACGAGCGCCACCACACCGGTGGCAAACAGTCAGCAAGTTGTTATTGGCTGTAGTGTAACACAGCAACACATCCTGCATCAGCTATTTTTATGTTTTAAATGGTTTTTTAATCACTGAATACAATTTAGTTTTCCTTAGCTGTAAAGTTAATACAGTTTAATTGACGTTTTTGTTGGAACGTGTATTTGTGAAAAATTTCAAATCACCTTTCAAAGACATTCACTTTTGCTGACTGCGGTGCTGCTGCTCCATTTGCAGCTGGTATTGGTTTGTTAGTGGAACTTAATTTGCTTTAGCTTTTTCATAAAATTTAGATTAGTTAAACATTGTTTTCCTAATTTAATTAAATATTTTTTTCTCTCTCTTTTTTTCAGGTATGTACGCTGTAAATAAATTAATGATTTGTAAGTAAATTACTAGATAAGTGTAAACAAAAAAAGCGAAAATTTAGAAAATTTAAAAACAAATCCAAAAACCGTTAGTCGGTACAATTTGACCTTAAAAAAAAAGTAAACAACAAATTAACAAGTATGTGCGATAAATCACTTTTCAACCAAGTGATTTCGAAAAGCAAACATGTTTTGAAATCATGTGATATGAAACCGGTCATCAAACCATTTGTGTACTACTGGCTCTACTCTCTTTTAAATTTGATAAATTTTTATCACAATGAAAGTGGACAGGGAAGTAAACAAGAAACCAGTAGTGATGATATTGATCGGCTTAAAATCACATTGTAAATTACTTTACTGGGCTTTAGTTCGATTTTACTTGCTCGGAAGTGAGCAAGACTTTTTGTGGTCAACATTGTTGTGATCAATATTTGCCCAGCAGACCAGAAAGGTAAACTTAAAGACTTATAGGCTGGGGGGACATACCGTGGCTGTTTCATAACGATCGTCAGTGCCCACATTGCCTCAAATGCAAAAAAGATATTGAAATTGTAAAAAGAATGTGTCACGGCTCCCAGTGATTTCAAAATCTCACGTAAGCTTAACGAAAACACTTTCATCGCTAGCTTGCTGATTTAGATTTTACTTCGTTAATCAGGTGGTTGTACCCCTGCTAATAAGTCTTCAAATTTTCTTGTCTTTCATCACCACAACTTATAAAAAAAAACTCCTACTCAATTTGAGAAAGTAGAACCGAAGCGAGCGCCTCGACGGATGAATTGGTAGAGAGTCCTACAAAGAGTTCCCGAGGTCGCAGTTTCGATTCCTGCCGAAGGCTTTGGGTGTTTCTGCAGACAAGCCAAAAAGCTTCGCAGTTTTGTGTTTGTTAAAAAAAAAAAATTGAGGCGATTTCACATGTAGTTTATGGATAAAAACACTTTCTTCTTTTTATAAGGGGTTCAGCTTTTCAGGGTTCCGTGCAACACAGAGAGTGAAAACGGATTACTGAGACTTCTACATCCTTCAGTCCGACCGTCCGTCAGTTCGTCTCTGACCCATTCTCCCAAGCGGCAAGAGCCAGAGAGTTGAAATTCTCGCAGTATATGTGTTGTAAACAGCCGCTATACTAACAAATACCACAACTAACAAAACGTTAAAAACTACAGGGTGCTCCCATATCAGAAACTGAAATTAGCTTTAAAAAAAAAAAAAAAAAATTTTTGCATCGTAAAAGGTAGAGACCTGCCATTTTTACAGTAAATGTAGTTCGCAGGCCTCTAACCCCCGATTTTTGACTTGGGATTTAAATACAAAATTAGTAAATTTTCCTTAAAATTTAAGTTGGATTTAAAATAGCTTTCTGTTTTACAGACTAAAATTATTTTTGGTAATTAATTGTAATAAAAGTACGGCAGCACAATGTAAGTGTCAAAAAATGATCGATAACTCAATAAAAAAACAGCTGTTTAAACATATTTGGAAGCAAGTGAAATTGTGAAAAGTTTAGAAAACAATAAATTGTTTTGTAAAAATTATTAAAATGAGTAGCAAAAGTGATAAAAGGACTCCCAATTTCACTGCCACAGAAGTTGATTACCTTCTGGAAATAATAAAAAATCAAATTATGAAACAAAACAAAAAAAAACATGTGCAATTTTATATCAAATGTGTTATTAATATAATAAAATGTGCAATTTTCTTAATTTGCAGAACAAAACCAAACTGTCAAAATCATATGGCAGTACGAAAAACTTAAATCGATTTTAAATGGGCACGGCGGCAGGCCGTTTAAGTTTGATTTAAATAGCAACTGTTTGACTCAATTTTGTATTTACATTGCAATTTAAATTGAAATGGCATTTAAAATCCAAGTCAAAAATTGGGGGGTAAGACGACAAATACCGAAAATCAGTAAAAATTTAAATTTGGTTTATGTTCATACACGGCCACACCCTTTAGCTGGAAAACCAGCTACAACTTTTGAGCCGCAAAATATAGAGGCTTGAAATTTACACGGTGTATATATATAGTCATCTGGCCTCTCCAACAGCAGGCACTAAAAACAATAAAAAGTTAAAAGCTAAAGAGCACCCCATGCCAGGCGTAGCCTTTGTCTGCCATTTGCACAGTATTACGGAAGCCTGGCTGTGCGAGTCAGTCTCGTATTTGGCTCAATTTTGTTTATTCCTTTTAGCTCTGATTAATACCTGTAAAATTACATACATTTTGCGAATATTTTTTTCACAAATTTATCAACCTTAACAACAACAGAAAATATATGGCAGATTGCAGAGTGTATGCGGGAAATAATCACTTATTTGGGATAAAATGTATAACATATATGTATATTGTATTCTGACATCTTGCGAATTACTTGTTCTTAACAGCAGCACTGCTGTCAATATTTTGTCCTCCTTTCTTCTTGTTTTTTTGGCTGCCTAAGTTTGAATATTATGCTTTTTTGAATGGCGTCTAAAATTTAGATATCTATAAATTACACAGCAATTTCGGCCAGTGTAAAACAATTCTAAACCACAGTGCGCCCATCAACTAAAACATAATTTTTCCGCTGATCATATCTGCTATTAGTTTCTAGTACAAGTTGTTTTATTTCCTACAAATTTTTCCTGGTTTACTTTTCCATTTTATTCAATTGTTTTCGATTTCTGAGCATAACATTTCTCTGTGCAAAGCAATTTTCATTATTTAATTCACTTTCTTTCATACTATTTATGGAAAATGCATTTAATAATTTGTTATGTTTAACAGTGGCTTATTAAAAAACACATAAACAGGTTTTAATGATATATTTATGATTTTTATGCAACACAAGAAAATTTATGATATTTTTTTTTTTAACTTTAGTTGTGTAGTTTTATTTGAAGTGTGGCTTAAAATGTGTTCAGAGGTTGGCGTTGTTTTTGGTATTATTTTTGTTTTATTTGTACAAAATATATTTGAAATTTTTTATATTGTTGCATGATTTTTCTCTTGAATTTCGTGCATATTTTTTATTAAATATTTAGTTTTATTTGACCCTTTTTTTATTTAATAATGAAGGTCCTTTAGCTAAAGAAAATCCTAATATGTTTTTTATTGAATAATCGTAAAAACAATATAATTATTTTTTGAGAGCCAATTAGAGATTTTATTTTATGGCGGTTTGTCATTTCCTGGGAACCTAGAAATAATAAAAATTTAATACGTCGGGCGTTTACGAAACTTTTATTAGAAATCTTAAAACACTTACTAAAATAAACCATTTTTTTTTATTAATACAAAATTTAGTTTTTTAAATTGGGTATTGAAACAAGAACTTTAGTTTTTTAATTTAAAATGTTTCAATTCCTTAATGGTATGTTATGTTCTATTATGCGGGCCGCCGGTAGTAAAACCGGCCCACTTGGGTCCTAGAAAGGTCCGGTTGTGATACCCGAGTAAACTGTAGGGAGATAGCCCTACATGCTTTGTGCCAGTTCCTACCTTAACCAATCCGCTGAACAGATAAACGAGTCCACCCTGTCCAAACCGCATTCCGACACTTCCGGTAGCCTGTTTAGTGTTGGTCTGCCTAAGTAATTTGCTCTCTTGTCAGAGAGAGAGAGAGCTGGGCAACGACAGAGAAAGTGTTCGACACTCTCCTACTCCTCCTCCTCGTCTCTGCATCCTCTGCAGAAATCATTATGCGGAAGATTTAGTCTTCTCGCATGTACTCCCATGTGACAATGTCCCGTTACAACAGCCACAAGGGCGTGAAGCCTATGCCTCGGAAAGTTCAACAAGGCCACAGTCCTCCTATATTCATAGCTGGGCCATGTGAGCCCCGATATTCGACAGGTGATCTCCACCTTTCCTGCGCAGTTCTTAGCAGCTGTCGTTGTATCAGCTGTTTGCAACTTTTGAGGGGAAATGTCGGCGACAATAGATCATTGATAAGGGCAGAAAACAATTAAGAAGCCTAAAATAAATATTTTTTCTCTGCTTAAATTCTTTTTTTTTTTAATTTTTACTTATTGTAAGTTTTTATTTAATTTTTTTAGATTTTTTTTCAATTTTTTTCTTTAATTTTTAATTTAATTTTGTGTACTTTTTACTAAAATTTTTATTTTGAGCGTTTTTTATGTAGCCTTAATTTTGTTATATGTACATGATTTTCCTGGTATTCATTGCTTACATACATTTTATGTATTTTTATGCTCACAATTTCTGAATATATTTTTGAACTTACGACTGCATTTAATTTGCTTGCCACACACAGGGCTGGTTATTGTGCTACCAAAAGATTGTCTTGCTGCTGACAATTTAACACCCTCATGTTTATCTCTGTGGTTTGATTAATTGCTCAAATTACTTAATTTTTATTACACAGAGCGTAAAAAAGCCTCGCCACTAATTGGCTGTGGAAGTTCTTTAACCCATAAACTCCCCCATGCTCATACACAAGTGCACACGCTGGCACGCACACAGTCACCGCACGACAAGTGGTAATTTCTTGCGAACATACGAAAGTCAACCTGCATTTCAAATGTCAAGATCATGAGTTGCGAAAATAAAGGCACATCACAGCAAACTAACACTTGCCGAAACTTTCTCAAAACATCAACGTAAGCTGATACCTAACAAAAGCCAGCCATTCCCAAACTTTTTTTTTTTTTTTGGCAAGTTGGAATACAATTTGCCCAGCTGCAGTAAAAAAACGAAAGAAAAACTTAAATGGTGTCTGCAGGAAAATCTGCTTCAGTATTTTATTGCACCTGTTGACCCTCCGAAGTACAAAAATTTGGTTTTTTTAAGCCATTTTTATTACACCTGTCAGCAAAGTGACAATACATACGCTTAAATTGCAGTAAGACTGACCAGTTGTAAATGAAGTAACGTTTTTTTTGTACATTTTTGAAGTTATTTATATATGTTGAAATTAAGTTTTTAAGTAAGTTTTTAAGCAGCATGGCTGCTGACTTCAAAACAGTTGATTGTGCCCCAGCTCAAGTTATAATTTTGCATTAATTGCGTCGTCCTATATCAGCCATGTCAACTACTTGAATAGAAATCCAGCTAAAATAAGCTGCAATCTGAAAGTTCTAGAAGCAAATAAGGAACTAAACAGATCGAGCATAAATACGCCAAGTTTACAAAGGAAAATTGACTAAGAGGAAATTGAGAGTGAAGTGACTTTCATAAATAATTGTGAAGTATTTTTTATTAATAAAATAGCAGTGAGTTATTATTTCATAAGCAGTTGCACGAATCAATGAAAAAATGTAACGAAATTTAAATTTTATTTCCTTAAGGGCAATTCAGACTATTATACTGTGTATTAATACCTGCCAAAAATTCAAATAATACGTGCAAGTGTGATGGTGTGAATGCAATGTGTTATGAAAACGAGAAATAATATGATAAAAAATTTGACATCCCATAAGACTTCACCGTTTTTTGAAAATTTTCTAAACGATAATACATTTCATTCGATCAGGGTTGTTTTTTTAACACAAGCAGCTGTTGAAAATTTTACTAGCCAGTTGTCTCACAGCCGATGGCGTGCCGTCACTGATGGTATTTGATTTCGTTATACAAGGGTTCGAAATTTGGAATTTGGTTACCCTATACAAATGTATTTTGCTCTAGCTGTATTTAGAAGTTAAAATATTTTTGTGTTATTCAATTTGGTTCTGTTTTAAATAACTATTATTTTGGCTGCTGAATATTTTTTAGCGCTGGCACGTCCACCGTCAACATGAAATTGCTCTTCTGCCGCCGTGTAAAGTTTTATGTTGGCACGTTTAGTCTGTGATTAAACGTATGTATGTATGATTAACGTATGTACATACATATGCAACAGCTGTTTTCTTTTCCACTCAAATTTTTTATTTTATTTGATGTGATGTGTGATGGTGTGAATGTAAAATGTAATTTACGTTAGACTTTTTGACAGTCGCAAAAAATCAAATTATACTTTCATCTCACAAAACTCGATAAAAGTATTTATACTTGTATAATAGTCTGAAGTGGCCTTTACCTCGTATTCGCAGCCCTTCAAAGTTTGGGAACTTCTTCTTCAATTGTTGTGTTGTTATTTCTTCGTTATCTTTGTTTTTGCAATAGAGTTGCAAAATATTTTCATTATCAGACCTACATCTAGATGTGAATTTCTACAGCATAAGCTTCGCTCAGACTTCATAGTGAGAGCAAAAGTTAATACTTTTAATTTCAAATGCAAGTTGAAAAATGATAAAGAGTTTTCCAACACAGAAAGAAAAACTTAATTTCAAGAAAAGTTCAAGGTGAATTATTTTAAAACAGGCAGTAAGAAAACTGCACTTTCACATGCAATTTGCTAATAAAAAAAAAGTATTTACAACTTCCAAAGAACTGTTAATCGAAGAATTTGTAATGGTAGTTAATTGAGGGAAAAGATAAGAAGTATTAGCAAAACAAATAATCAAGCATTGATGTATTAATGCAGGTCCAAAAATAGACCGTACAATTGTTGTCTGTCTTTTTTTCAGCCGTCTGTATGCCACCGACATTTCGTAGATGCTAATCAATTTGTCAATAGACTCGAAAAATTCTTAAAAGAATATTTGAATTTTAACCACTTATTCCATAATTCCCATGAACAAAATGAGCATCAGAAATGTTCAAACAAAGCTTTTTGCGTTTTGCAACTCTTTCACTTTCCTTGGCAACCTTCTATACAATATATGTATTTTAAACTGAAAAGGCAGTTTATCTGCCACTGGTACGCCTAAGTTCGTATTCACAAATGACTGCCAGAAGTAGGAGTTTAGATTTCTGTTTTTAATATGGCGCTCTACACTACGCCGATTCTAGCACATATGAGATTTCAAGTGAAAACTGGTATTTTGGATGAGATTTTCCATACAAAATTAAATCTTTGCTGAGAGTAGATCTTCTCAAATCAACTCAGGTGCAGGCGCATATCAATATCAATATATTGGTAGTAGAAAGTCAAACCCTAAAATGTACCTAACATCTCAACACAGAGAAAAAAGCACGTAATAAAATAGAACAAAATCAATAAGATATCTCTATGTTTTTTTTTCAAGAAGGATTCCTTATTATTTTAAATGGGAAAACCTCATTGAAAAAACAACAATTGTCTGTTGATTTTGTATGAAATAACAAGAAAGCTAATGTAACCAAAATTATATTCTTATTAATGAAATTAAAAAGATGATTTACGTGTGTTTATATAGCAAACTAATAAAATCAATAAGAAATCCTTATTGTATACAATTTACAAAAATACCTAATAGAATCAATAAGTTCTTCTCTATAGAATTTTTTTTTTTGGTACCATGCAAATCGGAAACTGAGTAAAAACAAACGTGAGTAACAAATTTTCTTCTTGATTTTATGTGTTTTTCTTGTTGAGACAATTAATAAGACTTACAACATGGAAATAATAAGAAATACTCATAGAAAAATCTTCGTTTCTCTCTGCTGGGATACCCCTCAGCCTAAAAACGTTTCAAAGAGAAATTCTTATTGATTCTATTAGGAAGTTTTCGCTCTGTGAATAAACAACTTTCTTGCGCATATGAATTTCCTAGGAATGATTCTGAGCACCGCTTAAGCCCATATGATACTTCATTTGTCTTTCATTAATTGGTATAGGATTGATAGAAAGAAACAGCAATTGCTAGAAAGAACCAATAATACAAAACGTAAACAAAACTGGCATCTTTTTTGTAAGTGTTGTATTCTTTTTATTTCAAGAAAGCGCTAGGAAATAAAAATGTTCCAAGAAATAAGCGTTAAATCGCACAAATTTTCCATAAACCGCTGACACAGCAACATTCAAGTTTAAAATATCAATTTTAAGTTGAAAAGTTTTACATTTTTTTTTTGACATAACCTGATTGTTTATCGATAACTTCAACGATAATGTTGACAGTCTTGCATTTATCTTAATATAGCTGAACTCTTTGCATATACTAAATTCTACTATTACTAATATATTTGCACTGTTCTCCAAAACTTCAACCATACAAGAAAAATGTAGTGTCATACAGGCATAGGTAGCCCCAAAAGTGAACATTTTCCTAAACATTTCTTAATCTCATTTGTTTTGCTTTACTTCCGCATTTTAACGGCCGCTTAATTATAAAGGAAATCTAGTCATTTCTTTTTATTAACATAGTCACCCCTAGCATGAATAATTTTTCCCCTAAAATTGTTACCCATTTCCCAAAAGTCCGATCGTGAATAACTTTTCCCATAAAATGTGTTCCCATTCGAAATTTCCCCTTATCGTGAATGGATTTTTCAAAGACATTTTTCCCATTTTTTGTGTTAATTTGTTCATTTTATTTTCTTTGGGGAACTAGGAAAATAAATGGAAGTAGTTGCTACATTTTAATGGATATATATTAATAAAATATAAACACTTTTAGGTCTAAATCAATAAATAATGTGCAACATGACATGCTTTTCAATAGGGTGCAAAATAACCGATCCATTGCATGTGGTTTTGTGAAGGTTTCTAAAGATGTGGTGGCCGAATTTTGGTATTCGCTTGCAGAAGAAGAACTAAAAAGTGCTGGCCCTCCTATTAAAAAAGATCATGAATGGAATTGTATAAATGGCTATTTTATCCATTCTGCGCAGAGACTTTTCTAACGCATCCAACACTTTAGGGAGCACTGCGCAAAAAGTGGATTGCGCCATAATCTCTTCCAACACTTTTTTGGTATCCACCCTCTGCAAAAAAACGTAAGCATGCGCTTAGTTTTACGATGGGCGGAATACCAAATGATTTTTTTTTTGTTTCCGGCAGAGAATCTATCAAAATATTCAACAGGCATGAAAACTCCGATTTATTCACCCGTTTTACCTCTTAAACTACAAATGTCTGTTTATTAGTTATAAAACATAAATTTAATTACTTTTTACATCACTTACCCACAAATTTTCAATAAATTTCCTTTGCATTTATATTTTTTTCTTCCCTATTGTACACTCACTACATATTGATAGCAAAACAAACGTTCCCATAATATTCATGATAGCAAATTTCCCCACTTGGGAAATGAAAATATTATGGGAATAAAAATCTCACATTTTACTCACGATAGGGATGCATATTGAAATGGTTCAATTATGTATACAACAAAATATTAGCCAAATGGCAGTCGATGGTCCAAATTTTCGATGGTGCTGAGGCATAATTGAGGTTCCATGCTGTTAATGTGTCGAATTATCTCATCCTTTAGCTCTTGAATTTTTGCTGGCTCATCGACGTACACCTGTTATTTTAAATAACCCCAAAGAAAGCAGTCAAATCACATGGTCTTGGGTGCCAATTGATATCGCCCCCACCTGGATAACACGGCCATTGGAATTGTCGCGCAAAAAAGCCCTTGTTTCTATAGCTGTGTGGCAAGTGGCATTGTTCTGTTGAAATCACATATCGTCCACACCCATATCTTCTAATTTGGGCCATAAAATGCCACTAACACCACTCACAGTAACTGGAAAAAATACGGCTCGATACTCCCGTCAGCCCATAAATCGTACCAAACAGTCACTCCTTGTGGGTGCATTGGTTTTTCAACAATCACTCTTGGATTATTATATTCACCCAAATGCGGCTGTTCTGTTTATTGACGAATACACTGAAGTGTAAATGAGCCTCTTCACTGAAGATGATTTTCTTCGAAAATGTATCATCCATTGTTGCCATTTCCTGCCACTATTCCGAGCATTGACGACTCTTGGAATGGTCAGGAGGCCATTCCAAGAGCCAATTGCACCTTGTAAGCGTGTAAATTTCAAGTCTTTCTGCATAATGTTCATCAACGACGAGAGTGAGAGGTACAATTGTTGGGCACAACGACGACTTGAGGTGAACGGGTCTGTCGCGAACAGCAGCAATATTTTCTCCAGTACGCGCTGCACGAGCATGAAATGATGTTTTCATATCTCTTACAGACCCGGTCTGCTCAGATTTTTCCGATTATACGCACATTTGGATGATTAAGTTGAGCGACAAAATCACAAAGTGCATTTTGATTTGAACGCCCATTTTCATAAGCCTGAATCTCTGTAACGCTTTGCTCGATTGTATTTCTTTGCGTGGATCCAAATGTGGAAATGTCAAATAAAATGCAACAAAAAAGCTTGAAGTTTAGGTGTGGTTCACATGGAACATCGGCTCTTAAAATTTACCCACCCATTATATTGCTTATGAACAAAAAAAATTTAACCACCCATTATATTGCTTATGAACAAGAAATCACTTTTGTTTATTTGGTGTGCAAAAAATTTCTGCTTTGAATTGTTTCTTTTTTTTTATTTTTTTTATTAGGATTAAAATTTTGTTTAAAAAAGAAATGTTGCCTTATTGGTTGAAGTATTCCGGGTTTTATAAACTGATTTTACAGCCAAAAATTTATTAATTGATCATAGCATACTGCCGTTTAAGGGTTAATTAATTGTCTCTGCTTAAAAAAAATCCTATTATTGCTTTTGTTCGACTCGTCTCGTCAAAAATCAATTTCTTTTATTTTCCCACAAACATGCATGTGCATGCCCGGTCACCACATTGTAACTCTGAATAGTGTACATACATACATACTTATATGTATGTATGTCCGGGTTTCATCACTATTTTATTTATTTTGTTGTTGCTTGCTGCCACCAAATAATAATAGCGGAAAACGTGAACTGTTTTAAGCTTTTGGCGGCTTTTTTTTTTCAAAATCAAAAATTTAACAGAAACAAAAAGCTGAAAAAATGAAACGAAATTGTTAACTACAAAATAACGGATAAACGTTCGTTTGCATGAATGAATGAAGCCTGTTGGCAAAATAGTTTGTGGATGTCAGATTAAAAAAGTTGAAAAGATTTTACTTAAGGTTCAATTCCGACGATTTTTTTCGACTTTTGTTTTCTTTGTTCCCAAAGATTAAAACCAAAAAAAAAAAAAAAAAAAAAAAACGAGAAAAGCGATATTTTTATAGACAAAAAATATATGAGTTAAAGTGTGTCTGTCCATCTGGCTGTCGCAGTTGTTGAGTGGTTTTATTTTGTAAATATTTTCCTTTGGATACAAGTAAATGTGTGCACTCACCAGTTTAATTTTTTCTTCTCCCGAATTTTTTTTTGGTCTCCTTTCAAGACTTAAAGTCAAACGGTTTGTAATGGAAGTTAATTTTTTTTTTTTTTTTTTTTTTTTTTTTTGGTGGAGAAACCTTACAAAAAAATCTTTTTTAACAAACTTAAACAAAACAAATCGTTTGCCTTTATTTTGGGCTCGTTGTTGTAGTTTCTATTTCTGCTGTTAAACACTTTTGCGTCACCTTTAACGACAGCTTTAATTTATGGGTTCAAATCGTGATTTTTTTTCCTTTTGGATTTTCCAATTTAAAAAGCCAGAGTTTTTCATTTTTTTATTTGCTTGTTTTTATGGAAAATATTTGCAAACATTGTTGAAGTAGTGATTTTTTCTTTTCGAGTTTTTTTTACATTTCAATACAAGGCAGGCCCAACCTATTAAGTTGTACATGGAAAATGTTAATTTTCCAAGTGTCTTTCTTGTCCAAAGTCCATTTGTGGCCGAAGCGTAGGTGGTTTTAAAGTCACAATTTTTACTTTTAATTTATTATTGTCTTTATTTATTATATGCATGTTCATATTTCATAGCCATGAAAAGTTGTGCTGAAGAATAATGAATTTTTTTAATTACAATTTCATATCCTATTGGTTATTTTGTGAGGAAATTTTATAATGAATGGCCTTGGTTAGTTTTAATATAATATTCGGCTGTAATTTCTGTTATAAAACGACGAAAAAAGTTTTGTTAACACAAAATAATGTTGACAATGAACGCTTCCCGGCCGTAAAAATAAGGTGGCCATTTTCAATATCCTCTCTGCTGGTGTCATAAGCAAAAAAAAAAAAAGAGTTTATAGATTAGGCCACCTTAGTAGTTTTTAAGTGCTGGCGACATTATGGCTTAATTGGTAGACGTGTTCGATGTGAAGTTGCAGTTTGGGTTCCTGTTGCTAAAGAATTTGAGTGAAAACAAATCATGTTAAGTTTAATGTTATTGTTAGTGTTAGTGGTAATGGTAATGATAATCTTATGTTACTAACAATCACAAATCATTAACATTAGCAAATCTTAACATATAGCATAACCTAACATATGTATTAGCATTGACATTGACATTATCATTTGCATTATCAGTGGCTTAGGCATTGTCGTTAGCCAAAGCTAATTTTGGGATTAATGTTGATTATAATCTTTTGTAACTATTGCCCAAAAAACTAGTTAGAGTTGAAATTCTAGTTTAACAACATTTTCGGTCATTTAATTGCAGTGAATCCGGTTGTAGTGAATCCGTGAACCATTTATAACTGATGGCTTTTAGAAATAGAAATGCGGTAGCGTTGCAAAAAATTTAAAGTAGCTGAATTTTCTTCATTCAAAAGTAGTTTAAGTATTCACTGATATAAAGATTTACTACCTAAAATTAAATTAAATCAAACTCGAAGATGAGCTTCCACTGAATCTTTGGGCATAGCAATATCAAATAATAAACATTTACATATAATATAACCTAACAATGGCTATAGCATTTTAACTTACACCAGCATTGGTATAAACATTGTTTTTATCAATGGTATTAGAATTTGCCTCGGCTTAAGTACTGACATGAGCAAGTAACATATGCGCCAGAATAAGCGTTAGCGTTGGCAGTGATATTACCGTTGGCATTAACATTGAAATTACCATTGACGTCAGCACTGGCAATTGCATTATCGCTGGCGTTGGCAATAACATCAGCATTAGCACTGGAATTAGCATTGGAATCAGCATTAGGATCGGTATTAGCATAAGCATTGGCATTTGCATAATTACTGGCGTTAGCATTGCCATCATTATTGACATTAACGTTGACATTAGCATTGGAATCAGCATTAGAGATAGCATTAGTACTGGCATTGTCAACTGCATTAGCGGTGTTATTAGCATTAACATTGTCATTGGCATTAGCATTGACCTCCGTTTAAGCGCTGGCATTGGCGTTTGGATTCTCATTTCCATTGGAATAAGACATAGCATTGATAGTGGTATTAACATTATCGTTGCCATTAGCATTGTCATCATCATTGGCATTAAAATTGGCATAACCATCGGCACTAGTGTTGAAATTAGAATTTGAGTTAATATTGGTATTAGCATTAGCATTGACATTATCATTAGAATTTGTATTTGCACTAGCATTGAAATCCGTATTGGCATTTGTATTAGCACTGTCATTTGCGGTATTGACATTGACATTGGGACTAGCACTGGCATTAGCTTAGCAATTAGCCTTGTCATTGGCGTTAACATTGTCATAATTATTGGCACTAGCATTGACATTAGAATTTGATCTAGTATGGGTATTAGCATTGGCATTCGTGTTAGCACTGTAATTTGGACAAGCATTGACAATAAAATGGCATCAATATTAGCATTGGCATTAACATTAGCATCAGCTTTTTCATTAGCATTAGAATCGGTATTAGCATTGACATTAGCATTGCTACTATTGGTATTGGTATTAGCATTGCCATTAGTATTATGTATTAGCATTGGGATTAGAATTGCTATTAATGGCAACATCATTTGCGGTGACTATCATTGGCATCAGCGTTGTCATTGGCATGAGATTAGGTACTAGCAGTGGCATTATCAATGACCTTTGATAATGCATTAGCTTTAACATTAACATTGGCATCAGTAGTGGTATTTGCGTTTGCATTCGCATTAGCATTGGCTCTATCATTGGTATCAACGCTAATACTGACATTGGCATTATCATTGGCATCAGTATTTAAAAAATTTATTACTTTCTAAATACATACATACATTATATATTATGACAAACGCCATAAAAACTTGCCAATAAAATTATGCGCCAGGCCCACGCTGTCACTCAACATCGTTCGCTTGAACAAAACCACTGAAAGCAACAATAACCTTTTTTAAATTTGTTGTTGTTTTGCATATTTGTAGTTAAATGAGCGATCGATATCGACATCGAGACAGCGTGGGCCTAGCTGTAAATGATTAGCAAAATATCTTGCAAATTGTGCTCGATCGACTTGAGTTCGTTTTTTTTAAAGGCAATACAATTTTTTTCAATAATTTTCTTTCTGTATAAAATACTCCCATTTCAATGTTTGGTTTTATTCGATCGATTCGATTTTTATTTAATATTGGTGTGGTCTTAAGCTAAAGATTCTTTGTTACATATTTCCTCTATTTCTTTGCACATTTTTGCCAATATTTTAATACTACTATTGTTTTCCCAAAATAAATAACACCCGTCGTACGTTATCATTTTATGAAAATCTTGAATTTTTTTTTTTTTTTTCTAACTAAAATTTTAAGCAAAAACATGTTGCAGAATGTTTTTGCAAATGCCATTGTGCTGTAACTTCATCATCACTACTCGTACTAAGCCTCTGGTCACCTTCACTATTGACTTTGGCAGGCAGCAGTAAAAAAATCCTTGTATGAACACATTTTTACCTGCACTCATATTTTAACCATATCGCCATGATAATAACGACAGTTTTTCGCTCCTCAACTTTCTACGGATTTTGCTGCAGTTACGTACGGCTTTCTTTCTCCTATTCATTCGAACCAACAATGATTTTTTTTCCGTTCCTTTTACTTTCAGCCTGATATTTGTAACAGTTTGTGTTCACTTTTTAAAAAAATTTCAATGGCTTGTGTTGGCTTTCGGTTTTCATTACTTTAACAATGTGTCAGCATCAGTTTTCCCTGCATTTGCTTTGGGTTTTCTTCTTTTTTTTCTCGATTACATTGGACTTGTGTACATTTCATTTGCTTCGCCTACAATTATGGCAAAATATAAACTTTTTTTTTTTTTGTTTCTCAATATATGGCCTGTTTTTATTTCATGTGTTGCACCACCACCACCACCACCGCCGCACTCAAGTACAAATAATTACTGGAGTACTGAGCCGCTTGTGGAGATTTTGTATTAGACAAGTAGTTTCTTAACAACGTGGTATTTTCTTATTTTCTTTTTACAATCAATTTCATTGTATTTAAAATCAAACAGCAGCAATTGTTGGCATAAAACAAAAAGGAAAAAAATTTGATTTTTTTTTCACATATTTGAGTCATTTTCTTTAGCTGGCTGCTGGTTGTTGCTGTATTACTGACTGTTTCTCTATTTTTAATGCATTTAACAAAAAATTTGCATTTTTTTTCCTCTGAAGACGGCTTAGTCGTGCATTAAATATATTTTGCATACAGTTTGATTTCATTTTTTTTTTTTTTGCCTCAAATAATGCTGTTGTGTTTCTTGGTTTCTTGTGTGTTTGTCTAAACTCATGCAGACTTTTGCTTTGTTTTGATGTTACGAAGGCAGTTTGATAAGTCAGTGTATTAATAAATTGATTATTTATTTAATATTATAGTGACCTACATATGTGATTTATAATTGTTAGTAATTTTCTGGATACTCGTTCTTCGACTCTTTTTCTATTTAACTTTTTTTTTTTGATAAAATTTATAAAATATTAGAAAACACATTTTCCTGAAGAAGATACACAAAGGCGTATCGAAATATTGAATAAACAATAAATAGAAAGTATTTTTATTGAAAATAAAGTGCCCGCTACGGGCCCAGGAACAGGGGAAAATTTTTGTAAACGGAGGAAAATTACATTTTCGAGGCGCCCAAGTGCGTGCCCCTAAGACTAAACAATTCCATTTTCGAACACACCGACCCCATAATATGCCTCCTTAGGGAGGCGACAAAAAAATTTTTAATTATGTTTTTGATGCGTCTTGGGAATACTTAAAAATTGTTTTGTCGTTTAAACTAAAGTATAAGTTTGTTTTGATCTCGTAGGAATTCCTCATATTCACCCCTATCCTGAGTAAAATGTGAAATTTTTCTTCCCATAAAGTTTTCATTTCCCAAGTAGGGAAATTTGCTATCATGAATATTATGGGAACGTTTGGGAAGAAACAAATATAAATACAAACGAAATTTATTGAAAATTTGTGTGTAAGTGATGTAAAAAGTAATTAAATTTATGTTTTATAACTAATAAACAGAAATTTGTAGTTTAAAATGTAAAACGGGTGAATAAATCGGAGTTTTCATGCCTGTTGAATATTTTGACAGATTATCTGCCGGAAACAAAAGAAAAATCATTTGGTATTCCGCCCATCGTAAAATTAAGCGCATGCTTACGTTTTTTTACAGAGGGTGGACACCAAAAAAGTGTTGGAAGAGATTACGGAGTAGGAATGGCGCAATCCAATTTTTGCGAAGTGCTCTCTAAAGTGCTGGATGCGTTAGAAAAGTCGCAGAATGGATAAAATATCCATTGATCAAATTCCATTCATGAACTTTTTTAATAGAAGGGCCAGCCAGCACTTTTTAGTTCTTCTGTAAGCGAATACCAAAATTCGGCCACCACATCTTTAGAAACCTTCACAAAACCACCCTATTGAAAAGCATGTCATGTTGCACATTATTTATTGATTTAGACCTAAAAATAGTTTTCAGCTAATTTATACATATCCATTAAAATGTAGCAACTACTTGCATTTTTTTTCTAGTTCCCCAAAGAAAATTAAATGAACAAATTGATACAAAAAATGGGAAAAATTATTTTTTTTTAAATCCATTCACGATAAGGGAAAATTTCGAATGGGAACACATTTTATGGGAAAAGTTATTCATGATCGCACTTTTGGGAAATGGGAAAAAATTTTAGGGGAAACATTTTTCATGATAGGGGTGATTGTTTACCACTGATTTTTCAAACTGGCTCTCGTAGCAGCTTCACCGTCTAAACCCATTAAAAGTAGTTTTCATTTTCATGTAAAATATTTTCCTCTTAGTGGTAAATGTTTTCTTCTTGTTTTCAATTTTCTTGCAGTTTTAGTTTTTTTCTGCTTCTTGCAAAAAAAAAAAGAAGAGTAGTTTCTGTTGTTAGTTTTCATTTATCTGTTGATCTTATTTCGCATTTATTTATCTACATCTGCAAGTTGTCTATAATTTTTTTTCTTGTTTTTTCTTCAAGTATTTTGATTTTGCAAATCTTTTACAATGTTAACATTTATTTTCCCTTTCATTTGCTTGATTTGTGCACCAGATACAATTGATTCTTTTAGTCAAGGATGCAATTTGGAATTGATTAAAAATAAGCAAGAAATCGAAATCGAATATTAAGAAATGGAATGTTGCCTCGGTTTCTTTAAAAGCATTTCACCAGTACATTAAGGTCAATTATTTTTGTTTTTGTTTTATTTAACAAAGGAGATACGGATTTCAAGGTTTCAGTTGACTTTGTTTTTAGTTTTTTTTTTTTTTGTTTTAGTGAAATCTTTAATGACAGACAAAAAATTTCAATTTCATTTGACTTTAATGTGCTTTCTTTCTTTCTTGGAGAAAAGACAAAAGAAATTAGACATTAGGGTGGAGTTATACTGTATACAGACAGCTTTTTATGGCCAGGCTAGGCCTACGATTTTGATACGCTAGGTCCTCTAATTTTACGAAGGGTTTAAATAAATATATAAACAAATATTTAGGATAATGGGGAAGAATATAATGGTGAAACGCGACTGGAATTTTTTACCTTGCTAGTAATATGAAATTAAAAAGGTGCTCATACATTCATTCACTTTCTGGCCACCTCTCATGTCATGTTAAAAGATCATGGTGATTACGTGATTTTGTCTACTTCAAATAGCGTTTTGTTATAAAGTTTCTTCTCTCACTCCTCCACAATACTACACAATTGTATTTTGATTGGCACGTGATGGTTTTGAATGCATTTTTCTTATGGTATAGTATTGTATCGTTTGAATCTACTTGACATGTGGTGTCGCTTAAAAATATTTCAAACCAAAAGAAACAAGTTTTCATTTCACAAGAGTTCACCTGAGTGCAAGTGCTTGCTGGTATGTGAAACGGTTTTAATTCAAATGCGTCTACAAGCCATGGGGAGAAAAATGAAATAATCACATTAAAAAAAATACTTGGGAACTTTACACAATTTTGGTTTGTAATGAGATCGTTGGCTGTAATGTGAGTTTGTAAGTGAAATATGAAAGCGGTGCAGCAGTTGTGGCAAATTTAAGGACGTTAAAAATTTCCAAATAATTTGATTATGGCATCTTAATAATATTTAACACGAAACGACTGGTCTCCCGTTTTCAAGTGTGTGTGTTTTTTGTCTTTTTGTGGGCAGCCACTTAAGATTTTGGTAATAAAAAGTATTTGAATTGTTTTCTATTTTTGTAAACAGATCACTTTATTTGCTGCACTTTACTCGTTAAAAGCAGCTGCGCTTGAAACAAAAAAGTTGTTTTGTAGTGTCAGAGAGCGCAGAACTTTGACAAGTTAAAATGTTACCACAAATGTGTAAGTGAAATTGTCTTAAACTTTCTAATTTCTTTTATGATTTGAAATTGTTTTTGATTTAATTGAACTGATAATGTCAGTGGTACATGTTTGCTGCACAGTTTTAATTGTAATGATTTGAAAATAAATTGTCATCTTAAAAGACCCTGTCTGCTCAGTGCGAAATCAACAGCAATAAAAGGGACATTTTATTAGATTTATGTACGCAAGACATTTGGTAACTCTACACTGTGGGTATCACAAAGTAACCCCCGAGTTTGATCCAAACTTTGGTGTTTTTTTAAATGCCATTTTACCTGGCTTAAGTTCAACCCTTCGTTGGCCACTTTTTATCAATATCAATGAAGGAAAGAAACGTAAAATTTTTATAGCTCGGTGCACAACCGCCAATTTCTGGATGGCAAACACCCGTATGAATCAGCACCGTATGAACTTTGGATTTTGAAAGTTGTAAAAAATAGTTGCACGTAAATGTTGACGATTTAATTCCTTTTCTGGGCCGGGATGCATCTTTTAGGTTACTGGAAGCAAATATCTCTCATAGGTCAAAATGTTCTGAGTACGTTCTGCAGCAAAAAGCTCAAAAGTAACCAACTTTACGATAGAGCTGTCAGTTGTCAGATTGCTACACTAGGCTGGCCAACTCCCAAAACATAACAGGCAACCCTCGTATTTATGCTAAAAATGCAGATCAATGTTCTTTGATAGTAAATATATTATTATTATTTTTTTCTACCCAATTTTAAACAATACATTTTTACACATCATAAAGAACTCACAAAAAGGCGCTTAGATATCCAAAAACTTTAAAAGCTAAAAGCAAGTTTAATAATACTGGCAATAATTTAGAGCTTACCAATAAAAAAAAAAGGTGGCTCTCCATCCACACCCCAAACCACTATCTATGAATTTTAATAAAAGCCTAGAGCAATTATTTTTTGTACATAAACCAGAGACTTGTTTATTTTTCATTTATTTTGTTTGCCGCTAAATAAGTGCTATTTGTTAAAATACCAAAAAAAAAAAAAAAAAATCTCATTTCATTTGTTTGGTTCTCTAATTAAAAATCCCAACAACGTTTTAGTTGTGCATTTTTTTTTATCACATTAGATAAGAATTCAAAAAATTAGCATTAATTAGCAAATTGAACATTTATACATAAATGCTGAGAGACAAAATTGCTCAGTCCGCTGCCTGCTCCCCCTCAACAGGTAAGCAACCACATTTTAGTACTTACATTTTTCAACGACCTTGACAAAAATATGATTTGAATAGAATTGTAAACACTAAAAGAAATTATAGTCGAAACAGTTACCGCCATACATCAAGCGACAAGTATATAATGATTTTCAAATCAGCTGCTTAAGCTGCCCATAAATAACAAAAGCAAGCATGCGTCTGCCAGCACATGCATGTTCTATCAAGTTCTTAATTCATAACTTATCAGTAGAATGGTTTAATATTTAATTCTTTAAGGAATTTTTTTTTAGTAATTAAATGAGTATTTTTAATTATTTTATTCTACTATCACCAGAGCGATACTCCGTTTTATTTCAAGCAAGCATTGCACTGACTCTCTTAATATGAGAAGTTTAATCCTTGACAACTTTTCTCAACTGAGCGTTTAGGCTTGTGTAATTTATGAATGTATTTATTCAATTGAATGATTCCTTTAACTTAATGAATACATTTTTTTTTCATTTCTTTACATACCTGTAATACACATGTACCTTCCACCTTTTTGTTGGCTTTATTTTTGCCTGCATTCGTACAAAGCTTATAATTTAATTTGGATATTTTAAGCTTTATTGAAATTAATATAATAAAAATAATTTTATTATTTGGTTTTTTCCGACCCCTTTTTTATATATTTATTTTCTTGAGCTAAAGGTATTTTATTAAAATTATTTAATTATTTTTGTCGACATTTCGCTCTCCTTCTTCAGGACAATAATAAAGAAAAAAAATTTTTTTTTTTTTTTTTTTAATAATCAAAACTTTTTTCATTATTATTAACCTGAAGAAGCTATCCGAAGGAGAGCGAAATATCAACAAAAATAATTAAATAATTTTAATAAAAGACATTTAGCTCAAGAAAGTAAATACGCGTCCTGTTGTCGTATATGTATGTATGTATGTGATCCTTTGGAAAACGAATACAGAAATTTCAAAGCTAGAACCTGTCTTTCTTTCTTGCTAAATGGTAAAGTGTATGCAAAAGAAAATACTTGGAATCCCAAAGCATCAGCAAAACATTTGGTGAAACACTGCTCAAAAACGGCGGAAATTCAATCACAATAGCAACTTGACATGCTGATGCAGGTCTATAATACTGTATCTGTGTAATTGAAACTGCCACAAAATTATCATCAGTGTATTGAAATAAATCAGCAGGAAAATCGAATAAATTTTAAATGGGCGTTCATTTGTTGATTTTAATATTGAAATTAAAATTTATAAGATCTGAATGCAACAGAAATTTAGAAAGCCCCTGCAGCAAGAAAAATACAAGTCACGTTTTCATTTTAAATTTGCACAAAATATAACCCCGGCCAGAAGTTACAAAGAAAACCAAAAAAAAAAAAACTACAGATTTACCTGCAACAAAAAAAAAACATTTGCGTTTTGAGCAAAATTTCATAAAAACAAAACTAGCAACTGAAATGAATGGTGTAAATAAGTAAGGAAACAATTGCGAATAAATTTAAGTTTGTTGTTGGCTTATTCATTTTTTTTTTCTGTTTCTGTTTTTGGTTTGTAAAACGACATTTTTTCTGTACGTTGTCCAAATTCTCATTCAAATGAAACTTAAATTGGAGTTAAAGAGTTCAACGACTTTCGTTTGACAATTGACTCTGGTGGTTGAGCTATTTTGTATGCGATTATTTCATTTGAAATAAATTCATTTATTTTTTATTGTTTTATGTTCGTGTGTATTTTTTTTTTTTTTTTCTAATTTAAAATAAATTTATAACTGTTTGCATTGTTTTATGGAACTTAAACATGACTTTAATTCGTACTACCAACCAACTAAACTTGTTAAGAAAGACCTACAAAAATATTGAACAATTTATATCGCAAATGAAGTACTCGCTCGCATTATTGTCGTAATCATTAACAATAGAGGTTGTTAAAAGGCGGACAAATGAGCGATAACCCAGCAAAATGTTTTTTAACTCAAATTCTGCTTGCTGCATAGAGAAAGTTTCTTCTGTGATATATTTTTTCTGCAGCTAAACCACAGCAGCCCAAAGGATACGAGGGTTATCTTTTAAGTTTTGCGATTTGGCCACCCTAATGTTGCAATCTGACAACTGACAGCTCCATTTTAAAGTTAAACATTTTTGAGGTTATACGTACTCAGAGGCTTTAGTTGTGTTGTTTACAGTAACTTAAAAGATTTATATCGGCCCAAAAATGGTATAAAATCGTGAACATTTTCGTGAGCTTATTTTTTACAACTTTCGACATGGATTAACTCAGCAACAGTGCATGGATGCACTTAATTTAATTTGTGGCGATGAAGCTCCATCAAAGACCAGTATTTAGCGATGGTATGGTGAATTCAATCGTGGTCGTAGTTCATGCCAAGAGGAACTTCGCGAAGGTCGTCCAAAATCAGTTACTGTACCAAACCGAACCGAACCGATAACCGCAAGGTCGTAATGTGACCTATCGTAAGATTGAGACAACTTTAGGCATTAGTGGGCCCAGCATACACTAAGTATTGCATAAACATGTGTCTGTCAAGAAAATTTGTTCGCGTTGGGTCCCTTAGAGTTTGTCAATCGCTCAAAAATGGCATCATGTCGATTGGTCGAAACAAATACTAAAAAAATACGGTCGCTGTGTTGCGAATCACGTCTATGACATTGATACCGGTGATGAATCCTGAATTTGCGCGTATGAGCCCTTCATCAGCACCCTATGAACTTTGGACGTGTCAAGTTCAGAGGGTGCTGATGAAGGGTGTTTGCTATCCAGAAACAGCCGGTTGTCCACATAGCAAATAAATTTTACTTTTCTTTACTTAATTGATATTGATTAAAAAGTAGTGAAAACCCAAGGGTTGAACTTAAGCCTGAAAAAGTAATTTAATATAAATGTATTAAAAATATAACCGATAAATTATGGAGTGAAGTTGGTGAAATTTGTGGTTGCCAAAATCTGTCTTGAAATTTGCGTAGATTTGTATATAAATGGTTAAATTCGCCGTAATGTCGCCTTTCTTGATTTTTAGGATGAATATCAAATCTTCTATTTTTTCTTAAACGCATTCCCCCTAATTCATAAAAGTTATTACAGGCTTATAAGACTGTTATTTGACATATTTGTATGGAAAATCTGTCAAATAAGAGCTTTATAAACCTGTTATAATTTTTATGAATTATACGGATTAAATTTTTATAAATATGAATACGATTTTTGCTTAAAAACATTAAACAAACCTCTCTTGACAACTAACCGCTCAGAAACGACGCTCAGTAACAAGCCACTTGCCGCTCAAGCTCGCCGCTCTGCCGCTCACCGTTCTGCCGCTCATTGCGTGGTCTCGGCCTTAGAGTGGCAAAAGTGCTTCGACAGTTGATTCATACGCATGCAAAAGTGGTTGGATCTTCTTGGGGAATATTTGTAAAAACAATAAAGTGATTATTATTTCTCTAATCTTAATATATAAGGGGCCACCCTCGTATGGTTGAAAGGGTTTGGTGCTTAACAACAACGCTTGTGCGTTGTTAGAGCTTAGAACGTCAAATAACATTCTATTGCTGAAAAATACAAATTTCAAATTAAAAACTTTGTTGGGATACATTTAAATAAGTAGAACGTATATGAGTTTGGGCTGAGTTACAAGTTAGCAGAATTTAAAAAGCACAATTGTTACACCAGGTTATTTTTTTTTTTTTAAACTTTAAAGTAATTTATTTTGTTGCTTTTTTCATTAAGTTCATTTCCCAACATTAACGTTTTCATTTAAATATTAATTGACTTAATGTTGGCTTTTAGTGTTTCAAAAGCGGTTGTTAATGTTGCTTTTTTTATTGCAGTTCTTGTTAGTCGTTGTCAGCAGGGTTGTCATTAAAATGAAGTTCTTCGTCAAGACGTTTTTCTACACCACTTACGAGCTCAACAACGGCCACCAACCAACCAGTCATTCGTTCGTTCACTTGCCTCTTGCTCACTCACTTACTCACTCATAATGTCATAATTTAAATGAAAATATTCTTAAATAAGATTTCTTATCGCCAGTCTTGGAAATGGTGACTGACAACACCAGCATATTGCATAAACTATTATTTTGTATTATTTGCTGGTTTTATGGGGAAAATATCATGACTTGGGCAAAACAAAAAAAAAAAAAGCAGAAATAAAATGTTTGCTTAATATTTTATGTTTGCAAGAAATAATGAACTTCAACTCTATTATGTTTTAAATGGAATTTCCGTTTGATTGTAGTTTTATTTCCCATGCTAAAATTTGTTTAAAGCCATCATATTCTGGCTGTATAGCATAATTTATTTGTTTGCAGAATGAAGAGAACAATTTTATTTCTTAACAAAAAACAGGTTCTATTTGTACCAAATTGATTTCAGTCGCTAAAATAATGTAATAAAGTTGACTGTAGTGTTTGTTTTTATTTTCTTTTAGATTAAATTCCAAATTTGATCATACAAAAATCCAAAGAAATAAGTAAAAGTAAATTCGGCTGAGTAGGCATTCCGTATTACATGTGTGTAAGATTTCAATATATATCACAGAGTGATACCCAGTAGTGGCTGATATCAGCAACTTAAACTCACACGTATTATTACGCTCTTTTGTTTGATAGTCAATCAACCAATAGGAAATCACCATGTTGAGTAGGAGAGGCAAACTACACTTGCAGAAATCCTGTGTCTTATTTGACATTTTAATCGTCATCAAGACTGCTGTCAGGGAACACATGAATTCAAATTATTGCGATATATTAATGATGTCCGCCGAAAAGTATTTTATGTACCAAAATGCTTTTGATGACATGCAATGTCTTATTTGTCATAAGACATTTAAAAATACTAAGAAATATAACTAAAAAAAAAAAAACATTTTGAAGATGTTCACAAAGACATGAATTATTTGCAGGGGGAAGAAAAAGAAAAACAATTTAATATATATCAATACACTCATCAAGAGTATTACTGAAATATGTACAACACCCGCCACACATGTGGTTTCGTTGCAATCTCGTTGACGACTAAATAAAATAAATAGCAAATTGTTTTCTTCCAGTGTTATTTCGTCACTCTCACCAATACTACTACCTTGGGCATATATATTCTATATCAGGGGTGCCCAAAATCTTCTTATGGAAGCGTAAACACCAATACGTATACACTTTATTGACACACACAAAGAAAAACAGAAATATTTCATTAGGTACACTGGGAAAAAAATTAAATTTCATTTTCACAAAATGTATGTACTGTATTAAAATGCCTTTCCAAATCATATTTACTAATCGTCTTGATTATTTGAAAGCAAATCATTGTGCTCGATTTTCAAAATTTTTAGCGAACAAAAGTCGGTTTCCCACGTGGGATTCATTCTACAAAATAAACTGTACAGTTGAAACTAATAACACAAAATTATTTCTTCAAGTGTTTCATACTTACGAAATCATTAAAAAAAACAACAAAATCATGAAAACAAAAAAACAAAAAACAACAAAATTCACGCTTGGCACAAATGTGTACGAACAAAGCCTGCGTTCGTATTGCTGTGCATATGAAAGTGTTGTTGCTTTGAACTTGGGGTATGTGGGTATGTGTGTATTTCATACAAAAAGTTGTGTATACATATTAGAATGCTCAGCCAATGCTTCGCGCTTTTACAAAAACAAAAGCGTACCAAGCGTATAGGCCGTGGGCCTGTTCTATATGCACTATAGTGCGCCTTATTTGTATGGGCTAATTTTTATTCGTAAATTCTCTTCATGGCGAAAAACTTCATTGCAGAAAATTTTAGGCGGATGGCTTTGGAGGGAGGAGTGCCCCAGCCATCCAACGATAAATTCACAAAATGTGCCATAACTGATCCACATAAAATTTTTATTTCCAAGACTTTTTCTCAAACATATCAACCTTTTATATCTATTCATTAGGCTTGCCCCCATGCAATAAATAATATGTTGATAAATGTTCGTCCCTACTGTGCCTCTGGAGGAGTAAAAAGTATGAGCGACCCCATTAGTTAATATTTTTAAAAACGTTCTCTAGCCACACTGTGGCTCTGGTAGAGCTAAATGTATGGCATATGATAGTTTTCCGGAAACCAAAATAATAAAAAAAATTTCAGCGCATTTTTTTTTTATTTTTTACTTAATAAACCATTTCTTCAACTCTTCTTTAAAAGAACGATTTGGTAATTTCATTAGTTTATCTAATGGAGCTTTTTAGCCTGTAGCGGAGTACCTGTTACAATACTACTTGTTTTTAAAAAATATAAAAATAAATATTTACCTTCGAATTTAATAACTAAGTTTTATTGTAAAAATATATACATAATTAATAAATTTTTGGAAAAAAGCATTTTGAATAAAACCTCATAATAAAATTTGATTAAACCAAAGGTTTAACAATTAGGGACCCCGAATGTTTACGCAAAATAAAATTTTAATTAGACATTGATTTCAAAATGCCAAGGAATCAACCACAGAATATCATTTTATAGGCATTACAATTTTTGCTAATTACACTCTGATTTTATTTTTAGCAATTTGTTTTCTTGCTTTTCTTTTAAAATATGTATTTATCCAAAAAAATTTTGTAATTCCCTTTCACTATTTTTAATTTAACATACGAATTAAAAACCTGAGTTGAGAAATCCAAAGTCCGATAATCATTTTCAGCGGCGGCGTATAGCAAAAATACGCCGTACTCATACTGTGCTTTCTATTATGCTTGATTTTTTTTTTAAAAATATGGCAACTATTAAAGAAAAACGTAAATGGCGGATTATCAACTCTCATCAGAATATATTAAAAAAAAAAGTGATATCAGTCACAAACCAATCTACATATAAACTACTTGACGCAGTAGTTAATTACTACGAAACCTCTAGCACCTTACGAACTAGTGCTTTCTGTACCAGTAGCTGCACTAGTAGCTTGTAGACAATAACCACTCAATCTCCTGCATACGTATTTATCATAATAATTTTTTTGCATACATTCATTTCTATTATTTCAGCGTATCTGTACAGCTTATTTGCAAAACTTTTGCTGTATAAATTATTTGAAGTTAAAAAAATTATCTTGGAGCATATGCAAAATAAAATAAAACACTTAAAAGCCCCCTTGTGCACGGTTTAATTTTAGAATCATGTCTGTGAAAATAATTACCATTAACACAAAAAACCAAATTAAATGTTGAACAATTTAATTTACAACAACTACGAGTATAACTAAAGTTAACCACTAAAAATTTCGCAATAATCTAGATCAAACAAATAGACACTGGATGGCAAGAGCCAATGAATGGATGTATGAATGGAATGGAATGGAATGCGAGAGTATGAAACGATACTTGAGAATGAAAACTGTGCGAAGTTTGCAAATAGAAAATAATGAAACACATTTTTCATTTATTTATAGATAAAAAAAAACTGCTAAAAATAAATAAAACAAACAAACAAATAAACATTAATTGTTTGTACAACAATTTGGCAAAGTGTGTAGTGCACAGAGCTCATCATGCTTTTAATGTGAAAAGCAAAAGGAAAACAAAAACGAAAACGAAAAGTTTGTAATAGATAGTTTTGGTATTTGTTGCCATGAAAGCTGAAAATTGCTATTGGATATTGGAATTTTTATGTAAAACGGGTTGTTTTTATTTAGATCTAGAGAACTTGAAAGTCTCCATTCAATGTTATTATAAAGCTACGTATAGACGATTGTAAGATCTTACAATATTGTCAGAAAATGTATAGACTATTTTTAACCAATCGTGAGAACTTGCAATTTCTTCCTGACAATATTGTTAACAAAAGCATTGGCAGGCCAACTACCTAACAAGTAATTGTCAGTTATCTGGCAATCGTCTGAACACTTTGGCATCATCATTAGTGGTACATTGTCAGGCATTGGCATATTGTAAGATGCATAAATTCTCAACACCTTACAATGGCGTCATTGTCAGAGTAATGACCAAGAATATTAAAGAAAAATGTGTGTGCACGAAAGGGAGAGAAAAAACAAGAGAATAGTAAAAATGTGAGTACGAGAGGTAAAAAGTTGCAGAAGAGAGAATAAAAAAATTAAAAAGATGGTTATTGAGCGAGAAAAATAAAGAATGAATAATGGCATGTGTGCATGTGTGTGTATTTTGATAATGACAATTGGCTGGCAATTTTTGATACGCAGAACATTTTACATCCGTGTAAGCTGACAATTTGCGTTGGTAGCTAAATTTATTGTCAGGCAATTGTCTGGCAATGACATTGTAAGATTTTCTTGCAATTGTCTGAAGTGATAATTTTTTTAATGCTGACAATTTTGTATTTCTAGAAGATTGCCAGCACGTTGTTAGGTCTTACAATATTTTAAGATCTGACAACCGTCTATACGAAGTTTAAGAGAGGTAAGAACGTTGCCGATTACTGATTTTAAAATGTTATTAGATAAGGATTTATTTAATATATTTAGTAATTAAGCCTGTAAGGATATTGTATTCCATAGGCTTAGATGGATAAATAAATAAATAAAAGAACAACATGATAAATAAATAATAAATAAAAGAACAACGGCCACTCTTTCTAAAAAGTTATAAAAATTTTCTGCTTCAGATTTGCGTTCAAAACGATAACAAAAAATGAAAATTAGGATACAAAAAATATTAAACAGGGGCCAAATCGTTGTATTCGATGTCGAATGAACTATCGAGTAAAGATAATATAAAACAAAAACAAAATGAACAACAACCACAAGGCCCAGGCAACAAAATTCGTTTGATCACATATGCGACGATTTGGCCCCAGTATACAATTAGTCATGGCCTGGGTTCGAAGCGCATTTGGATGCCGATGAGCGAGGTGGTGGTCGTGAAACAGCCGTGGTATGTAACCCAGCCAGTAAGTCTTCAACTTTACTTCAACTTTCTTTAAAAAATGTTGATCCTCCAGTTTTATCACGAAACAATCGTTCTCAATTTTGAGGAAGTAAAAATCGAACTTGAAAGCCTAATAAAATTATTAAAAAAAAAATTGTGTTTTGTTGATAATTTCATCGGTCCTGAGTTCGATTTTTTACTTAACCCAAAATCGAGAAAAAAACTTTTCTGGTAAAATTGTAGGAATCAACATTTTTAAAGAAGACAATAAAAGTAAAGTTGAAGACTTTCAGGCTGGGTACATACCATAGCAGTTTCACGACCACCACGTCGCTCATCGGCCTCCAAGTTCGCTTCGAACCCATGCTATGACTAGTCATACTAGTCTTAACCAGCAGCGTTTATCCATTTCACTATCTGAGCTCTTCATTACTGGCTGTCTATAGTTTATCGTATTGATCAACTTTCCATTTTCTCATTGTTTTTCTGTTGATTGGAATATACATATTTTTATATTCTATGGGCCTTATTCATAATAAATATTTTAGGTTTAGGAAACTCTTATTTGACAAGTTTTCCATACACATTTGTCAAATAGCAGCATTATAAACCTGTTATAATTTTTATGAATAAAGGTGTATACATATATTTAATTTCTTGAGCTAAAGGTATTTTATTAAAACTATTTAATTATCTTTGTCGATATTTCGCTCTCCTCCGGATAGCTTCTTCAGGACAATGTCAACATTAATTGACAAAACTAATTAAATAACGAAACTGTTTGAAGCAATACAAGAATCCTATGGGAGGATCCAGATGAGGAAAAAAACGGGGGTATTGCTAAGACTTAGCAAGCCCGAATTAAGTAGATTACTGGGAGTTCTGACAGGCCACTCTCAACTACTGGCACATCTTAACCGCATAGGAATGGCGGGAGGAGATGAATGTAGAGCTTGTGGGGGGGGGGGGGGGGAAAGCGAAACATTGGAGTACTATTTATGTCAGTGCCCCGCTTTCTCGCAAATACGATCCCGACATTTTGGGAGAGACACCTTACCAGACATAACCCAATTACGGGGCGTATGCTGGAGGAAACTTTGTGAATGACACGGAGTTTCTATAGACCTATGAGTCAAACTGGTTAACGGTTAAACTCACGGAGCGCACAACAAGTCTATATTGGCCATGTCTTACGACATACACCGTAAGACATGGGCAGACGAAGCCCTCCATTCAACCTAACCTAACCTAATTAAATGATTTTAATAAAAGACCTTTAGCTCAAGCAGATAAATATATAAAATAAATTAAGAAATTAACGGCGTTCTTATTTTTAAGCACGTATTTGAGCCATATTCAATTCGCGGCCAGGATTGGATATGGCTGAAATCAATCCGAAACTATGATTGAATATGCTTAAAATTCAGCATTTGGCGTGCTTGAAAAATCCGTACTTGAAACAAGCAGAACGTACTTGATTTAAGAAAATCCGTAGTTACTGTCTACTGCTGACACAAATTGGTATTGATTTAAGTACAAATATATTGAATTGCTTTTTCAGTGTTGATAATAATCCATCGCTCAGAAATAAAATGCAGCTAAACACCACCAATAATTCCGTTGAACTAGGACTATGGGAATTTCCGTTTTTTTTTTGTTTCTACTTTTGTTGTAATACAATTCAAATGCGAGATGTTTTATCTTGTCTTGTCTGTTGTTTTTGAATCGGCATTATTTTTTTGGGGGCGTCTTGCTGTTTCTTTTTTCACTGTAAATTTTTGCGTTTTAAATAAATTATTTTCTAATTATGGGAGGTTGATGTGATGAATGAGCCACAATTCACTAAATTATGTTTGAATTTATATAAAAATCTTACCACGACTTCAAATGCGATAAAAAATGTTCCAAACACACCAACACAATTTATCACAAATAAAAACTATTTTTTAGAGATAAATTTTGAAAATGCAAAAATTAAATTGAATTCACTAATAAATATTTTATCTGTACAATCTAAAACTGCTACTGCTGAAACTGGTGGTACAATGTTTTTTGCAGTACAGATAAAAAAAAAAGACGTATTTTTATGACTTAAAAAAATTGAACTGTGTGCAACTGCAAATGCTACCAGCTTAATGCATTTTTCAATTCTTCTGAAATGTTTTTCACCCCCATCAATTTTTGTTTTTTGTGCTCTGTTTTTTTTTTTTTACTTCAATTCATTAATTACACTTGACTCTCTTATTAATGAATACAATTAATAAAATGCAAGTTTTTGCACTTTTCAGTTTATACGTGTACACTCAGAATATTTTTGCAGCGCCTGGTCGTAGTTTATTCCTGTAAAGTAAACAGTGCACTGTTTTTTTAAATGAAAAAACATTAAAAAATGAATGTAATTTTATTTTAGCTGCTTTTGTATCAATTTCTGTTACAAAACAAATAAATTCGGATTTTTGGTCACAGTTAATAATGACAGTAGTAACTTAGATTACACATACATAAAGGAACCAAGCTAATGATATGTATATATTTATAATTTGGTTTCTACATACATTTGTACAGGGTTAATAAGAGCGCTACAAAAGTTTTCTTAAATAAATCTTTATTCCTGTAAAAGCACGTTTGATGCCATTAGGTAAGCAATTAAATTTCTTTTGCATGGCCACCACGGGCAGACTTGCAGAAGTCCAGACTCTGAACCCAATTTTCGACGGTTTTCAAGCATAAATTGGCCGATACTGCTGCAATTTCACGTTCGATATTCCTACGAAGTTCATCAATCATCGCTGGCTTGTTGCCTCCTTGGAAATAGTCTAAGGGCGTCAAATCGCACAACCGAGGCGGCCAATCGACTGGACCATTTCGTGAGATAACACGTTCTCTAAACTTGGTTTTCAATAAATTGGTTGCGACATTCGCTGTGTGGCTTGTGGCGCCGTTCTGTTGTAACAACATGTCCTCCAAGTCCATATCATCCAATTGGGCCCAAAAATATTCGGTTATCATTGAACGTTCGCGATTTCCATTCACATTAACGTGCCGGTTATGATCACCACGGAAGAAGTATGGCCCAATGACGCCGCCGGCCCATAAAGCGCATCAAACCATAATGTTTTCATGATGCAATGATGACTCATGGAGTACGTATGGATTTCTGCCTGACCAATAACACATATTATATTTATTGACGAAGCCATTCAGGCAGAAATGAGCCTCATCATAAATTGGACGTAGCCCTGTTAACGTTGAGGCCACTGATTCCAAATTTTGGTAGTAAAAAATTTTAATAAATTCGACTCGCTGTTGGCTCGTATATCTTTCGATCATGAAATGGCAAACCTGACTAAAGAGAACTGGCAAAAGAGCAGCAAGAAATATGGCGTCGTCTATTGTCCCTGTCGCTGTATTTTTGTAGCGTCCCAGTTGAAAAACTCGTTATGTGTGCTACTCTTTACTTAAATTGATTGTTGTGGAATTTGTTCTAATGCTTGCGATGGCTGAGCAGGTTTGGCAGCTGCTGTCAAGTCGAGATTTGGCATGCTCGAATCTCAGCAGAGGCTTTGCAGTACAAAAATTAAATAAGCGAATTGAAAAAGAAGATAATACAGATAATAAAGAAAATTGTTTACAAGTTGAATACTCGTTAATTATTTGACAGTTAAAATACAGGAAAAAAAATCAATAGCGGTTCTCACTCTTGATACTAATTTTACAACTCTGCTATATTTACTACGATTTTTACCACAAAGCTCGAGTGACTTTCTTACCTCAAAGTCTGCATGTTCTTGCAAATATTCTAAAACTTGCTGAATTTCTTTATCTGTCCACCTTTTGTTGTGAATTTTGTCACGTTTTCTCTTCACCAGTATATTTTTATTTGTTTTTTCCATATTTTTTGTTTTCTCAACACAAAATTAAGTTTTGCCGGCAAAACGATTCACAGCACAGAATTTCTGTGATTCCCAGTAACTTTTTTACAATGTTTACTAGAGCTTTTTGTTTGATTTTTTTAATCACAGCGTAGAAAATTGTTATTTTCATTATTATTTTTCATTGTTAATTGTTCAGTACATTTTGTTGCTGCAGTGATGTAAACACTAGTACTGTAATTAAATCTGCTACTTTAACCAAATGTGCAACCGAGTTTACTATCATGAGTGAGAACCGCTAATATTTTTAACGATTGAATTCCGTAGATTTTTTAACATTTAAATTCAAATGAAGTAATCAAAAAATTTAAATCAAAAATAAGCAGGAAGGATTTTAAATGAAGCTTCATTTGTTGTAAAGAGTGTTGTCAGTTAATTTTGCTAACAAAATTTTCTGAGTGTATAATTTTATGCATAAAAGAACACTCTACTGCATGGTGCAATCAATTTAAAAACGCACATATACTTACGCTGACTGTGTCAATGTTGCAGTTAAAAACTTATTTGGAAAATACCTTTTGGTTGGCGGGTCATTTTTTTTTTTGTATGATTAAAATATTTTTGCTGCTTTCCATTAACCAGAGTTACAGATACAGACAGATACATTAAATTAGCTGTCATAACAAGTGGGTGTGATTAAGTTTTTATATGACACATGTGATTATTCAAGTGCATACATACATACATACATATTCATACTTATGTGTATAAATTTATAGAGCTTGTCTTAACAAAAATCTGAAACATACTTGAGCTTGTGAGTCTGTATTTATAGAAATATTTTTTGCATTGCTCGGTGCATGAACTTAAAATAAATGTATAGTCAAATTTAAGTAAATTACAGGTAGAGCGACACCCACACTTTTGATGGCATTACAAAAAAAAAAAAGCCTCGCAGCTACGAAACGAAAGCATGTTCGTGGCTGCAGTTCTTTCTCAATGAATCCTCCCAGTAAAAGAAAATCACACAGGTGATGACATAATTGAAAGCTGATGCAAGGAAAATAAAATTGTTTCGAGAAGAGAACAAATAGGAATGATATATAGTCAGCCAGGACGAATCATATATACCCTTTGTCAAGGTATGTAGCAAAATGAAACCGTTATTATTACTCTTATAACTGTGGAATGATGTTTCCCAGTGCTAATTACATCCAGAGTTGCCGTTTTTGGTAGTTTCCTACCAAATTTGGTAGTTTTGAAATGAGTTGGTAGGTTGTGTCGTGAATTTGGTAGTTTTTCTCAATTTCAGTTTTAATTTTTTTTTCACGCTATTCAGCTTTCATCCATCAAATCATCCAATCCACCAATGACAAATCAATTCTACGTTTGTTATCAGAGTTCAATAAATTATTAGATTGTGATACCGATATAATTGTATCGCAGTGGAATTTACTAACAGTTAGTGAGCACAACTTGAATGATGAAATGGAGATTAATGTTTTTTGGGAAAAGGTTGGAAAAATTAAAAATGGCCTTGATGAAAATATGTTTAGCGATCTAGTTAGTTTTGTTTTCAATTTATTGTCTTTACCACATAGTGGAGCAGCTGCAGAAAGAAAATTTTCCACACTTGCGTTGTAAAAACCAAACTTCGAAACTATGCTCCTTAAATAATATTACGATGTGCAAGGAAATGAGAAATAAGACTGATTCGCCCTATATATGGTCAGCAAAAAGAGACTTTAAAAAATAAACCTTTTTCCAAATAAACCCTTAAGATTTTCACTTTTACAAATGAAGTCTTATTTACTTTTTTAATTAAAATTTTGTTTCTTTTACAAATGAATTGTTATTTATTTTTATAAAGTTACATATTAACATTGTTATGTATAAACTTGTTTTGTTTTTTTTTTTTTTTAATAAATTTTTAGTTTTTGTTAGATAAACATGCCATTTGGTAGTTTTTGGAATTAAATTTGGTAGGAAAAAAAAATTTGGAGTGGCAACCCTGATTACATCGTGATGGCATTAGCATATATTTACATATGTGTGTGGACTATCACAACAATAATCTTATATGGCATATACATATTATCTTGGACAGATAAGAAATCGAATTTGTTGTCAAAATATGAAACATTTTTTCATTTCAAATTTTTGAAGCAACAAAATTCACTGAAATAAAAACCTGGAATGGTGACTGCAATATATAAAACTTTTGTATTTTATTTTCATGCAATCATTTTATGTAGCTTAAAATGAAAAAGAGAAATTATGACTTATCAGCAATGGCAAAAAATACAGTAAATTTTTGTAGCCCCTTTATAATCGATATCATAGTGGCAGTAATAACAGGTGTCAGCTGTTAAACATCGACTCCAAACGATTTCAAATACACCACCCCCTCAATTTTTTAAATATTTATTTTTTTTACAATTGATTTCAGTCAACAAAAAAATTAAATTTAATACCTGACATAAAAACGATTTTAAAAAATATATGCAGACTGTTTGGCTGTTTTTTATTTCATTTTATTTATTTTTTTTTTTTAGCTGAGATCAATATTCTCCAAGAAGCATGATGACTGCTCTGCTCAGATAATGTGTGTGTGTGATTTACTGCTTAAAATTTTAAATAATTATTATTAAAGCTGAAAAAAAAATTACACAATGCAACAGTGCTGCAAATTTACTATAACGAACTTTTAGCTATATTTTTGTCATATTTAGCTAAGCAATAACTACCAGTCTGACTTAGGGGTTAATAAAAATCTCTACGGCAGTTCCGCCTATTTAACCCATCTTTATTTAGGACCCAAGTCAGACACCGACCATCCCAAGCTAGCAAACCTTCACATCTGATTGTATTTCCCTGGACAGTTCGAGGATCAAAGAGGCCTAAATTGCTAGCCTGAGGTCTTTCAAAAATATCTGGCTCCCTAAGCCAAGGAAGGCATCTTAGAAGGATTTTCAGTTCCACCTATTTTTATTCCATCTTTAATATGGGAACTAAGTTGGAAATCGACCATCCCAAGCTACCAAACTTTCAAATCACTTCTGCAGTGTAATTCCCTGAACAGTCCGAGGATCGAAGATCCATCAAAAATATCAGGCCCCCGTGCCAAACAATTCTCAGTTTTTTGACTTGAGTATTTTTTATTTTTTTATTCTAACAGTACCTCAACCTCTGGTCACCTTTCGCACAAAACGTTATTTTGCCCTGACACTGCAAGTAAAGCAGAACGGGATGGACTTCTTTTTTTTCCCTCGCTTATCATGATTATCATGGTTGGCACACATTTGAAACGCCTTTCCGTTTGGTGTTGGTTTTTAGTAAAAGCATTTAAAAAAAATCTTAAATAATTTGCATGTTTATTTCGTGTTTAATTTTTTTTTTATTTACTCCATTGACCAAGTTGTTGGCATCAAAAAAGTTGTTTAGTTTTCCATGTTTAATTTGAGTTTAGGTTTTGATCTCTCACTGGCTTAACGTTGTCGTTTTGATCTTAAAAAAAAAGTTGTATTAATTCTGCCAGCTAAATCGTTTTGTAAATCATTGTGATCCATTCATTCATGTCTCTCAAAGAGTCACACATTAACTACACTAAGAAAAATTTTGCAGCAAGTTTAAAAAGTTTTTGAGAGCGGTCTGACGAATTGTAATTCATAACGAAATCAAAAATATCAGATTAGCCATCATTCGTCGTCCCTAAGGGGAACTTTGGTCAAAAACCTGCGCATGTTCCTGTGCAAAGTCTAGTCCGAGCATCAGCTGCTGTTTGTCGATCGCCAAAAGCGTGTAACCTACTCCCAAGCCATCCTCAATCTCGAGAACGATTTTTATACCAAAATCATAATGAGCGATGAGGCTCATTTCCATCTCAGCGGGTACGTGAACAAGCATAACTATCGCTTCTGGCACATCGGATATCCACTAGTGATGTACGAGGAGCCTTTATACCCGCTCAAGTTGTTTGCGGACCTGTGTTGTGTATAATCGTAATAGCTGTTCTCAACACAATGGCTAAATTGTCAATTTAATGAAGCTTTTTCTTTCAGTGACTATACTTTTATTAACAAAACAAACACATAAACATCGCATGTAGAACGGCGACAAACGTCCAACGGCAGCCGCATTGACCACCAACAGGCGCCCACACGCATTTGATGCACATGCAGCGTTGTAATTTAAATGTGCATTTATTTATTGTTGCCTGCCTTTGTCTACTTCTGTCCATAAGTGAACGGCAATTTGTTGTTATTGTTGCAATAAACAACAGCCACAACAACTCAAAATCTCTAATAAATCAATAATAAAACAGCTTTGCAATACTTTTCATTGGCCACAGTGGCAATCACCCGTTTTGTATGGTCGTAGAAGAAGGGAGGGAGGCAGGTGGCGACAAAGAAATAGTGCGAAAATGCGTCTAAATTGAAATGTTAAACAAATTGTTATGAACCAAAAAACAAGCAAAAAAAAAAAATCAACAACACAACATTTATTTGTTTTTTTTTTTTCTATGTAAGTTTGTGCTAAATTAAATTAAAATTCATGTTTTTAAATAAATTTTTACTCTGGCAGTGGTTTTATGCTTTTTGAATGAGAAAAAAGAAAAAAAGCATTTGATGGATTAATTTTTTTTTTGTTAGTGTTTTAATTTGCCGTTCGTAGCACCCAAAATATGAAAAACACAAAGTTAATTTAATTATTTTTAAATTTATATTTAATATTAGTATTTTTGTGTTGTTTTCTGTGTGCATGGCGGTATATTTGGTTGAATTTGATGTTTCCAACATGCAATAACATGCAAGCACACTCTTGTAGGCACAATTGTGGGCAAAATAATAGATGCTTGTAGTATTGCTATATATGTATCTTCTTATAACTTTCACAACAAGTCTTAAGACATCTTTATCGCAGGCATTAACTAGATTTCAACAAAGCAGCAGTGTTACCAATTATTTTATGTTGTTGTGGTTGCACTCAGTTTGTCTCTCTTATTTAAGACTCCTTATGTTTCCTTCACTGGTCTAGGGCTATAAATTTCGTAACTTATCTCAAACACACACAGGCACACACACACATTATGATTCACTATTTAATTTTTCTTCTACTCTGTAAACCACTTTGGTTGATCTGTGATAAATGCAAAATTGACTCAAATACGACGTACGATACGTTTGTTTGGTTGCAAAGACTTTTAAAAGCAATTTCATTACTGCAACTTTTAAACGAATTTTTTTTTCTTTTATCTTGAATCGATTTCAATCCACATTTATGGATCTCTCCCTAGAAAATGTCTTTTATTGTTGTGCGAAAATGTTAAATATTCGTTTAAAATAAAATTGATCTGCATTAGAAAGGGAGTGCCAAACAGAACACAATAATGCATGTAAATGCCGTTTCATGTTTTTTTTTCTTTGTTATTATTTTTGTGTGTTGTGTCATTATCAATAATTTTTGACCTGCTTTTTTTCCATTTAAATATAAAATAAAAAAAAATTGCTTAGATTTTTTTCTGTGAAAATCTTAAAATCTGATTTAAACTACAAACTGTAAATGGATAGAATTTCCCAAACATTTTGTAGCATGACGCGATCAAGCCGCAAAAATAAAACATAAAAATAAAACCTATTGAAAAAGTTGCTAAAATAAAATGTTTATGGTTTAACCGAAGTGTTTGTGGCTTTTTTATGCAAAATAATTATTGAAATTATATGAAGTGAACGGACGGTCGCTGTTTGGTTGGCTGATCGTATGCAATTTTGTGGTCACCATTCAGACAAACCGTTCGTAATTGCAGTGCAAAGGCAAAAAAAAAAAACTCTTAAAATTATATGTAATTTCATTTATGGGAGTGTTAACGGAGATATAAAAAAAACCGATATATTGATTAATTAGTTAAGGAATAATTGCAATTTTTATGAATTATTATCGGCTTCATTAAATCTATTGCAATTTTAGTAACTATGCAACACATTGCGATTATGTTTTACATGCATAATTAATAGCGGTTACAAGAAGTTTAGAAAACGTTGCCTTAAAGAGCTGATCTTAAGCTTAACACATATCAGATTCATATTCGTTAACAGTTGGAGGCATAGATGAGCAAATAATTTGCTTAAGGACGTGACTATGAGGACCTAATCTGAGGGTGCATGGAATTATAAGGGTGTTAACTGTCGCTATTACAACACGGTCTATTTAAAATGTTTTCGAAATATTAAAATAGCCAATAAAAGCACATGCCTGGCTAAAAATCCAGCTCCCCCAAAAACAGTTTTAGTATCAAGGCCCCAGAGCTAGTATTTCGAAAACCATCAAAAACGTGCAATTTCGCTCGATATTCTGAGCTTGTCACGATGAAAGTGCTGTTGTCTTTCTTCAAGTACGAGCGTTGCCTTATGTATATGTGTCGTGATTTGGCAACCCTAGTGCTGCAATCTGGCTGCTGAGAGCTCTATCGTAAAGTTTTTGAGGTTATACGTACTCAAAATGAATTGACATACAAGCGCTATTTGTATTGTTTACAGTAACTTAAAACATTCATCTGGGCCCAAGAATGGAACTAAATCGTGAACACTTTTGTGCGAGTATATTTTACAATTTTCGACCTGGATTAAATCAGCAACACTACATGGATGAACTAAATTCAATTGGTGGCTGTTCAGCCATATAGGCTTAATTTATTTGTTAAATATGTTTAAACATTTGCCCCGTGTGAGCACAGATTTATTTTGTTAAGAAGTTATTTATGATCAGTAACGGGGCAAAATACTGGTTTTACAAGTTGAATTGATACGTAGATTTTAAGGAAGAAATTGAAATAATAAAATTAATTGCAAAGTAAAAGGGCATTGAACCGGTCGTGTTATTTAAAACATCACATTTCCACCGATCCCTAAACATAATTTCGTTTAAGCTATAAATTAATTAGCTTAAATTCTATTCAACTTAAAAGTTATTTAAGTTGATTTCTTTAAAAAACATTAAGGAAAATTCAGTGGCTATGAAGCTGGTTCCAAAGACCGGTGTTCATCGATGGTATGGTGAATTCAATCGTGCTCGTAGGTCACTCTAAGATGAATTTTGCGAAGGTCGGCCCAAATCAGCTGTTGTTCCGAAAACCATTGATGCTGTGCGCGAACTGATATTGCAAGATCGTTATTATGTCGTATCTTGAGATTGAAACAACTTTATGCTGTGGTGCGACCAGCATAGATTCAATTATGCACAAACATATGACTGTCAAAAATCGCGTTAAATCCCACAAAATTCGTGTATATTAGTCGAAAGAATGTAGAAAAAAAATACGATAGTGGTGCTTCGAAACACGTCTATGACATCGCGACAGGTGATGGATCATGAATTTATGCGTATGAGCCGGAAAGTAAACAGCAGTCGACTGTAACGATATTCCAAGGTGAGCAAAATCCAACAAAAAATTTTTTCGCTTGAATGACTTCCAAGCAAGTATTCGCCTGTTTTTTTCCGAAAAACGGGACATGTCACAAAACCGTACCACTAAAACAGTGGAGTGTGAGGAAAAAAACGATTTGTTGGCCAGTTGTCTTCTAAGGAATCAGGAAAACCAACCACCTCGTCAATGCGGGCTTTCACACATCGGCTGAAACACGTGCATTTTTGAGCACCCAACACATCGATATAATGAGGCATCCGCCGTATAGTCTTGACTTGACACCGTACGTAAAAAACAAGCTGAAAGGTGAACGTTTTTCGACACCTAAAGAAGCGGTTGCTGGATTCATAATGCATGTATTGCCTCAATCGGAGTGGCAAAAGTGCTTCGACAACTGGTTCAAACGCAAGCAAAAGTGAAAGTACCTTCATTTGGAATATAATGTGATTATCGATTATTAATATTAGTTTTTGTTCTCTAATCCCGAAGTAAAAAAGACAACCCTTGTAACTCATGAGTTTTGACTTTAAAAGATGACACCGACAGCCACTGTATTTCTGCCGATGTCACCCTGGGAATGAAAGTTCTGAATAAATTTGAATACCATTTATTAGATATTCTTCTACATGTCTACTCGTTAAAACTAAACGCTAATAATTTAGCATATGCACTACAGAAAGTCAATTTATAAAATCGAAAATTTTTGCTTAATATTGATACAGTAAAAAGTGTTTGCTTTTACGGCCACACTGTGCCATCCCCAAAACGTTTTTAAACGTTAAACCCATCAAGTAACTATTTCATAGTTTTCCTCTGCAGCACAAAAACGTTAATATTGTAATTGTTTATTCGTGATTATTTGTTGTGCCATAAACTGCAACAATTTAAACAAAAAAACCTTAAACATTTTATTAATTATTTTTTGCATGTTGGCTGTAAGTTGTTATTGTTATTGTTTTTTTTCTTTTGTTAGAAAAAAAGTGTTTATGGTCCAAAATGTAGGTGTTGTCAGTCGTCAGTCGTTCATTCATTCACTCACTCACTCATTGATTTATGTAAAATGGAAGAAATAATTTAAATAATATTTATTAACATGCTAAAATTTTATTTAAAACAACAAATGTTGAAAGAAAAATGCTTGTTATAAATTATCAAATGGATAAAATGAGAAATGCAAACAATTGTTTTTAACCCAAAATGACTAAATAAAGTCATACGAATAAATCTCTTTTAATAAAATATGCAGCTATAGTTGGATACATTTACAAGTTTTGAATATAATTAAAGCAATGCACTATGGGGACAAAAAGTTTAAGCCTAACGCTATAATATTTTCTTCTAATGAACTGGAGGTTTTTGTTAATACTTTTCTTGTCTTCTTCTAAAATGTTGATCACTCCAATTTTATATCAAAAAAAACAAAAATCTTTCTCAATTTTAAGGAAGTACAAATCGAACTTGAAAGCCCGATAAAGTTATTAACAATTGTAAATCATATATATTAACACCCATATTCATAAAAACTATTGATGGTTTATTACACATTTATTTGACAAATATTCCGTAGACATACGTCAAATAAGAGCTTAATAAACTTACAATAATTATTATGAATATGGCCTTAAATGTGTTATTAATATCGACCTTTTCAAATTAGATAAATTGATTCCTTTTATGGTGTCCAACCAAAATGGGCTTTCAAGGTCATTAGTTTATCTTTTCATTTAAAAGAAAAATTAAATTTTTTCATTTAAATCGTTCCCGACGTTTCGTTGATTTATTTCCAACTTCTTCAGGGGTAAATTTTTGAATATTCGTGATGAAATTAAGGAAATGTGTGAGAATGTAATGAAAAATGTGCTCGAAACGGATCGCATTTGTGAGGCTAACAGAGGCGGATATTTATCTGGTATTGTATTCCATTTACGGCTGTCGACATTAAATAAAACATTTATTAGTATACAATCTATTCTCTTTCATTTAATCAAAAATTATAAACACAATAGTATACCTTCCTGGCGGACATCCTGTACTTACTTAATCAATTCTTTTCTTTCTACATTTGTATAAACTGTAACCCATAGTGCTTTGCAGTTGTGCCTTCATATTTATTTGTAAACACCAAAGCCAGCACTCTAATAAGTGGCTGCAACAAGTAGCTGCTAAACAATCTCAGTTTTCAGCCCAAACTTTTGTGAAACTTGAAAATGGAAAAAAAAATACACTCGAACAGCGGCAAGAAGTTGTTGTTTAGAGTTCAGTTTTAAAGAGCTGCAAGATAATCAATCTAAACAAACAGATTGTATTAAAGTTTTGGAAACTACTGGTTCTCGTTATGTGGTCATAATAGCGAACAGAATTCTTATTTTTTTTTTTGCATTCTGTGTTTGTTGCTGGATTAAATCGAACAAAAGTGCAGCAGTTTAAAAGGAAACAGCTGACATCTTGTATGTGTGAGCATTTGCTTGTGTCTGTTTTCGAGTGTCTTTATTATAAATTGGAGTTGTTTATCAATTTTGGCTTCAAAATGAATAAATCTTTTTCTTGACAAATACATTCATTGTAACAGTATGTTACACTGTTTCTTATAGCACATTTCTTAAAACTCCCTTAAAACTTTGCATGTACTATAATGATTGTCTTGTGCGAACACGACGCCGCAATTGATTCATAGCATCATCCCTAAGCCTTTGCTTACCTGAAGCTATAATTTTGTTATCAAGATTGAATCTCCCAGAATCCAGCATGCATCCAGTGTTGCAGGAGGATAATTTTAATATCAGGATACCTTTTTGGATATTAATAGATGTAGTGTTTTACAAGCAGTGCTACAACGCGAACGGCTGGGTCTCTTGCGTTTCACAGAATATACGGTAGAGATATCCTTATTGTAACAGACAGTCGAGGCGCAATGAAACCCTTAACTGGAGTATATACCACAACCAGTGTTGTCCAATAATCGCGGACAGCTTTGTATCAGATGATAAGGGAACCAAACCTGACCCTTAAACGAGTTCGTGGTCACAATATCGCCGACAGCTTGGCAACAGTGAAGACGCGTCTCCAGAATAAGCACATCAACACTATCTGTATACTACCCCTTTGAACACGTTGGAAGCGTATAGGACCTTCTGCACTGGAGTATGCACAGCAAAAATGGCTTCTGCAGTCATCTCCAGGAATATATTGCTTTCTCTGGACCCAAAAATAATTCTTGGAACTGTCTAGATCTAACATTAAAGCCATTGTATCAGTCATCTTTGGATATTGCATGTTTGGAAACCACGCTGGACGAATGGGTTTAACTTTCAATGACTTCTGCCGGAGTTATGAAGATGAGAACGACGAGACTGTTTGCACCTCTTTGGAACCTGTCCCGTAACTATAGTCATAAATGTTTGTATAGAATGAGCTTCAATTGCCCCTCAAAAGTTACAATGGCACATTTGGGCTCGCGTCTCTCTTTTCTTTATACTAGCATATACATGTTTGGATCCATCAGAGTTTGTGATACAGCGGTACGTTTTGACTTGGCAACGTAACAAGCACATAGCGGCCTGTCTTACCCACATAACCTAACATTTACGACAGCTTTAATGTAAATTCGTTTTATGTGAATGGAAACAGTTTAACTGCATTTCAAATCAAGCATCTATCTTGGCTACATAAATATTTTCTAATGCTACACAGCTGCAACACTATTCCTATTTCTCAAAAATCATAAATAAACAATAAAAGTTGTTTATCAAAATGTTTCATTTAAATTACAACCTCAACAAGGGAAAGTTTCTGATATTTTGTCACTTAAATGTGTGTTGTGTAGTTTGAAAAGTTTTGTCGGCACGTCTTTGTTAATAAATTGTTAAAAGAATTTGTTTTTTTTTTTTTTTTTTTTCTTTAGTTGGGTTTGTTCGTTGACTGTTTGCTGTGGAGTGTCAGAGCACAACATCATTTAACAGACTCAATGAAATTGTTGCATTTTCTTAAATATGATTTATGAATGATTTTCAATTATTTACAGCAATTTTGTTGGGTTTATTTAATGTTTTGATTTTATGTAATTATTATTTACACCGATAAATTCAATGGCGCCGAAACAAGTAAAGTTGTATTTAAAAGTATTATTCTATAGAATTTTTTTCTCTCGAACTGCTGCTTAGTAAGCAGAATCACTGCTTTAGAACAACTAAATTTAATTATTTTAACTTCTTTATTTTTCTTGTGTATTACATTTTCTTTGCTTTTATTTTAAGTTTTATTGCCTTATTTTCGTCATTGACATAATTGCTGTAATTTTTCTTTGCTCTTGTTGCTGCTTCTTAAAAAAACTTACTTGGCATAAATAAGTCGCTTATTACGTGAACGTGAAAAAAGAAATATGTACTTATGAATTCAATGTCAGTTTAATTAATTATTTACTAAAATTTTGTTTACATATTTTTTCCCTCCACTTCTGCTTCACGTTCAGTGTTATTTCGAACAAATCATGGTTATTCATACAGATATGAATATTAAAATTAATGAACTTTGAAAATGTGTTTGTCATCTCAAAGTTGTTTAATGTGGCCTTAAATGAGGCTTAAAATTATGTTTTAGGAGTTTGTGAAATGTTGCAAAAAGTGTATAAATTTGACAGGGTGCCAAAGAAAACCAAAAAAATTGTCGAATATGTTTGGAAACCTGTTGCTTGTTTTACATATTTTGTGGGCTTAAAGTGCTTAGAAGATGTGTAGAATTGCTCATTTTGAACTCTGGCATTCAAAAGCCGTATTCGAGACCGGCTGACCCAGTTTGGTGGATTTATAAAACCGTCCGCCCTCGAATATTTTTCATTTTAAAATAATTCATCCAACCAGATTTTCGCTGTTGTGTCGTTTAAAGTCCATTTACATTGATATGAAATCCAGCAATTATTGGATTTCGAGCAGAATTCAGTAGATTTCACATACAAAACAATAATTTGCACGATATTTTAGACGATGCAATTTGATTTATCAAAACGCATGCGAATTTAAAATGCATGACTTAGAGTGGGAGCGGCGAAAATCTACAGATTTAAATGAGGCCTTATTTGGTAGTAAAAAAAACTTCCAACTTCAATGAAAATTTTATGTATTTTAACAATTAAAAAAAGGTAGAGAAAAGAGATGTTCCTATTAAGCGGCAAGAAAGAGTATACAATGTATTTACTCCTGTTTAACAGGAGGTTTATCAGCTGATTTTGGGAATTTTCAAAAGTCACTTTTTCATCTCTGTGCTCTCTAAGCTGCCCTTTCTGTTTTACAAAAAATATAAAATTTTTGCTGCAGTATTTTCTTAAATGAATTTTTAAAATTGCAATTGTTTGGGAATTTATATTAGCGGAACTCACCCTTCATTGCAAATTACCCTTGCAGACCTTGCAATACCTGCATATAGCATATGTGCCACGTTCTGCAACACTGTGCTGGAATTAAATTAATGCTAACTTGGCTCAAAGAAGTATTTACAAAATAGTAAAAAGTGAATATTATAATTATTATTATGCATCATTTTTATTAAATTTTATAAAATAAGCAAAAATCGGGCGGTTGCTTCACGTGCAAATTTTATCGACGGCGTTGCTTTTCAAATATTGGCTGCGGCTTAGCCTATCTCATGCGGCAAACTCGCTTTATTCAATTTTGTAAACAAATAAATAAAACAGGGAAGAAAATGAATACGGAAGAAAGTAAAAATAAAATTAAGACAATTAAACAAAAAGTCAACAATAAAAGACGGCCAACGAAAAGATGAATAATGAAATTTTTTGCAATTCGTTTTCTAAACTTCCTTCTCAATTTGCACAACAAAACTATTTATGTATATTTTCCGTTACTCTAAAATCAGCTGATATAATTATTTTGCTAAATACTTGAAAAAGACACTCACGCTTTGTAGCAAAAAATCATGCTATATCTGCTAAAATTGCAGATGTGCAACCCATTGTGATTTCCGGTATTGTTTATACTTTAACCGTCTAATCCATAAAAATTATAACAGGTTTATAAAGCTCTTATTTGACAGATTTTCCATACAAATATGTCAAATAACAGTCTTATAAGCCTGTTATAATTTTTGTGACTTAGGAGGTATGTCTTTAATTTTTTTTCTCTTACATATCAATACAAACTCTATATCCAGCAGCACTCCTTCATCTTGGTAATCTGAAAAGGGTTTAAAAATTAGTTTAATAAGAGCCTTCTTCAAGCAGCATTTTTCTAAATTCCTTAAAAATTGAATTAATTCTCAAGTTTAAGCAGCTTTTAAAAGACATCTAATTGATTTACAAATGCTGTTGCTTCACACTACATATTTTCCTTTAGCATGGAATTGAGTAGTAAAGCAAAAGAACAAGACATGTTTTTCTAAAAATACGTATCCGCAACTTTGCTATTTAAAACAATATGTATTTACCTTGCATTACGCTGTTAAAATTGTTTAGGCTTTTCAAAAACTAATTTAAATTCATCTCAACTTCTATTAATTCTCACTGAAATAATCAAATCCCCAACTCAAGTCCGAACGGTCATTGCTGGGCCGCAAGCCGCCATTTGAAAAAGAAAACCAACCAGCTTTAATGTAGTGTAACAACAAAAGCAACAAAGATAGCAAACATAAGAAACGCTGATAATATAACATTTCTGTCATTTGTCAAGAATTGTTTGTTATGAGCAGAACAACAGAAGCAGAAGCAGCAGCAGCGGCAGCGAAATAAAAGACAGGCCACAACACCGCCAGGTCATAGCTGCCAGATTTGACGATTTATTGTCCTTCTGACGATTCCAGGTGCTACAAATTACCACTTGACGATTTCTCCACTCATTTTGATCATTTTTAGGAACTCAAGCTGTCAACATTTTCCATTATTTGAAATAAACTAGACAAAAATATTTCGAATAAGCTGCTTTAGTAAAACACAAACAGAGCCAGACATGTGTCAAAAGGTTCCGAGAGCTGTCAGTTGCCAGATTGCAACACTAGTTTTGCCAAATCCAGAAACATAAAAGCCAACTCTCATATCAACACCACACACTGTGCAATTAAATTAGCCCCTTCTATTGTGGAACACATTCCACCATTTGCTAACACTGATCATTTATTGAAAGTACGTCAAAATTATTGAAGTACAGCTGGCAGCAATTGAAAAAAATTTAAACAAGTTTGATAAGACTTAAAATAATAATAATTAATTGGATGTTGGTGAGAGGATATAAAATATATTCTAAACAACAACAACAAAGTCATTAAATTGAAAGTTGATCATTCAGATTAAACATAGACAGTCAGTAATAGAGAGCTAAGGCAGAAGGATGGCCTTGGTTCGAAGCAATTTGGGTGCCGATGAACGTCGTGGTGGCGGTGAAACAGCCTTGGTATATACCCCAGCTAGTAAATCTTCAACTTAACTTTTCTCTTTCTTTCAAAGTGTTGATAACTGCAATTTTATCACAAAAAAAATATTTCTAAACTCTAAGGACATGAAATTGAACAAGCCCGATAAAATGACACTGTTGTGCAAAATAACACTTTTTGGTCGTGTTTTGAATAAAAATATATAGACTATAAGTATTTTGGTGCTCTAGACCCAAATCTGCTTTCATTTTTTCTCTATCACGAAAGGATTTTTTTTCGGTCGTGGCTAATTTTGCCCCCTAAATTATAGAGTTATGCCTATATATTAAACCATAGTTCGGAAGACCCTTCTCCAATTGTAGTGAAGAGCACATCAAAAGATACGCTATCAAATTTTATTTCAAATACTGGCATACAATTTGTTTCTATCTTTTTCGCTTTCAAAGTTACTCAGAAATCAATGGCAAAAAAATATTTGTCATGCAAAATTCCCTTTTTTTTGTTTTTAATATTCAATTAAAGAAATAAAAATGGGCAGCACTTTACATATTTTATATATTCCTGAATTCAATATGTGTAAGAAATAAATTCATTAGCAAATGTTGATTTTATTGACAATTTAAAGCAGTTAAATAAAAAAATTTTATGTTTTACCCAATAAAAAATATTTTGATTTGAAAATTAAACCTTTCGTTTGTATTTTGATGTTTGTGTAGCGATTTTTTCCGCTAATTTGAACAATTTCATCTGGCAGCTATGCGCCAGGTATAGAATCATACATAAGAATCTGCTTGGTTGGAACATGAAGTCATACCCAACCGCTTTGTGACAGTCAAGTCATCGAACAAGAAAGCGAAAACACCAAACGAAGAAGTAACTTTTCTATAAACATTTTATTTATTTTTTTTTTTTTTTTGTCTATAACAACATCAAAACCAAAGGAAGCAAAATAAAACAAAATTGGACATTTCATGCAAAACGCATAAATAAAGAACTGAACTGAACTGAACGTTCGAACCAAGAACTAACAACTAGAAGAGCAAAAGAAGAAAGAGAAAAGAAAACTATCGAACATCACACCCTCAAAGTTAAAAACAAATTAAAATGTGTGAAGTGAAAAAAATTTAATAAAAAGAATAAATAAACAATTTTATGGAAAACGTCAACATTTTAGAAATGAAATAAAAAAAAAATAAGCAAAATTTAATTAATACAAAATGAAAAAAAATAGAAAAACTAAATGCAGATGCACCCAATTGACCACCGCCAATATGATCACAAGGCGTAGGTTGCATTAAGACTTTAATAAGGCATAATGTCTCTGAACAATAATTTATTTAATAATACAATAGAATCTCCTTAATAAATATAAACTGTGTTCTTCAGGTGCTCTTTTTGTTTAATTGTGCTAATTCCTTATACCCCATTCAGACATACATTTTAATTGTGCAATTACGAGCTTCATGTAATTGAGGTTTGTAAGATATTGTGGCTTTATTTCTGTTTATTAAAGGCATATCATTGCTCTATTGTGTTTCTCAGGGTGCCAGTCGTTAAGACCAGCACACTTGCGTTCTTATTGGTCTCGTTGCCTGTGTCACGTAGAAAATCTACAGAAAACAAATTTATACGTTACGAGCATCAGGCTTTGGCAGCACTTTACAACGAACCAACAGTAATCAACATCTAAATTTTAACGATTTTGTAGAGTCAAACGTGGGAAGATACGTTTTTAGTAAATTAGCCTTTATTGTACTGCATTAAAAAAAAAAGTTGACCAAAATGTTTCAGGCTATTACCTTGCTTAGTTATGCTATTAACTCATACAAGTGCTTCACATTTACGAAAGTTAACTTTTTTAACACTCCACTATACAATTATTCAACTGAACAATTAGTTAAAAATCGCATCTTTAGTTGAGTAGAATCCACTGAATATACATATTTCACATTAACAATTAATTTTTCTGCTGTTTTTTTTTTTTTTTTTGAAATTGAACGTATTAAAATATAAAGATTTGTAAAAATGGCGGCATTTTTAAGTCAATTTGAAAGCAGACTTAGCATGATAGTCATTGTACGTTTCCCAGCCGATAACAATTCAACATAAATTAGAGCGACAAGCCCACCCATTTTCCTACAAAAATTACGCTGGACACGCTAAATTTGAGCATTCAACTTTGCTTTTTTTGTCTCTTTCAAAAATGTTGATCACTACAATTTTATCATAACCAAAGTTTCCTCAATTCTGAGGAAGTAAAATTGAACTGAATAACGATAAAATAATTAGGAATTGTAAATCATAAAGTTCGACTTCAAATTTTGTGGTACGTTTACCAGGCTCAAGTCCGTTCTATGTATATTGTTTTTGCGATTAATATCTATTAAACAAAACAAAGAAAACATCAAATATATTTTACTCAGTGGACAATTAGCTGTTTCGAAGCTGCCACACTTCTCGTCAACACCCGTCCTTTAACTCAGAGACTCATGTTTCTAAAGCGACACTCAAGCCACTAAGCCACCCAAGCTATTGTAATGCAGCTTGGCTTCGTTTGTATGGTGAGAAGCATTTATCCGGTACTATGCAATGAAAAATATTAATAAAATAACAATTGATGTGTTTGATAAAATTAAAATTTAGACGGATAATGTCGCCTTAAAAACATGAGCCCCTGAACTCAAGAGAAATTAATAGAATTTGAAGTAGAATGTTTGAACAGAGAAAAAGTGTTTTAAAGCCCACTGACGACATATATTGGAAACTTAAAGACAGAAGACAGCTCTTTTTGATTTTTTTTTAATTGACTCGTACTTCAAAAACCAGAAATAAAGTATTGTATTAACAAATGTTTGCATTCGTTCAAAGATAATTTTAAAACGAAATCTGATAATTGAAACTGATTTGAGTACAATGTTGAAGGGCTTGCAGAAAAGAAGTTATTCTAACCTTAATACTTGTACGATCTTAATTTACACTGGTCTGTCTAGTCCCCTATTGAATGGCCCTATGGTCTTTTTAACTTAAATGTAATTCAACAATTGTTAATCAGCCCAATCATGAATATTCCTAAGGAATTTTATTCCTAAGGAAAATACGTTACTCGAGAAAAAAAAATTCCTCCAATCATAAATTACCTGGGAAACAAAAAAATAAAAGCTGGTAATATCGAAATTTTTTATAGGAAAAAACAAAAAACATATGTTTTTAAAATACCTGTTTTTTTCCTCTGCCGACTATTTTTTCCCCTCGATGTGGCTAAAACAGGGAAGCTTTAAAAAAATTTCTTAAGGAATTTATCAACATAATAAGAGGAATGGGAAAAGAGAAAAAACTCACAGAATTATCATTCATGATTGGGCTGAATAATTTTGTCAGGCTTGAGTTCGATTCTTAATTGCTCAATATTGAGAAAGAGTCTTTTGTGATAAAACAGGAGTGATTAACATTTTTTAAATAAAAGCAAAGATGAAGGCTTACTGGTTGGGGTATACACAATGGCTGTATCACGACCACCACGTAGCTCCTTAGCTTCGAACCAAATTGCTTCGAACCCTGTCTGTAACTAATTGTGCAGACACAATTCTGGCCAGCAAAGCAGATATCCGCAGGAGAGGGAAACATTGAAAAAGATAACACCTTTAGCTCGAAGAATACAATACTATTAAAATCTTAATTCTTAAATGCAAGCGAAAATGTATTTTTAATATTGATAAAAACTAGAAATACGTTTTATTGCAAAATTTAAACGAGATAAAAAATTTAACTGACTTTCAAAAGTTTGGTCAATGTGGTTATAAACACTGGAGGCAAACGTTTTCAAAACGACAACATTTATTAATTGAGAGAGTGAGCGTCGTCTGAGTAGGATCTTTGGAGTCTCGCACTTGAAAGAGACGATAGGTAGATACATAGATGGTGGAGCATGATTCTTTTACTAATAATAAAAATAACTACATTTTGTTGTGGTTGCTTGCCATTAAATTTTTCTTAATTTTGTTTTCTTTACAATTATTTTGTGTTTGATATTTTTGTCGTTGTATTTTGTTGTTACAAAACAGAAAAAAAAGAGCACGCATATTAACTTGTTATAGAGGTTATGAGCACCGCTGTGTTACCAATATGAATAACACAGCGATCATACAATCGTATTTATAAATACACCAGCAACCAGCTCACACTTGGCTTGAAAAGTATTGTCTAATATTAACAGTGGGCTAAGAGGGAAATAATTCTTTGCAAGTTGTGGGTGATTAAAAAAAATAGAATTTTTCTTTTTAAATTAAATTAAAATGTAAATGGTATTTTTAGTTATGCATATATGGCAGCAAAAGAGTTGCCAGATATGATCTTTTGATTACATTGTAAATACACACTTCAATTTCAATGTTTTATACATACAATTTTTATTTTCCAGCAAAAGTTTCGTGGAATTAAAGCGACTTCCTTGGCCTTTGCAATTAGTTGACATATCTATAGATAGAAACCATATTAAAATTACAACTGAAATTTGACACCGGAGCTAAAAATTATTAGTGATAGAAATGTGGATTTAAAAATACCCTAAGTTGTGGTATACAAGTATAATAATTACACTACCAATAGCAACAAAGTATACACTAAAACTAAAGGGGCAACATAAAACTGTATGGCAAAAAACATTTTTTTCAGAAATTTTAAATTATCCTAAATTGTAGGAAATGACTGGCACAATGTGTGTTTACTTCGTATAGGGTTCGAACCACTCTACTGCCTATGAACTCGTCTGGGTGCTTTGAAAGTAACGTAAATATAGGAGTTCCTCGCACAGCTATTTCTGTCACTTTGATATGCGTAAACTAGCTGTAGTTAATAATATTTTCCAGTAGTTATTGAAAAAATATAAATTATACAGACGTTTTTCACAAGAACCTCATGTGTGTATGAACCTCAATTTAAAACTATGCGAGCTACAATACAAATATTTTATTGATTTATTTTTATATTATTTGATCTTGAGATTATTTAATTAATTATTCAAGCTTTAAGTTGTTATAAAAAAAATTTAAAACAATTATATTTATTTATTTTCAATATTTCGCCAACAATTTGTCAGCATCTTCAAGAAAATAATTATAAAATTCAGAAAACAAAAACAAAATATTGAAAAAATTTTAAGCGGGAAAAATTTTTTTTCAATAATTTTGAAAAGATAACCAGCTAATATGGAGCGTCCTGATACAATATTTGTAATGTATTCATCGTATAGATGACATAAACTGCCTTTTGAATTTACTGTTTACCCCAATATATTCTTCTGAAGGCATTTTGTATTGAAGGCTGGCCCATGTGCTGCACTCAAAAAGACTTTTCGTTCTAATTATTATTAAAAAAAAAACTCCACGCTTCACTAAAAGTTGACTGAAAGAAAAACCAAACTTCTTCTAGAGCAACTAAAACTATACGATTTTTTTTTGTATTTTATGCCCACTGTCCCACGTTTAGTTGTTGGTGGAATTGTGTGTGGTGTTAGAGCATGATTTTGTTGGCTGCTTGGATTTTTTTTTTTTTTTCAATTCAGATTTGTAGTTTTTTTACATTTTGTTAATTTTTTTCTTGCTCCCCAGCTTAAGCATTTAATATACAGAGAATGTTAAGACAATCAGTTTGATTTGAGCCGTGTTAATAAACGTATCTTTAAGATGCGATACACTACGAAACACAACAGCAGCAACCAAGACAGCGATTATAAACAAGTGTGAATTATTAACAAATTAAAAATAATTAAATGGTATTTTTAATGCGGTTGCTGTAATATCATATTGGTTTGAATGGAAAACAAAACGAGCGACTTTTAACGAGTTATTTTACCAAAGTATCTAAAAGAATACAAAAAATATATTGGATACAAACAAGTATCTTACGAGTACGAGTACGTGTTTAAGCAACTAAAATCAATCAATCAATCAATCTTTCCTTGATGCCAAACGAAATCACACAAACAAAAACCAAATTTCATATTGTTTTTATGAAAGAAAAAAATTTATCGGGAAGTTTTCTTGAGCTTTCCAGCAGCCAATTAAAATTAGCTTAAAATCTACATTAAAATCGACTAAAGTATGCTCTAAGTTTAACACTTAATGCAAAAAGTATTTTAAAAATTTTAAGATTTGTGGTAGTGTAAGAAAAGCAAAACAACAACAACTTGTAAACAACAAAAATGTTAAAGTAACCAGATTCAGAGTTAAAAGATTGCTATAAATTATTTGCTGCTCTTATGACCTTGACTCCAAAGTCTGGCTGAGCAAAAGCACAAACAAACACATAAAAAATAAAACTTTATTAAAAAAAAAGATACAAAATATTCAAATCATTAAGAAAAACTTAAACAAAAATGCAAAACAAGTTAGATTTTAACACGAATGGCTTGACTCAACAAATCAGGAACCCCAATCCAGTCATTCGATGTGGTGTTAAAAAAATATGAAACAGCATTAAAAATGAAACACAATTAATGTGAAATGAAATCATAAAGAATATTATAATATATGTTTTTTCCTCAACAAAAAAATTTTATAGCAGGCGTTTTTTCTTTTTGTGTCATTCTCTTATACCTGCCTGCCTGCCTGCTTTCAATAAATTTATTCTTCTAAAAAGTGCCATATTATTTTGTAATCGTTGAGAAAAACAATTAAAATTTTGCGTGCATTATAAAATAATTTATTTATAAGTGAAGAAAAAAATCTTAGAATTATACAATAAAAAGTGTTTGTAAACAGTATTGTGTTTGTCATGCAATTAGAGTGAATTTATTTATTTAATTTTTTTTTTGCAAAAAAAAAAAAAAAAGTCATTATAAATTTAAAAATGTTTGCACCGCGCAATTCGTCACCAGTTGCCATGTATGGCAGAGAGGATGTTGCTGCTTATGAGGTAAAATTAAATTGTCTGCATTTGTTTTTTTGTGGAGATTTCAAGGGCTGACAAAAACGAAAATAGTTTTAACGACAAACATTTTTCTTGTAGAAATCTTTTCCTCAGTATGCCTTCACTAAAAGAATTTTGTGCATAAATCCAATGAATTCTGACATTAATTTATTGGACGAAAAAAAAAAATATTTGAATCAATGAATTATGATTAATTAAATTTAGATTAATGATCGTTTCATTAAATTTATGAATGTTAGTCATTCAACTAATGAAGTATTTCATTGGTTTAATGACAAAAAATCATTAACTAAATATAGGAATTTGTTCATTGATCTAATGAAAACAGAACATAATTTTTATGACGTATATTATTAACGTTACGGATAATCTTATTATTAGAGGCTGTTCACAAATTACGTAACGCAATTTTTGCAGATTTTTCACGTTTTTAAGGTGTAGTTTAAAAGAAAATTCTATTGATAAAAATTAGGGATTAAAAATTGGCACATTTCAATTATTCATGTCCATGGAAAGGTAAAATATTCATCCATTGATAAAACATGCAAAACACGAATCAAAATTTTCCATACAATAAATAATATTTTTTGTAGCGTAACATTTTTACGAACCCCCCACCCTCGTCACAAATCGTAACAAAGCTTATACCCCTCCCCCCCTTAAGCGTTACGTAATTTTGTGAACAGCCCTTTAACAGATATTTAAAAAAACGGCATTTTAAAATATGTGACCATATGTCAAAATTTCTTGGCAAATTAACTGAGCATTGAAACCTCAATGAACGAATACATTGATTTAATGAAACTGTTAATTGATTTGATGACATTTTTTCATAAATCCAATGATATTTTTTAACGAAATTATGAAAACTAATGAACAGCTCTTAATGAAATTTATTCATTAGATCTAATGCAAGTTAAACTCCCCATCACACTAACTTGCCCCAGGGTGTGTGTAGGGGTTCAACTGTATGACTGGCCCCATTTTATAATTTTTTCTCCCCCACTATTGTTTGCGAACACGTCAATCCCGTACCAAAGCTCTTTATGACGACTGCCATACAAAAAAAATTTCAAAATGCAGCGCGTGAAAAATTATTTTTTATTTGATATGCCGCAGTGGAACTTTTCTTCCTTAAAAGCTATCGAAAAATCGGTGGCATAATATCAAAAAATTGTTGTTCATACAAATCAACGCGGACTTAATGTACATATATGAACAACAGCTGCTGGAAATAACAGCTTTAACACTTTATCAAAACAAAGTTAATTTAAAATCTAACTCGTTTTTTTTTCATTTCTTTTACATAACAGATTTTTATTTGAAGAAAAAAAAAAGTCGTTGAATTCCTAATTTATAATCTGAAAATCTTAATTGCATTAAAAGTGAAATTTCTTGCCATAAAATGCAACTGTTGCGTTTTGTACAATTCCCACATATGTAGTCTTTATTTTTGTACATTCACACGTACACGAACGAATCTTTGTGAATTATCTTTGTATCTTAATTGTTACAAACTTAAAGAGTGCAGCTTTTTTAAAGCTTTTTATGCGGCTAAAGAGTATTGAAAAGAATAGTGCAGAAAAACCAAAATTTTTGAGTTATTCCACACAATAAAAAAACAACGATTTTAAATTTAAGAAAAAATGTATTCAGTTATATTAAATTTAAATTGACTATGTTTTGTATTTGTAAGGCATACTATGAAAAATGAAGTACGGCAGTGCATATGAAATTTTTAGTCATTTCAAAAACGTATCTGTCAAATGAAGCATGAAAATGTAGCTGATAGAACCAGTCAGCGAACAGGCAGACATGTGTTGTTGGTTGCATTTTAATTTCTAAAAGCAGCAGTTGGACAGCAGTTTAGGTGTGCGAGCGTACATACATACATATATGTATATTTAATGTAATTTCATTGTTAGACATGTAAATTTTTGCCCATTTCTTTATTGTTTCTGAGTCAAGCTTTGTTATATGATAATTTTTTCTTTTTATTGAAATTTTAAATTTAATATTTTGGCTTTTGAGATTTATGCATGTATGAATAGATATTTCTTTTTAAACAAAATGTAACGCTATTTTGTTTCAAATCAAGAGATAAGTGAAAACATTTATACGAATAAATCAGAAATGGGTTATTATGTTAAACAAAAAAATTGTTTATGGCCCACCTTATTTACAAATAAAATTAACAAACAAAAAAAAAATACACAGAAGAAAAAAAATTATTTTTCTAATTCATAAAATGTTTAGCATATTTTAACCATTTTAAAGCTTGTTTTACAGTTTGAACTTTAGCTCGTTTATTAGTGTCTTCTTTTAATAAATATCAAGTCTGTTGGCAACCAATTTTTGTTAAAAAAAAAAAAAAAAAAATACTGTGTAGATGTGGAATGATTTACGTGAGTACCTGCCACTAGGGCCCAACCTCACGGTGGTCAAACCACGTGGTGCAATCAAGACGTTACACCACCGCCCCCGAGCAGCCGGAACAACTGCTCGGGTGGCAATTTATTTGCTACGTTACTTGGCCATAACAAAACCCCTTGCTCAGGAGTTGAGCTATCTAACCTCTGCTGCATTGCAATTCCCCAGACGGCTAAGGATACACGACTACCGTGGTAGCCCGAAGTTCCTAAGATCATCAGTCCTTGAACCAACGCTAATGCTCCCGCCAATCTGGTTCCTTACAAAGCAGCGTCTGTTGCTTAGCAACAGCACTACGGGCCCATTTGGGCGACCGAACATAGACCCGATGGTCTATGATCAGTATGGCTACCAACGTTCCCTTCCATGCGAACTTATGGTAGCAACCACAGCCAGTACGTTTCAGCCAAGGAAGGCTCCTCAACCTATGACCGCCGAGATGACTCCGAAGAGTCATCTCGGGGCTCCGGTCCCCGTACTGCCGAATTGCCCCTCGGTGAGGGGTTTCAGCAAGTCCCTCCGGAGACGCCGCTCTCCCTCGGGAAATGCCTAAGATTTTAGCCACCAAGCCAGCCGAGGTATCCTGCACCCCTTCTACCCCGTTGACACGACACCAAGCTGGTTACGATCAGCAAGATGCATTTTGTGCCCCCAGGGGGAATACTGTGTAGATTTTAAGATCAAACTTTTAGGACTATAAGTTCAAACATTCAGTTTATATATTTGTGTCTTGTTTTATATATTTGCTTCAATATATTCGCCAATGTTTCGCTCTCCTTGTATTTACAAAATTATGTATATACAAAATTTTGTTTCTTTCTTAAATAAAATTCAAAAGTTTAAATTTTATATATTCAATTAATTATTTTACTATTTAACTAATTCATGCTCTTTCTTTTATTGCAGGTATGTTGAACTAGGCTCGTCTAAGCTATTCCTTTTTGGCACTTAAACTGTATGTATGTATGTATATGGGAAAAGTTATATTATATTATGTATGAAATTTTGAGCAACCCAAAGTCCTTTAAAAGCTTTTGAAAATCAGCTTAGAATGCTTTAAATCTACACTGGACCAAAAAAGAGTTTGAGATCCATTTTCACTATTTTCAGTTAAAGTTGACTTTAACTAAATGTGGTTTCGGCAGATTTGAGCTATAAACTGTACGGTAACAGTGATCAGTTATCCCATAAAATAAGTTATTTTTTTCGGTGGATGGCAAGGCTATTTAAAGATTTAAATCTAAAGAAAAAGATAATGCATTAAAAGAATTATTTTTAAAAGAACTGATTCGACCACTCTTTTATTTCAACTTGGTGTAAGAAAGCAATAAAAATTGTGGTAAATGTAAAAAATAAACCCTATAGTCGAACTTTGTTATTCACAATTATTAATTACTCAAAAATTAACTTAATTATTTATTCGCTATAAGAGCCAATTGAAAGTTATTATTTTAGGTCTAAAAATAGACCTTAATGTTTTCTGTTTTCTGCAGCCGTCTGTATGCCGCCGACATTTCGTTGTTGCTAAACAACTCATCAGTAGATTCGAAAAATCTAAAAAGAATGTTTGAAGCCCGACCACTTTTTCCAAGATTCTCATGAACAAAATCAGAATCAGAAATATTCTTGAAATTATTTATATTATCTTGTATTCTTGAATTTATTAATTACTTTATCGATAAAAAAAAATAATGTATTAATTCAGGCCCAAAAATGAACCTTTTTTTGGACCTGAATTAATACATTTCAATTGGCTCTTAAACAAATAAATAATTAAGTTCATAAAAAAAATAATGTTTTATCTGGCCGATAAAAGCCTATCGTTACCTCCCGGCAAGTGGTGAAAGCGAGCCGAAAACCATTAGGAAATCGTATTGTTAAATATGAAGCAATGAGCAAGTCTACTAAGGCTATAAATATTTATTTTAGTGTTGAACAAGATTTATTTTAAATTATCTGTAAATAAAATTGAATTTTGTTGTCATGTTCACACGGTAGGCAAATACTGCTGAGATTGGCTCTTCCATTCGCGGTTCGTTCGGCCAATCTCGACTGAAACATCAAGATTCGCCTTACAAAATTTCGAGAGCGAATCCTGTGTGATAGTGTTCTCTAACTTCAGCGAGCAGTTCGCTAAATCGCTAACAGTAGAGATATCGCTAAAAATCTCTAAACTAAGCGATTCTTAGCGATGACTTCACTTTTAAAAAGTTTTCTAGGCGAACATTAAATTTTAGCGCTGTTGCTAAAGTCTTAATTGTTTGTTCCAAGAAAGTAAATATTTTTTGAAGCTAAAAATTTTGACTTTTTTGAACAAAAAATTAAGATTTTAGCAACAGAGCTAAAATCCAATTTTCTCTCACAAAAGTTCATGCAAGTACGGTAGTCGCTAAAACTCGCTTTGTTGAGTTTAGAGATTTTTGGTGATGTCTCTAATTTTAGCTAGTTACAGAATAGGACCGCTGGTGCCACAAAGTAGTGGCAGCACTGTTTTACCAACATTTTCATACTTTTCTTAGTAAATTCCGCAACTTCAACACCGAATTATTAACAGACTTTGTCTTCAGTTTTGTGAGTTCCGCGACCCCCTCTACCAGCCTCAACTCTTTCAAAGTCTGGCTCCTTGTTCTAAAGTTTCCCCAAACAAATTATTGCATTGTTTCTCAAACAACTGTATCCAAAAGTTTTTTTAATTTTGTGTATGATTTTTCGTAAATTAAAACATGCACCCCTATCGTAAAACTCTTTTCCATTTCCCTAAACTTTTTCCCACATCCCTAAATTGCAACCGCTATTAAACTTCGCCCCGAAATGTATACACTTTATTATGTGTAATTCAGCTTGGAATAATAACGCCGGAAAGAGTTCACATTCAAATCATAATCAGTTATTTCATTTGTACCATTTTCGTTTTTGCCCTTGATTTGTTCACATTATTTTTGCAGAGCAATTGTATTAATTTCTTTGATTGGAATATTAAAGTGTATTCTAAACAGTTTTAGAACCAGATTTGTTGATAAATTACAAAGTGAAATCATGTTGAATAAAATGCTTATATCAGATCTATTGATTGTAGTTTTGTAAAAATTTCCAAATAAGCTTTAGCTGAATGAGAGTATAGTAAATTATAATGTATCAGATAAGTCCAAGGATTTAGATTCATCTCGCAAACGTGTATTTCCTCTAGTAAAATTATTGCACCGATTCTAATAATTTTTTTTTTTTTTGTTTTTAATTGGAATTAAACAATTTTATACCATGTTCATACATGCGCCTTTATTGAGGTAATTGCAATAAAGTCCATTATTGAGCTCAATATTCCATACAAAAAGTCAATAAAGTTATTGCTCAATAAACTCTATATTGCTTTGAATATTGAGAAAAAGATGGAACACAACACTGTAAAAGATGTGTTTAATAAGCAAAAGTATACAATGCGAAATGAATGACGTGATAAATGTAAACAAAAGCAAACAAAACAAAATAATAAAAAAATAAAAATAAATACAATAAAAATAAAAACATTGCAGCATTTCCAAATTTTTATTTCTCTTTCTTTTTATTATTGCCGCTTTGGAGTCATAACATGAACGCACTACTTGTACAAGTTCCATATTTTTATTGTACAACACAAAAATCTTTTTAATAAAAGGCAGTTTTTCTTCCATTTTTCTTATTGGAAAATATTTTTCACTTTTTTTTCTCACTACCAAAACAAAAACAACTTTTTTTCAGCTGTCAAATACTAATTGAGTTAGCGCAATATTTGTATGTATGAACGCAAAAAATATTATGCCAATAAACTGAATATTATCTCAATTAGAAATTCATGTATGAACAAGGTATTACACAACTTTTTCTTTACATGGTACGCTGATAATTTACTATTTTTATATTCTTATTTATTTTACATTCATGTTTATAATTGATATTCATCACGTACTGGTAGCACGGGCATGAGTTCTCATGATGTTCACGATAACAGTTTCATGGGGAATGAAAATTTTTTGTGTACCAACATTTCCCATTTTAGTCACGATAGGACTGATTGAAAATGATATTTAGGAATTCATTTACATGCAATATAAAATGTTAGTTTTTGCAAAAGTAACAGCGTTTACGATTTTGAAAATGGCCAATAGTAAGAAGCAACTTGTCTGATTTTGTTTCTATATTGATTCATAAATTTAAAAGTGCTGATTTCAACTTATATTTTTTTTCCAGTGTACGAAAATTTTTTCCCATTCTCTTTGAGAAGGGCCGTTAATTGACAAAAAATTATTGTTATCGTGTTAATGCGTCTCAACCACGCATTTTTTGTTTTTCCCCTCAGTTCAAACGTTTGTGAAAAGTAAGCAGGTGTTTCACATGAAATTTCAAATGCGTTGGCATCACTGATGCTAGAAATTAGTACAAAATTAGTTATTTAATTTTTTTTTTTTAATATAAATCAATATTTCATGATTATTATAATTTAAACAGGTCCATTATGAGTTGATAATTTTATTTGGAACAGTTTCCAGTTCATAACATTATTCAAACTTTATAAAAATTCTATTGTTAACAATCACTTTAGCCCCGACATGCGGAGCAAATGGAATAATTTGTTTTTTTTTTTTTTTTATTTATTAGATTAACAATTAGATTATTGAGTAAATAAATTATATTTTGTCTAGAAAACAAACCAGATGGTAACATTTTTGTTTGTTTCATTTATTTTAATAAATGTGTATTTTTAATTATGTGTCATAAAGATAAAAAAAAAATTACATACATGAAAACACAACGAAACTTAAAAAGATTTACTGCCAGTTCATCGATATCGAACCTGTTCGTTCGTTTGTTTGAATACGTTTAAACGCAAATAAATTTTGCTTTTGTTTTAAATTTATTATCGAACAGGTTCGATATCGATGAGGGAGCAGTTTGTTATTTTTCCCTTTTGAAGATGATCGATGTGAATTATTGCGCGTGCATCCCAAAGCACTGATGCCATCATCTTATTGGCCGACAAACTTATCTTGGGTTTCTTCGAAGCAGGTCCACCCGGAGAAACCAGTTGCTTAGATTGTTATTTGATCTCTGGAGTAGAGTAATGGATCCATGTTTCATCCACACTGTTACAAAACGCTGTACAAACTCATTCGTTTTGAGGTTAAACAACTCCAAACAATCGTTTGAAGTTGTCACGCGTTTATGTTTATGGTCAGTTGAGAGCCAATGCGACACCCATCTCCTCATAGACAACTTTCTTAAGCCCAGCTGATCATTTAAAATAGAAATCACACTGCCTATGGAATGCCTATGTTATCACCAATCCCAAGCCCTTTTACTCTTCAATCGGCCAACACCATATCGTGGATTTTCGGGTGTACTGAACATTTGCGGGTGTACTGAACTCAATTGGTCGTTCAGAACGTTCATCGTCATTTGTACTTGTGCGACCACAACAAAAGTCAGTAAACCACTTTTTTACCATTGAAATCGAGGGTACAGAGGGGACATAGAGCTTTTTCTTATTTCGATTGACGTCTTTTTTGGAAAAAAAAAATAATGTTTAATGTTCACTTGGTATTCACTTTTCCCATTTTTAGAAAAATTCATGAGGTTGCATGTTTTGAACAGCTGTTAAACGCAGAGTAAAAGACAACACTTGCTCAAAATTTGACAGCAGTCTATTAAAAGGTGATGGGAACCGTGTTGTATTTTATTTAACTGATCCATCCTCGTAGTATATATAAACAGAAGTATAGACAACGGTGCTCTAGTGTATTTATTTCTTTTAACTAATTAAGAATTTACTATAAAATTACACAATTTTGTGCTGAAGGCCTAAGTTGCCATTGCCTAAAAATGTTAGCTTTTAATTTTAATTATAAGGCTAATAGGAAAATAAATATAAAATTCGAAAATTAATGAGCTTCAAAGCAAAACTAAGTAAAGATAAGGGCACATTTAGCCGAAGCCCACTATTAGTGGAGTATTAATTCGAAGCATTCATACATTTATAGTTTGTAATAAAATTTATGCCTAAATTGTTTCCATCTCTGTTGTTTTATAACCCTAATTATGTTGAAAGATTAATAATGACTGATAAACAGCCAACTGAAAACAAAACATTTTTATGTAAATTTTATGCGTTTGTTGTCTTTGGAAATAATGAAATCATTTTGGAATTTGTGTCTTTAATTTTTGACATTGTTATTTTGTTTTGAAGAAGAATAAAATATTGTTGGCTTTTTTTTTAACTTTTTCTCATAATTTAATTCTTTGTATGTGTTAGAACGAAGCCAAGAATTCGAGATGTGTGGGGGAATTCCAAATGTGTAAAGAACATGTAGTTTTATTTGAAAAATTTTGTTTTAGTCTTATAATTTGGTCCAGTATTCATAAAGGAAAATGGTTAGAGAGAGGAGGAAAGAGGGAGTAGTGCTTGTGTACTATGCCATGCGAAATTTCTAAAATCGGCAAATATACAGGGGGTGCAAAATTAACGAAGAAGTTTCAATTGCTTATAACTTTTCTATTTAAGACATAATTATGAAATTTTTTTTAATACAGTATATAAATGGGGAATGTTTTTAGTTTAGTTATGAAAAATAATATCTCGCAAATGTTGGCTTGTAGTGCTTGTGTACTATGCCATGCGAAAGGACCAAAAGAGCGAAATTTCTAAAATCTGCAAATATACAGGGGGGTGCAAAATTAACGAAGAAGTTTGAATTGCTTATTTTTTATTTAAGACATAATTATGAAATTTTTTTTAATACAGTATATAAATGGGGAATGTTTTTGCCATGTGGCCATATTCTGCTTCGCATATTCGCATTCCTATTGTATGCAAAAGTCTCTGCAACGACGCTTGTGAGAGGCCAAGTTGTGTCGAACGTCTTCTGGTTGATGTTTCTCCATCTTCCCGAATACTCCTCTGTACCAGTTCTATATTGTCATGCGTGTACAACGTTCGTCGTCTGCCAGCACCAGAAAAATTCCTTGCTGCCCCTTGTTGTGGAAAATTTGCAACCAGATGGTTTATTGTTGACTCTGAGGGTCCAACCCGCATATTAAAATAACGACGATATGCACGCTGAGTCAAAACAATGGCTTGTTAATTTGAAAAATAAAGCTCAACATTTTGGGCACGTTGTTCAAATGAGTACTGCTCTATTTTAAATTCCCCAAGTCTTCTTTACACAATACTGCAAAGAAAAGAAGAACAAAATTTGTAATAAGGTTCTAAACAGTTCAAACCACTTTGTTAATTTTGGGCCACCCTGTAGAAGCTTTTACATTGAAAGAACACAATACTGAAAAGAAAAGAAGAACAAAATTTGTAATAAAGTTCTAAACAGTTCAAACCACTTTGTTAATTTTGGGCCACCCTGTAGAAGCTTTTGCATTGAAAGAACTCAACATTAAAGTGTCGTAGCACCATCAAGAGACATTTCAAATCAGAATTAGTAGGAGATGCCTAAGCCCGTACCAACGGTACACAATAAGCATCCGAGCGAGCTGGTCTCATAACTGTTAACCAATGGAACTAAGCCTTATCCTGTATTTCAAGACTATATCTTAATACCGTAAATATCAAATAGTTTTAAACTACACAAAACATTTAGCATGCGAAAAAAATTTAAATAGGAAAAATTTTGCACAGAAATTGGCAACACTGGTGATCTATAAGAAAAACAAAACTTGCAAGTTTTTCGTTTACTTAAATCTAAGCCCCACCACTTGAAGTATTTTCAAGTCCCGCTTGTGATTACGACTTTTAATGCATTCGGTTTTATTTTCAAGCAAAGTTACAAATTGTTAACGAATTTGTTTGAAGTTCATTTCGTATTCAAAAATGTTTGAATCTCAAATTGAAAACACAAACACAGTTACTCTTGCTATTGTATTTGTATTTTAGCATTTTTCAAGCCATATGTAAACTACGTGATTATAAGAAATAATAAAAATAAAGGCAACAGCAAATGTATGCACATACATACATACCACATAAATATGTACGAGTATGTACAGTATATTTTAAGAAAATGTTTATTGTGTTCTTTAGTTAAAAACAGCAGCAAAAACAACATGAAAAACTTGAAAAAAAAAATCTATTGAAACCACACAAAAAGACCCGGCATTAATGGTTGGCTGGTTGGTTGGTTGGCTGGCGGAATGATGGGAAGGAAGGTTGACACAACACATATGCCATGGCTGGGCCAGGGTTTGGCAAGCAGTCAGTTACCGAACGGACGGTGGGACGAGTCAGCCAATCTGCCACATACTTAGACTTAACGAAATGCAAACATGACGTTTATTTCTACTTGTTGTGGCATAATACTAAAACGAGTAAAAGAAATATATTCATACGAACGAAGCGTTTTTGTGCGTTTTTGGAATATTAAGCACTTGTTCTTTTATTTTAAGCTACAACAGTTTGAACTCGCATTTTTTGTACCTTTAGTTTTAGACTTTGATGTTAAATACATATGTATTATGAAGAAGAAAATAAAGAGATACATATTCGCTCAAGACTTTGTACCTTTATAACAGAAAAGTCTATTTTGTTAAACAAAAGCGTTGTTTTTCTTTTCTTTTTCGCTTCTGAGTCTCATGAATAATAACGTCTTATTTTTAGAAATTTGCTCAGCATATGAGTTAAATATGTGAATTTTTAAATTTCTTTAAATTTGATTAAATTTAAGTTAGAAGTGAAAATTAATTACATATTTTCAATATAAACTCCAGTTGAAAGTCCCAGGTGTGAAAAATCAGTGACAGATTATCGTTCGTTCTGTCGGGCTGAAAACAAAACTTTCTGGTATTAACACACCTTTTATTGCTGTTGTTTACAAATGTGAAAAAGAAGGCAAAAGGACTTTGTTTATTTTGATTTAATTATATTTTATTTCTCTTTTCCTTTTGATATACATATTAGTTTTTTATTTTTGTACTGCAAAGTCTTTCGTTTGCTTCTGACAAAACTCGGAAGTACATTCTCGTGGGTGTTCGTCCGCCACAACAGCTGAGCCAGAAAATCTGAATTTAGATCGTCCATTGTGAGCTTTGCCATTGATTTAGCTATAATTTTTTTTTAAGTAAATTTAATTTTATGGTCGAATTTTTTATGATTTACAATTACACTACACAACAAATGGAAAAAAAATTTCTCATCATGAGTGACCACTATACTTTTTTTTTTGCCATCTAAGTACAAAAATCATAAAAGTTTGAAATTCTATGGATCAATTCTTTTTTTTTTAATTTTTTTTTTTCTTCTTCTATCACAATATTACATTTTCGTAAAGGTTAATCCAGACCTCTAGTCATAATTTAAAAACGTCGTTCCGATTTTATCATGTAATACGTCAAAAAATTATAAACTATGCCAACTTTAAGTTTTGCTAAAAACATTTTTTGCGAACCTAAATACTTTTAATTTATTAGAAAAAAAAATTAAAAATAATTTTTTTTTGAAAAATTGCAAAATTTTTGAATTTGAAAAATTTATAAAAAATATAAATTTGGAAATATTTTCCAATTTTTTAATTTATTCATATAGCTGCAGGTAATAGCAATAAAAGTAGCCCTCATTTATTAAAATCTGTGTGTTAATGTTTATTTTATAACCGAACAAGCAAAAATACCCATTTCAACCCCAAAAAAAAAAACACTTTTTTCCTGTTATTGCCCAAAACTGAAGCAATGGCTCATCTCAGTAGCCTGCAATAGATATACATATATCAAAAAATAATCAAATAGTTTTGTTTGTTATAAGGAAGGATTTTTGCTAGTAAAATTGTAGTGATCAACATTATTGTAAATAAGTGCTTGTGAAGGTGCCAAATATATGGCCACCTCTCACTACTTTTCATCAACATTTCCTCTAAGCAAGCAAGCCAACTCTCTTTTTATGGGCTCTTACACGAAAATAGTTTTAGAAATGTGCCGCCCGGTCTCATAACTAGCCCCATGAGGTCAAACGTTTGACCGACTCCAATAGTTTTTCCTCTTCGACATTTCTTCGCAACAAACTAAACTCCTACTTTGGCCCCAAGGCAATTACGGTACATTTTGTGGCATCCTAAAAGTGCTGAAAAGGGTCCACGTAAAGTGTCTCAAGTTTGATTTTCAAATTTAATTTAGTTTTTTCTGCAAACATGAACTTAATTATTTATTCGCTTTAGGCATCAATTGGAATGTATTAATTCAGGTCTAAAAATAGACCATACAAATGTTTTCTGTCTTTTTTTTCGTGTCTACTGATGAGTTGATTAGCATCAACGAAATGTCGGCGGCATACAGACGGCTGAAAATCAACCTGAATCAATAGTTTTTTCTTCTTTTCACAAATCGCCAACAGATTACTGGCATTAACATAGAATTTTGTTGCTTTGTGTAAAGCAGCATAAAATAAAATTGTTTCGCTGTCAGCAAAAACTGTGGTAATTTAAAAGCAAATTAAACCCACATTGAGAATATGCCAACTGATGATTAAAACGAAATTAAAAACCAATATAAAATCGAAAAACTTCACAGAACGTGTGTGTACGTTCTATGTGCTGCGATTTCGGTCAGAAAAACTGAGATTTAATTGATTTAATGACAACGGCGGATGCTGCCAACATGTCTGCGCAGATTCTAAAAATGTTTTAATATTCTTTCATTTTTTTAGGTTTTTAAAAACTGGCTTGAATTTTTTTCGATTTGCACAATATTATTAAATGAATTTGAAATACTTTCAAAACAACAATGGCGAAACGACCAAAATCAATTCAAATCATTGAAACATACGATTTTGCTGGTGGCAAATCGCTGGTAAATGGTGATGAGAAAGACAAAATACTCTTCATGTGGGCTGCCGCTGTTGATACAGATTTCATTGTGAGACAAAAACGTTGTTTTATTTTAGTGAATTACAAAGTTTCAAAATAAAACCTTTAACACCCATAACCAAAAAAAAAAAAAAAAAAATCGTGCTGACAGGTGTCAACCACAACTAAAATTTTTTTTGTGTATTTCAAAGAATATAAAATTGTTTGTGATTTTTTAGTTATTGTTTATTTTTTTTTTAATTTTTGCATACAAACAACCCAGCAATATAAAAAAAATGCTTTTTATTTATGGGAGATTTTTTCCCGTTTTGGCAACAATCGTTAAATATCTTTTTTTGTTAATGAGACCAGGGTCACAAGGGCTTTTAGGGAGTTTGGTTAATATATTATAAAATATTATTGTATCACGATGGTTTTTATTGTTAAAAACAAAAAAAAAGAAGAGCATAACAAATTTACACATACATAAATAGTAATACTTCGCACAGCAGTGTTAATAATGTTACAATAAATCAATGAAAACTTGTTCACGAAAGTTTCGTTGGATAGCTTCGTTTTTGTTAATTTCTTGTTTATTATAACTAAAGCCTATCACCAATGAACTTAATTATTTATTCGCTATAAGAGCCAATTGAAATTTATTACTTTAGCTCTAAAAAAAAATAGAACTTAATGCTTTCTGTCTTTTTTCAGCCGTCTATATGCCCATACAGGCGTCTGTACTTAAATTTTGTATGTATTTCTGCAAGGGAGCGCTTCTAAAGTGTTAATAAATTTGACTCAGCTACTTGCACCCTGGGGCAAGTTAGTGTGATGGGAGTACATTTTATTTATGAACCTTTAGGATAAATCAAGCAACTCAGACTTGCCATTAGGTTCCAATTTTCTGTTCCACTATTCCTTTGCTTTCTATATTGCTAATCTTGTCCATACTTTTGCAGATGACAGCAACATTTCCTGTTAGCACTCACTCGGCCATAGGCCCAGCCCATCAGACATTCATGCACAGCGACATAACATGACGATTGCACTCAGTAGCATTCTATGTACCCTGGCGGCCAATTTGGCAATCGATACTGTGCCACGGCTGTTTCCATATTTTTTGGTATGAGGAAAACAGTTCCACCACGACATACCAAGGAGGCGTAGTACGGGAATGGCGTATTCGTGGAAGATATTTGTCCCCTCGTCCACTCTGGGGCAAGTTAGTGTGATGGAGGGAAAATTTATTACCCGAAGCATCCAAATAAAAACCCTCTTAGAGAACTCAAATGTATGACCAATCTCAAGCAGTTTCTTCTCTCTAATATTTTTTGCGAACACATTGAATTCACACCACGCCTCCCTATGCAGGCTTCTATACCAAGAAAAAATTAAAATGGAACGCTTTGAAATTTTGTTTGGAACGACGTTCCTTAACGCGGCTTGCTGGTAGTGCAAATTAGTAGAAATCGTCACGAAAGCGTGTGAGCTGTTTATACATATGTATTGGTGTGTATTCAAACAATTGTGTAGGTGTCTCCGCTGCTGTCAGCGGAGATACCTGCAAGTTTTTGAAGGATATAAAATTTAAAAATTTCAAAAACAACACAAAATAAAACATACAGATTTCACCTTGTACTACATTCGAAGATGAAGAAAAAACGTAAGGAACTTCGTTTCTAACGGGGGTCCCCCAACCGCATTTTTTTTTTTTTTTTTTTTTTTTTTGAAGTGTCGAAGCGGTAAAATCGATGGTATAATATCGGTTGCTAAATCGATTTACCCTAATGCACAAAATATGACTGCTTGATTTACCGGCTTATTAATGCACCTCTGAGTACAAAAATACGTAATAATTTAATATGTTTTTAGTTAAAAAAATAATAATTTTTATTAATTTCTATGTTGGTTAAACAAAGTTTTCCACTGCATGGTTTTGAAATTAAATTACTTTATAAAAATTTTTTTTTATATATGGTTATTTGTTTGTTCGTTGAAAAATGCTGCTCAATAAACAGACACCATGCATGCGCAGAACATACATACATATGTATGTACATATGTACTCGTATAAAACATTAATTAAAAACATAAATTTTTCAACGCTTCTTATAACATGATCGTTTAAATGGTAGATTTGCTTTCAATTCCCTGTAAACTGAGTTTAAATTCAAAAATTGTGATGCATTTTTAATTATTCTTTTTTTTTTTTTTTTGTAGCATATAATATATTCCAAATACTTTACGCATTGTTACTTTAAGTTATTTTTTGGGAAGATTAGTAGCCAGTTTTTTTTAAAGTCAAATTTAATTAAATATTGTACCGCAACAACATGTAAACATTTTAAGTGAAACACTCTTTTCGTACTACACCCAGGAAAATCTCCACCTAAAACCAACCAAAACACAAACCTTCAAAAAAAAAGAGCCACGACAACTAGTCCAGGTGGAAAATGAAAATGTAATCACGGCCACCATGTTTTTATGGAAAGTAATTTAAGTTAAAAAAACAATTTTTATTCAAAATTGTTTGTATCTATGTCAAGCTAAAAAGGTACTACATTTTTTCATAGAAATATTTTTGGCGGACATTCTTAAATGAGATGGCGGGACATTCCAGTTTTAACCTCATATGAGACCGTAGATATGGAGCCAAACACGGCAACAACATTGTCAACGGGATGGCGGACATTCCTCTAGAATGCGCACATTGATCCTTTCAACATGCTCGAAACGTACAGTACTTTCCACACTAGAGCAGGCAGACACAGCAAAGATGGGTTTCAGAACCCGAGCGTGCAGTTTGTGGCCTCGTTTAGAGCTACGAAGAACAAACGATCTTTTGCAACTTTCCAAAAATAAACTTTACGATCGCTGTATCAGTCACCACTGGATAATGGCTCTTTGGGAACTACGCTAGACGGCTGGGGGTTTATCTTTTAATCAATAATTTAGAGTTTTTCAAGATGAGGAGAAGCAGGAAGAGATTGTGTTACTCCCTCTTGGAATGTGTCTGGCGTTGGAGCACTTAAGTCAAATATTTTTGTGTAGAAGGAGCTACAATCGTCCTCAGCAAAATTTTAACGACACACTTGGGCTCGTTACCTTCTTTTGCTAGCGGCAGCCTAAACTCAAAATACATTTTAGGTTTCAAAAACGATACGTTTCCTTTTCAAAACCTCAGAAACTTATCGAACCGTCCTCGTACATCATATTTTCTTGTTTTATTTTTTACGTATTTGTTTTAGTAATTTAATTTGTTTTAGATAATTGTTGTTAAAGAAAAAAAACTAAAACCATGTTGCTTTTCAAATACCTTTTGACGAAGCGACCGGCTGTCAATAAAAGAAAAAAAAGCAAAAATAAACTCAGGTGTGGTGTCAATTTGACATTAAAAAACAAACAAACAAAAAAACAATAAATAATAATTTGTGATGAAAATCGAATACAAAAATGCGCAGCAGATCAGATGCCATTAGAGTTGAATAAGAAAAGAAAAATTTGCGTTATTTACTGACGTCTGAGTAAAAAAATGTTAATGGGATTTAATAGAGAAAAAATAAAACAATTAAGACTTTTTTTTTTTTAAACACATTAATGTAGAATGATATGTTGTGCAAAATACAAAAAAATTAAATCCAAAAAATATTCATGATTTTATGACATTTTGTGATGACATCAGTTAATTCAAGCAGCTTGCTAAATGTTTTTTTTTGTTTGTTTTAAAAATCATATATTTTTTTTTATGAACAGAACTTTTAAAGCAGAATTTGAGCAATAAATTTGGGATGATAGATGCATTAGCTGATTTAATATATTTCTTAACTTTCCAGATTAATTTATATTCATATACTATATTTTTAACAGAAATAATTTTTCGATTTAACGAATTGCTCAGTGTGACAAAATACTAATTTGGAAAATGAAACTGTTAGGAGGGAGTTCCGTGTTCATAGAGTGGGACTCCACTGTGCGTCCGTCACAGCACCCGTTCTCCTGAAGGGTAAGAGCTAAATTTTAAAAGGAAATGCAGTTACCCTGTCGCTACAGTAGCAAATACTAAAAAACAACAAAAAATTAAAAGATAAAGGGCGTCCCCATACAACAAAATGTGAAATTCAAACCATAGGAGATAGAGGCTTCAAATTCGCTCCTGATATCTTGTTACATTGGCTCCACAACCAAATAGTAAAACAAAAACTTCAAACCTAAAGGGCGCTTCCATATCAGAAATTAAAAATTACCTCTAACTTTTGAGCAGTAAGACATAGAGACTCAAAATTTGCACAGTATACGTATCTGCAACAGCAAATACCAAAGACAACAAAAATTTGAAATGGAAGGAGTGCTTAATGCAGCAGGAGTGCTTAATGGCAGCACCATTTAGTTTGAAAATCAGCTGTAACTTTTGAGCAGCGTAATTTGTCACATACAAATCCACTGATTCTACTTTGAGAGCCGTATGAAACGCATCAAAGCGAGCGATGCGTGTTGTGTAATTTAACCTCTAAAAATCTTTCCGCCCCGAAAGTGATATTTTTGTGCTTAATTTATCACTGTAGCACAAAAATAAACCTTAAACATGCCTTTTCAAAGCGACATCAAGCAGTTTAATTATTACTGCAGGAGGAGATTTAAGGAGACTTAACATTAATACTTTCTTGAGCTAAAGATCCTTTGTTATATATTTTTTATATGTATATCTTCGTATGTTTTTGCTGCTATTTCGCTCTTCTTCGAGTGTCTTATTCTGGGTAAAAGTATTGAAAATCCTTATATTTTATATATTTATTTGAGCTTAAGGCCTTTTGGAATTTGAGTAATTATTTTTGTCAATATTTCGCTCTCCTTCGTATAGCTTCTTCAGGACAAAAAAAAAATATTGAAAATCTTTTTACAACATTAACTTAACTTGATGGTAGAAGAGTTGTTAATTATTTTGTCGGGCATTCAATTTTTCTTCCTCAGAATTGAGAAAAAAAATTTTTTTATAAAATTCTAATGAGCCATATTTTTCAAGAAAAGTAAAGTTAAAGTCTTATTGGCTGGGGCACATATCCGATTTCACTTTCTCAGAATTGAGAACTACTTTTTGTGTGATAAAATTGTAGTGATCAAGATTTTTAAGAAGACAAGTCTTCTTTAAGTTTTCTTTTAAAATATTGATTACTAATATTTTATCACAAAAGAAAAAATATCTTTCTCAATTCTGAGTGAGTAAAATTCGCAAGCCTGACAAAATAGTAAGCAATTAAAACATTTTTTATTTTATTTATTTTTAACTACATTTTTACTTACCATTATGTACTATTTTTTTAATGGTTGGACTGCAATCCAGATCGAAATACAGAAAAATATATTTAATTATTATAAGCAAAGTGCACTCTTTCAGAAATTTCTTCTTCAGCTACCAATACAATAGCTGTTCTACATATTCATACTGAAGTTCACTTCAAAATATATTTTTTTTTTACATAAAATCATTTGCTTTTCGTGTTGCACGTTGCATTTTTAATTTTTTCCCGCAAGTTTATTTCAAAATTTTTCCATCAATAGAAAACAGCTGACTTAAAATTCCTTCTCCCATATTACGGTTCTCTTAGATTTTGAATAAAAAAAGAGAATTGTATTTTTTATGAAACCAACTTTCCAGAGAATATTCAGAAATGATTTGATAGACAGAATACAAAAATATGAAATTTACAATGGAATAGCTGCTGATGAGAAGTGTGGCAGTTTAGTAACACAGCTGGTTGGGCCCCAGATGGAGTAATAATTTTTATTTTACTTGCCTCCTTTAGCTGATGTAAGTCAGTGTAATCATTTTAAGTAGTGAACTCAAACTCACTTAGAACAAAAAGTAGCAGCTATAAAAGTCCAAATTATCGAAAATTTCTTTTGTGTTAATGTTTTAATAATGCAGATTGCTTGCTCCACAGTGCATTTCTGCTCAGGTTGCTTAACAAAAAAAAAATACTTTAGAACACAATATAGAAATATATACTTCTAAATATATACTTTTTCCAATATCAGCAGTCATCGTAAAAAAATCTCGGCAAAACAAAAATCATAATAAATTATGCAAATGACAGTAACACTGACGAGCTAAAAGTCGCGTCAAAAAACAAATTGTGTTTAAACACATTCTGTGAGATCATCTTAATGGCAACAACGACAGCAATAAACAGCACTTAATTCAAATAATTCAAACAATTTATTTCGATATTAAATTTCGGAGAAAAAATGCAAAAATAAAACACAACTTTGTTTCTCTTTTTTGTTTTGCCATGAGGCAAGAAAAAAACTACAAACGCCCACAATCTCAAATCCATTTTAAAGCGCTGATTTTTTTCTGTTTTTCTTCTATAGCGATTGAGTGTGAATGGGTTTGTATGAGAGAATGATTGAAGGTTTTTCAAAAATGTGTGAATGAATCGAATTTTAGTACATACTTGTTGTTGTTTTTTTTTTTTTTTTTTTATTAATACGAATATCAATTTTTGGTTTTAATTTACTGCACTATTTTTATTGTGAACAAGAAGAAGAAAAAAATGAAGGCGTTTAAAAGGCCGTATTAAAAAATATTTTTATATCTTGAAACATTGTTGCTTTTTTACTTGATTGTATTCAATTTATTTGGAATTTACAAGCGATTATCGCACAGTTATGACTGCCGTAATATTTTACATAAATTTTGCTTCACATTTATTTTTATTTTTTTATGTTTTTAGCAGCAGCAACTGTAGTTGCCCACATAAAGCCCGTTGGCATAGTGCAGCCAATTGCCTGAATGTTTAAAAAGAATTGTCTTAATAATAGGCTATTATAATAAATAGACGGATCTGTGAGAGTTATGTGTGAAGCAAAATATGTATCTCTCAAATGCTTACGAAGGCTTCGATGTCGAAATTGCGAAAACGATAACACTGGTTTTTGTGTGTGAAATTGTGTTAGAACATTTGGCTTTATATTATTCTAATGAATGCACATTCCATGGAGTCCAAGAGGTGGAGGGCACGATGAGAAAAGCCAACCTATACAATTTGTTGTTTGATATTATTATATTGCAGACTTTGAACGGAATGCACGCCGGCCTTCCAAAAGCTCTCACTTTCTTGTGCAGACTTTGAACGGAATGCACTCCGACCTCCTGAACTTTGGCATTTAAAATTCTTAAATTTGTTTCAAAAATAATGCAACATAAAGTCAATTGTTGGCACATTTGTTATTCTCAAAATGAAATGTCAGTGAATTTAACGAAATGTCGGCCCGTTTCTTCATTTCTCAGCACCTTTTTTTGTTTTTTTGAAAGTATGTTTATTGATTTTGCAGTTAATTATTATGAAGTTGTATTCTAGACACGTTTTTATTCATTTTATAAATAAAACATTATTTCTTGCTTAAACAAAAGCCTGAAAAATTATTAATGCAAACAATTATTTCTTGTTTTTGAAAAAACCTCTTTGGAAGAAAGGAAATACAAATTTGGTGTTTGTTATAAAATAAATGTATAAATAAAATTTGCTGCTTGTAGCCTGTCAATAAAACAATTTCTTAACAAACAATAATTCAAAGACTAGATGAAATAAGAATTTCATGAAGTATATAAGAACTTCTTGAAGTCGATAGATGCTATGAATTGTGCAAATTAACAGCGCTAGGATTTACATGTTTTAAAAAAATAATAAAAATAATTTCCGCATAAAAACTAATCCAAAATGCACGATGTTAATTGTAGACACGTCATAATGTCAAGTACCGGGTCATTTAATGCATCATATGACCGACAATGCTGATGGGTTCATACATCCGGGTTTCTATCATTTTCTTAAGAGTAAAATTTAAAAAAACTCATGTAAACATTCGTGTATGTGTGATTTCTTGTTTAAACCAGAGTTACCATCTCAGCAAAGTGATCGTTCCAAATCTTTTTTTCAAAATTTCCACAAAATCACATATTTATATAGTGCCATTATTTTCTTTATTATTAAATAAAAAAGATTTTCGAAAAAAAATTTAAAAAACAATTCAAAGAGAATAGAATAAATTTTTTGAAAGATATATGTATATACATAGATAAAATGAGGAGAAAAACAGTCAGTAGCAGTTTTAACAATAGAACACTGTATCATATGGAAAAAACTTCCGCAACACAATTTTTTTCAAACAACAAATTACAAATGAACCTATAAAAAGATTAATGCATAAACATAGCTCCAAATGAAATTACCAAATCAAAGTGCTAAAGAAATCATTGTAATGGCAACGCTGAAAGCTATAAATATAATATATTTTAAAATATATATGATATCAACAAAAAAATTTTCTTTAAAGCAGTGTTAATTTTGTTTAAAATCAGATTATATTTACAAAAGTTATGAATCGAGCAAACTTTTTCATACCCGAGGTAGTCAACTTTGACACCCTGTTGTTGGTCACCATGTTATACAAGAAGGTGGCTCAAATTTTAATATTCTTAAAGACTGGCTCCTTCTTTATAATTTCTTCACATATCATTTTATGATTATCCCGCACGTTACAAAGTTACAGGTTTATTACCCTTTTTTTTCCATGTTTGGCACCACATGGTTTGATCCACCCTCAGTTTGGGATTTCGAGCCAGGTACTGACTCATCCCACACCTACTACTCAATGAATGCTTTTATTTAACCAGGTGATGAAGATATTCAAAACAAATACAAATGTTTGAAATATATAATCTATTGGAAATGATTCTATCAATAAAAAAAAATATACTTAACAAAAACAAGTTTGTAGAACATTTTAGTATTTCCTTTTTGCCATTTAAGGACTTTAACCTGTGATCTTTCCGCAACTCTGTCTGCAGAACATAAGAGTATGATGTTTCAAAAGCAAGTTACAATTCTTTTTTTTTTTTTTTTTTTTTTTTTTTTGTACAAGGCTCTATAAAAAAAACATTAAGCATTCTTTTAATCGCGAATTCGTTAAACCGGGACAGCACTGTATTTTTTTAAGTGAGTATAAATGGCCTAAAGTAAATAAATGTTTCAAGCTAAATTTGTAAAATAAAAACAGGTTTGTTTTTTAACCGCTGATACCTGCATTTGAAAAAATGAATTGATAAACTTCAAAGTTCAAGATCATCAAAAGTACCATATTGTTATTACAAAATTAAAAACGCAATTAAACCCATAATTTCCTTAATTCAAATTAGTAGCAGGTGGTGGTGGCGGTGTTCACTCACCGTCACTTAAATAGCAAACTGAAATGGTTTTGCTGCGATGAGATCAAATAGTTGTGCTACGAGCTCACAAAGCCATATTATTGTGAAATAGATTTTCAGCGACACACTTGATTTAATTTCTTATTTTAATTATTCATTCATTCGATCAGAACTTAAAACTATAATTTTTATTGCTCACCATATTTTATTTCATTTGTAATAAAAAAAAAAAAAACCTTGATCTTGAGCCATGATGTTGTTGTCGTGTAATTCGAGCCATTTTACATTCGTTTCAAATGCCTGCACATTTTTTTTACATTTTTATTTATTTTTTTGTAGTTCCAAGTGTTTCGCTGCTGCCTCAAGCAGAGGGCGTTTTCTTTTAAGCAGCAACAAATAATTACTTAATAATAAAGTAATTATTTATTGATGGTTCTTGGCCAAATTTGTACAAACAGGTAGTCAGTCAGTCAGTGGTTTGTTAACAATTGTGACAATTTATATAAGTTTAAACAAAAAGCTCAAACAACTAAACAAAGGTATATACAAAGTAAATAGTTAAGGAAATAACCATAATGCTACTTTACTATTATTGCAAAATGTGGGTCGGTTGACTGGTTGTAATAAAATGAATTTTTTATTAATCTCTTAATTCATTTAAGAGAAGTATAAATTTCTTTTTATGTAAACTGGAGGTCTTTTTAAATTTGTAATTTTTCAAATATGAACTTAATTATTTATTTGCTTTAAGAGCCAATTGAAATGTATTAATTCAGGTCCAAAAAAGAACTTTTTCAAAAAATATTTGCTGTATTTTTCAGCTGTCTATATGCCGACGACATTTCCTTGGTGCTAATCAACTCATCAGTAGACTTGAAAAATTCTTAAGTTAAGTTTCAAACAAATTTTTAAGAATTTTTCAAGTCTACTGATGAGTTGATTAATGTCGTCGGCATATAGACAGCTGGAAAAAAACACAGCAAATATTTTTTGAAAAGATTCATTTTTGGACCTGAATTAATACATTTGTAATTTTTATTAATTTTCACTATGTATTTTTAGAATTATAATATAAATATGTATATCTAAGCTATATTTTCTTTATTTCCTATCTGTGAATAACAGTATTAAAGAACTATAAAAAATTATATTCTTAAGTGTTCATATCTCAAAATAAATACATAAATAAACTATTTCATTCACGCAAGGCTTCTCTAGATTGCTACAGCAATCATTAGTTTGTGTGAGTGGATGGTCCGATTTTGCAGTTGTTGTTGGGCCATTGATGAGAGAAAAAAAAAGTTCCACATCGGCATAAAAAAATTTTTTTTTTTTTTCGAAGCGCTCTAATTTCAATTTTTTGTGTTTTTATATGAGGTCTATGTGCTTGAAAAAATTATTGAGGTTTCGTCATACATGTGACCCCTCTAGGGACACCCTGAGATTGATTAGTGTGATGGAGGAAATTATTTTCGTTTTGCTTTCTCTCCAATATTTTTTTGGGCGCAGGGCTCGCGTACGTCGCCTCATTTATAGGACTCCAATAAAAATTCCAAAATAACAAAAAACTGATATTTGTGCTCCCCATTACATTTTGCTTTACGGGCAGCTAGTCGTGATGCCAGCCTACTTGATTCCTTGGAGGTCCGGTGTCGCCACACGTGCCGGCAGTAGGGTAACAGTCCTACACACCACTTGATGGCTCTGCCCTGAACCAGCCAGATGAACGGATTAAGAGCATCTTATGGTCCGACTCACATTCCAACACATACGCCAGCCCATGCAGCGGCCGCGTGCTCAAATAATTCGCTCTCTTTTTGGAAACAGATAGACATTGACAGGGAATTTGTTCGACACTTTCTTCCTCTTCCTCCTCTTCTTCATCCCTTTATTATAAAATTTCCACTAGCCTCCACAGGTGAAGAAGAGGAGGAAAGTGTCTAAAAATGTCTCTACCAATGTCTATCTCATTCCAACAAGCGAGCGAATTATATGGGCAGACGGCCGCTGCATGGGTTGATGGATGTGTCGGAATGCGAGTTGAGCAGGGTGGAGTCTTTCATCCGCTCATCTGGCTGGTACAACGGCAACGGTTTTTTGTACGAACTAGAATTTGTGTCCAGTTCCAACGAAGCTCCGACAACATTAGATTTCACAACGTCGAAGTAATATTTTATATGGTTGACAATATTTTCTAAAATTCTGCTGTTTTTGTCTGCCAATTTTAACATACGTACGCTTCCATGCAGTAATAATATTTATGAAAATTTTTTGAGAGCAACAAACATTTATGTTACGCCCAATAATAAAATAACATTTTTTATTGTGAAAATAGTATGGTTGTAAAGAGCCGTAACAAAATCGAACTGTGCTCAATGCTGATCTGTGTTGTTTCTTTTTTTTTTTTGCAAATTTTTGTAACAAAAGTCAGTACATTTCTGCTACAGAATTACAAAATTAGTCTTAAAATGGTTATTGTTGATTAATTCTTCTCATTCCTTTTTTTATTTGTGTTAATAATTTCCGTGTATAAGACAAGTTTTTCCATCAATTAAGCTTTTGCTTGCGCTAAGTGACTGTCTTAAACTGACCTTCCACTGTCATCTTTTTAATGCTTTGTGCAATGATGTTTGAGCAATTTTTTCTCTTTTTACCCAAGAAAAACGTCACGTTCGTAATGCCTTAATTATCGAAATAATACTGCTTAATCACGATTTTGAAAGATGAAAATGGAAATTTGAAAATTAATAATATAAATAATATACTACTGGCAGACATTTAGCAAAACAACACACACGAAAACTTTAAACAACAATAACGTTTAAATGAAATTTTCAAAACATTATCTTCAAAAACTTCATCCACAATATTTGCAGACAACTCATTTTGCCATTTTTCATATGTGTTCCCCTACCAACTATTAAACACTTTTCTGTTGTATGATAATGACTTAACCCAGTGGATTATGTCACCAAAACATTTTACCAGCCAAGTGCACATTAGAAGATTATAAACTGAGGGCCCAAACAATCAAATAGTTTGCAATAGACGGGTGCTAACAAAAAATAACAATATAATTTTGATCTGTCGGTGGCCAAGGCTGCTCCCTAATCAAGTCAATGTGCTTAATAAGCAGCCGCCAGACAATATGACGCTGCTTGTTAAACAGCTGATTATATTACTCAGGTGTCGAATTTTCACTTAAATACATCAATTCTATGATCAATTCATATACACTGGTGGACAAAAAAAAAAAATTGTGCAAATATTCCTGTCTCACATTTTAGCAGGGAAAAAGTAGACAAACTCACTTTTAATATAAAAAAATTAACTGACCTCGTTTTCTTGTATATAAAAAAATACACTCAATTAATAAATTTAACTTTTTATTCAAACGGCTGTATTCATAATAAAATCTTAATAAGCATTTTAGCAACTTTTTAATTGAAATGATTTTATCTCTTAAAAAGCAGTTTTTCTAAAACTGTATTTATAATCACCCTTATTCTGCGTTTCGATTCGGATCGAAATTTTCCGCGATCGGCAACTTTGGTATTCTGTGCTCAGTGTTTGCTTCAATTCAATTTGTTTCTTCCATTGTGTGTATTCCGCGTTACGATCGAAGCCACGCTTTTCTAAGTTATGTATACATACAGTAACGGAATTTTTTTCGATTTTTGTTGAAGCATTTAAAGTGAAATTAAAAAATTAGAAATATGTTAGTAAAAAAACAATTTAAATTGATTTGTAAGCATTTTTAATATAACCAAAGATTTAAGGCCATATTCATAATAATTATTGTACGTTTATTAAGCTCTTATTTGACGTATTTCTACGGAATACTTGTCAAATAAACGTATAATAAACCTTCAATAGTTTTTATGAATATGGGTGTAAATATCTAAAGAATTAGTAGCTTTTTTTGTGTAATACCGTTAGGGTCTTATTCATAATAAATATTTCAGGTTTATTAAGCTCATATTTGACAAATTTTTAATACAAATATATCAAATAAGAGCCTTATAAGCCTAAAATATTTTTTGTTTATGTTTTGTGTAAAAAAAGATAATTGAATACTGATTGCTTTCAAATCCAAGGAAACATATTATTTAGGGGTTCTAAAATCGGCATTCCAAAATAGGCGCTTATGAAAGAAACCTTTACAAACCCTTTTGCTAAAGTTTATAAAAACATCTAACCCTGTTCTCAAAACACAGATGAGCGACTCGTGTAGAAAATTTGTGTCTGAAGGTAACCGAATGGTTTGTTTCCCTCGAAACTTTCTTTTAATTAGCGATTATACTTTCGTTGTTTGAGTGGTCGGTCAACTGGGTAGCATTGCCGTTTATGTATGTATGGATGTATGTTTTCGTTCGTTTGTATGCCGGGCTGTCATTTAACCTGAATTGTTGTACCATCACTTTATGCCATGAATAATTGTCTAACATTTAGTTTTTTTTTTCACTTGAATTTTCCTACTTTTTTCATGCGAAATGCAATAACAAAAATTGTTTGTCAGTTACAATTTTATGCAGATACTTTCACACAAACATGTATGTATGTATTTGATTTCGCACTCATACATGAAGAAGAAATTTTACACCAATACCTGGAAGCCATGAATAATTATAATGGTTATTGACCGAAAAGTGTTAAAATAAGCGGTTGAAAAAGTAAATAATTATGTATTAATGAATGAATGTATCCAAATGTGTAGTTTTACATGAAGAAAATAAAATGTAACACCATACATGGGGTTTGATTACATTCGGATGTTGTTTACATCGATTTTTATTTGTTCAAAATATATATATTGAAGAAATGCGTGTAAAATGGCAATTATACACAATTGGAATTGGGCGTTTAAAAATTAAATTAATCAATTAATTTTTCCCTCGAATTAATGATAAATTAAATTAGACTGGTGAAAGCCAAAACTTGTACATAATTTCTTAAATTTAAGTATGAGAACCTGTCAGAAAAGTTCAATATGACGTACTGTTGAGTTGCCAGATGATTTTAAGAAGGCTGGACTGTCCTAAATAGGAATTCAGTTCATAGAGAAATTTATTTCTCATTCTCAATTGCATTAGCAACGAAGTTGTTCGACTGTGGGTGTGTAAAGAATTTCTCGGATTTAAATAGTAATTTTAGGAAGACAGTTGTTTTCTTTCATAAACTTTTTGAAATATTATATAATGCATTCTAATCTTCAGCATCAATTTATGCTTAAAACTATATTATTTTTCTTTTTTATTTCAACTTTAAGTGCCTTGATTTTTATGCTAAAAGTTTTTCAATTTAAAGTTTGTCTTATTAATTACTACAACTGGCTCTTTGAGACAAAGTGCAAAATACAAAAAAAAAAATTAAAACATTTTTTAATGCATAAAACATGAATGAATTGATGGATCGATATTGACACAAGAGATTTGTTTGTTTTGAATTGTAAAATGTGTTAACAACTGCTTTATGCGCATTTATTTGAATTATTTTATTTTCACTGTCCTTAGAAAACAAAATAAAAACACAAGCTGATGGTTGTTCAACAACAAGTTTTAAGATCTATGATTTTTTTCGTACTACAAAATGCAAATTTTATCACCTCAACAAAACCAGCAACGTCAATATTTAATAAACACTTTAAACTTAAAATTAAAGTCTCATAATGTTTACACAAACCAATTGACAGTTTTAGTACTTTTTGTTTTTTTTAATTGAAACTGTCATGTGACCACACCCTTGGGAAATGTTAAGGGTGTTTCATTAAGCGCTCAGGGGTTCGTCAATCAAAATTATGCAAGTATTAATACTTTCATTGCACCTTACGAGACAGAAGTCTAAATACATTTCGTGCTACTGTCAAAAAGTCGAATGCAAGTTATATTTTGCATTCAGACTATAACACTGCAAATAAAAGCCATAGTAAAATCCTTATTGGGGGCATATAAGCGGTTTTATGTAGGCGGCATATCGTCCTCTAGAAATATTTAACAGCTAAAGTAATCGTTATGAACAAAAAAGACCAAGAAAATATCTATGACGAATTCCATGTATTTGGAAGATATTCTTGTCGGGGGCAGATAATGAGCCTTGCCTGTGCTTACGGGGGCAGAAGGGGTGCAGTGTACGTCGGTTATCTTGGTTTCAAAAAATCATAGGCAGATTCCGAGGGGTTGCGGAGTGTTCTGAGGGGTGTGCTAAATATCTCCGCCCAGTCTACGAAGTAATTAAACGCCTCCCCTTTAATTACGGAAAAATTACAACAACTTGAGCTAATTAACCGTTGCTTACTTTATCATAAAAATAATACCGTATTGGCTCTGGCTGAGTTTGAATGATGACTCTGCTTGAGTTGTCGTTAAAGCGTTATACCACTGTATTTATGCTGATTTAAATTTTGGGGTTTTATATATCACTTAAATAACGCTCAATTTTCGTTGTCCACAAATGTTGGGTTTTTTCGTTACAAGTTTTTTTTTCTATAAAAGCAATAAAATGAATTTGAATTTACATTAACATTAACATACATACATATAATTAAGTGTGCCGCAAAAAATAAACAAGTTTTTAATTAAGCCTTTTGTATGACCTAGAAATATTTTCTTATTAATTACTTTTTCCTATTCATTTTGTAACATTTTCTAACTTAATATTCTTTTATATTATTTTTCTAGATAAAACTTAAAAAAGTTTTAGGCCTCACTGTATGCAGCAATGCAGCATTGGACTGTTCACCCATCAGTGGTCTTTTGGCCTATCCAGCTGGGTAAGTTTTCAGAAATATGTGCTAAAGAAAGAAACTATTTAAAACAGTAGCTTTTTCAAAGATACAAAACAATCGTTTAGTTGTTTTAAATATTTTAGTGGAAATGTTAGTGCGAACAAATCTGTTGAACGGGCAGAGATGTTGCACTGTTTTGCATTAAATTGTAGTCCAACCAAAGCGCACGAAAAAAAGAGTTTTTAAAGATTTATCTTAACACATTTTGTTTTTTTGTTGCAATGGTAGAAGGACCTAGGGCAATTATTTGCTATCTGATGGTCCATATTTTCAGCGAGTAAGACCTAATTAAGGTTTAACTTCATTTATATGATAAATTATTTCATGCTTCAACTCCTGCACTGATCTTGACAAATTGATGTATACTTTTCTTTTTGAATACCTCCATAGACAGAAGTGCAACGCTGTCAAATCACATGATCATGGCGGTCAGTTGAAATCGCCATGACATGAGATAGCAGAGCCATTGGATTTCCAGCTGAAAAGAGTCATTGGTGACTATTCAGGAAAATGCACTGAAGGTGTGATATTTTGCATGACAATTAAAAACAAATGTGGCGAATGATTTGTGTTTTCCATACCTTCCAAGAATAAAGTTACACGTTACAGTTGGCCAAGCGTATCTCTCTTAACGGCAGTTCGAACTAATATACAACTATTAATGCTTTCATACCAAAAGGGTTGTCCAGGTAAACCTGGACAGAACCGAAATTAGTCTATTTACAAGAAAGATGAAGATTGCTTCATATGACAAGCCGCGCTTTCTTGAAACGACAGTAAATATATCCGGCAGGGTGAAGTATCTTGGAGTCATCTTCGATGCGAAATTAAAATTAAAATACCACATAGATGAAAGATTCAATAAGGCTCATATACATATATGAGCCTTCTACTCGTTTGTTGGCTAATCTACAAACGAGCCATAGTCACCAGATGAGGGCCGTATTCAGAGATGATACACTGGCTTTATAGCAGCGTTATCAGGCCGATTGTGACCTACTCTTATACAGTGTGGGTGATGCTGATCTAATACAAATGCAACATCAAAACCATACAGAAAGTTCAAAGAACCTGCGGTCCCAGCGAAACGATTGTGATGGTTGAATGGATTGATCAGGGACACGCAGCTCACCATCAACAAATATTTACAGTCATGGACGAGTCTATACCGTAAAAAATCAGACAAGAGGCTAATTGCCAAACTTTGATTTCCGACTTCCATTCCTGGGGCCAAATCGTCGCATTCGATGTCGAATGAACTATCGAGCAAAAATAATGTGAAACAAAAACAAAATAAACAACAAACACACAGCATAAGTGACGGAATTCGTTCGATATCGAATGCGAGGATTTGGGGCCTGGTTAATCGACCCACGACCAGACAGACGTACAGCAAAGTCTCAGTAATCGGCTGCCGTACTCTATGAGTACGGAACCCTAACAAGGCAAAAAAAAACCATAAACTTAATAACCGTTTTGAAAATTTCCTACTGCGCCCCTGACTTTACATACGAGTACCCACTGTGTGTGGAAAATATGTTTGCTTTTGTTGTACTCTATTCTTTGGTACGGTGCATTTTTTCGTACAACCGCATCGAAATGTTCCGCTCTCAGTCTGTTGTGATTGTTGGTGTTTGGCTTCTCGTGTGTTTAAATAGTTTTGGGGTTATTTTTTTCTTTCTTTTGGCATCTTCCAAGCAATTTCATGAATTAAAAGTATGTTAAAGGTCATCCGTTAAACACTCTTTGCCCTCTTGTAGCAATAACGATACTTGTGTTCTGGCACCACGCGCTTGAGTTCTGTTTAAATTTTACAGTTTCAGCAGCTGGTTGATAAAATATTTAATTTAAACTCTGCTTTACTCGGGTGAATTGTTTGAACATCAAAATAAAAACTTAAATTATTGTTTTATTTCTTCTCTTGAAAGTTAATGGCATTGGGTTTAACTGAAAAGGGTTTATTACAGGCGTTTCGGTTGTACTTATAATATTAATTTACTTCCTTAATGACTTTTTATCTACCCAGGGAGTGAAATCTGTGTATAAGATGCTTTTAACAATGATGCACATGGTTATGATTTTTCATGGCAATCTGAACTTTAATTAAGATTGTTATATTATGCTTATTGTGAGATGAGATGAGTACTTTCATTGACTTTCGCATGAGCGGCTAAGAATGTAAGCCATTATTGTTTCAAAGTTGTACTTTGCTTTTAAAATTACTGCCAGTTTATCGATATCATCAATCCTGTTCGAGCGTTTGCATAAATACATTTAAAACAAAAGCAAACGTCAAAATGTTGCTTTTGTTTTAAATGTAAGTATGCGAAAGCTCGTGGAGGTTCGATATCGATACACAGGCAGTTAATATTTTTGACATGCATACTTTTTCCATACTTGTCTATATGAGAATGCTTATCTTTAGCTTAAACAATTAAGTAACTTGTTCGTCAATAAAGTGCAATCGCACAGCTATCACAAATGATATCGAATTTCAAGTTTGACTTTGCAAACTTGCTGTTTTAATTACAGTTGAAGTTCTTAAAGCTTCAGGTTCATGTCTTCAATATGCGGCAGTTTGGAAAGTATGTTTCGATTTCGAACGCACGAATGCGTTTCGATAATTCCCTCACCCAAATGTTTACAAAGCAGCAACGTTAAGTCCCGTTCTGTGGTGGCTTTCAACGTATTTTGAGTGAAGCTTTCACTGGACTGATATTTTAAATATATACATTAGAGTGGGTTGGTTTGTAAGGACGAAGATGTGCTAATATTTTGCCATCGAGGTTTTGGCATGAGAAAAAGAAATGGTTCCACTACTACATAATAAACAAAGTGATTTTCGAAACATCAGATTAAAATTTTGTGTATTTTTGTATGGTTTTCGAAGAAAATATTAAAGAGAAAAAAATTATTGGGGGTTGGTTATACGGACAGCCTGGAACTGCTTAATGGAAGTTCCGACTATTGTACAGATGTTAACACTTTCATTGCGCTTTACGCCACAAAAGTCTAAATACATTTCTTGCGACTTCAAATAAAATGAAAAACGGTGCATGCCATGGTAAAATCTTCATCGACGGCATATGAGCAGTTTTATTTGGGTATTTTGAGTATTCAACAGCCAAAGTAATCGTTATGTTTAAGACATGAAAATGTCTATAACAAAATCCCACTATCTATAAGATATGGCTTGAACATCGCTTCGCTAAGTGGGCCTGCGATCGACTTACAGAAAATGCCAATTTTGCAACAACAAAAAATCATCTTTTCAGATGAAACTCATTTTGATCCTGGGGGGTATGTAAACAAGCAAAATTGTCGCATTTGGGGCACAGAAAACCCGCACGCATACATTGAAAAGCCAACACACCCAAAACGAGGCACTGTTTGGTGCGGATTTTGGTCCAGAGGCATAATTCGGTCATTTTTCTTCGCAAATTAGCAGGGAGTGGCCGTTACAGTCAATGGCAATCGTTATCGGGCCTTGTTGAGCGAATTTTTGTTCAAAAAAATTGAAGAGGAGGATATTGGCAACATTTGGTTTCAACAGGTCGCCGCTACGTGCCACACAGCCGAAGCTCGATGTTTTGGCGGACCCGTTAGTAGAGTGTGTGTGAAAATAGCGAGACATTAAATTATCTTTGCCAATGTGCATTGGCAAAGATAATTTAATAAGATTTAAAAAGTTAATTCAATCAAATGGGTTTTTCAATACTCAAAAAAAACGTTTATGTTTTGTTACTTTCAAGAATACAAACCGTAGTAACCAACGGTAACTCGTTGTACAAAGAAGAGTAAAAGTATAGCGAAACTTTAAAATGGTTTTCTGTATTAAAATTTTGTTTGAATACTTCTGAGTCTCATGTATTCATACGATTAACAGGTTTTTACGAGTCCACTGACGAGTTGAGTAGCATCAACTAAAATGTTGGCCGCATATAGATGGCTAACAAGACAGAAAACAATCAATAAGGTCTATTTTTTAGACCTAAAGTAGTAAAATTGGAAGTTCGTAGTTTTTTAAATAATGCCTGTTTTCCAGATGTGTTAAATCCTCAGAAATTTTCAACGGACAACAAATGTGTTTTTGATAAACGCCTGACATTTTCCAAACCTAGAAGAACAGATACAACCTATTAGTCACATTGAAAGAGAGAAGCGATAGATGAATTGATATAGTGCTCTATTAACAGTCGAAAGGTAGTACATTCGATTCGGGTTGACGGATCTGGATTTTTGTGAAGGCAACAAAAATCTTCGCAGCTTTGTGTTTGTCATTACAACCAAAAAAGTTGTTATTGACCACGAATTTATTGCCACCAATTTCTTACGTCGCGTGGTTGTGACTGTATGACCAAGAGGCGTCGTTAGGGGGGAATATATTGTCATTATTTATCCTCCTTCTTTGCTCTAACGATTTCAGCAAAAAAAAAACTAGAAAAGATATGAGCAAAAAAATTTTTTTTTAATCCAAAAAAAAGTTCAAAATAATTTCAATGCAACGCATCATCATCTTTCAATAATAATTTTGTAATTTAACTCCTCATTACTTTTCTTAGCAATTTATGTAAGCAAACAAAAAACTATACTATAAACACTATACCATAAAATTGTCCTCAAAAACATGTTTTGTTTTCCTTTTAATTTTAAAAAGAAAAACATTAATTTATAGTTCTTGAAAAGGATGCAGTCAATCTCTACACAAACAGCCAGAGGATATAAAAAATTAACTGCAATTGTTATGAGAAATGCAACACAAACAACGTGAACAACAACACAAAACAACAACTTAAATAGCCATAAGAACTTAAACTAAAACTGTGACATGTTAACAAACTGTTGAAAGAAAGAGAAATGCAAGAGCAAAGAAATTATGAAAAATGCATTTTTAACCCACCCAAACAACAGTCAAATGGCAATGAGAACAAAAAATTTGCGACAAAACAAAAAACAAGCAAACTACAAAACACAAAGCGAACGCACACGCAAACAAGTCCATTCAAATTATAGAGCAATATTAAGCTTTTAGTTCAAGTTTTTTAGGCCGGACATGAACATGAAGAAGCAAAAGTTTCGTTTCAACTGATGAATTCTACCCCCAATGATTCAAGTAACCCAATTCGCCAAATGGGCTGGTGTTGGTTTTAGTATGGCCGACAAGAACAATGCAAATTTACATTTTTACATTAGTTTTGGTTAAGAACGAAAAGAACAGAATAATTATCTCATTTACGTTAGAGTGTGGTCCCGGCAGGGGCACATAATGAATATTGATGATCCCATCCAGCATGCTGGTGTGGTTACCGGGTGCAGGATGCCTGGATGGCCAAATATCTTAGACAGAGCGATTACAAACTTGTCCTGAGAAACCTGCTGAATTCTTCCACCGAAGACGGGCGACTCCGCAGCACAGGAATCGATGCCCCGGGATGACTACGATATCATTCTGCCTGATGATAGGTTGACTAGCCTTCCTTAACTGACATTGGTAGCTACCATTATTCGCATGGGAGAGAACTTTGGTAATCACATGTAGCAGTCGGGTATATATTCGGGGGCACAAATGGGCCCGGAGTGCTGCAAAGTTGCTTTGCGAGAAACTGGAATTACGGGCTGGTTAAAGGCCTGATCTTCTCATATATTTTGGGCTACCAACCGTAGCCGTGATTCCTAATGCTGCCCAGGAAATCGCACCCCAGTAGAATTTAAATAGCTTGAACTCCTCAACAAGGGATGCTGTTACGGGCCAGGAACAGTAGCAAATAAATTGCCACTCGAATAGTTAGACCAGCTTTTCCCGGGTGGTGGTGTAATGCCAGAACTACTTCACGCAGTTTTTCTCACCGTTGGACTAGGGCTTTATGACATAATACTGATATTTATTAAAGGCTTGTTTCATCAAAAATCAAATTTAAAAAATATTTTGGCGCTAACTGCAATTGTGTTAATTTTTTTAAATCAGTTTTTATTTTAAACATTTCGATTTATGTTTTCTTGCTCTTTTATCAAAACTTTTTTCATTATTATTGTCCTGAAGAAACTAAACCAAGGAGAGCGAAATATCGACAAAAATAATTAAATAATTTTAATAAAAGACCTTTAGCTCAAGAAAATAATAAATATATAAAATAAAAAAAGGGGTCGGAAAAAACCAAATTATATACATAATATATAATTTAATTTTCGTATGGAAACTTGAACTTAGACACCAACCTTGATTGCGTAAGTTGTCTTTAAACTCTGTATTCTAAAAAGATGTCAGCTGTCATGATCACCTGAGAAAGGTTAATGTTCGTATGTAAGCTGCACATGGACGAAAACAAATGCACAAAAGTATCCTTGAATATTCCACAAGTACATAAAAGAAAAATATTTGAAATAATCTTCTCATTGAGACCCATTTGCACTACAAACAAAAAAAGTTCTTAAATATAACTTTTCGTTTTGTTAAAAGTGCAATATGGCTTAAATTTATGGCAGAATAAAGAAACTAAAGTGAACTTTTTCTAAAAGTTCTTTTTCGTTATCGTTTTATTACAGACAAAAAAAACTGTAAAAGAATTAAAATGCTTTTTTAAACTTTATGTTCTAATTCTATATCTACAATTTTTTTTTTTTTGTCAACATTCAACAAAAAATACTTGTTGTCCACCTGAGAGCTAAAGTTACTGGGATTAACAAGTAGCCAGTGTTGCCGCTTTAGCGTAATTACACATTTTCAGGCATGTTCTGTAAATCACTTTTTATAAAAGTGATTGGGAACCACTAAAATTGAGTTCTGGGCACACACATTTTAGATAATACTAAAATGTGTGTGTAATAAAAAACCGGTAAGCGAAGCAGCTGCCCATTTGCCAAGAAAAACCGCAAAGAAATTTAATATCTTGTAATTTTCAGAATACCTAGAAATTAGCTTCTTGATTTTAAAAACGTTAGTGCTGTATAATCAGCATAATTTCACAACAGGCCTGATTGTGCATCATTTTAAGTAGCATATGTGGTCCATGAGTATTCAGCTGTGTGTGTGTAATCTGTATTCAAAATTATCATTTATTTATTTGTCAAAATTTTTTGTTTTTTACTGCCATATAAAAACTATTAAGATCGATCCGCTAGCTCCAGCTAGCTTTTTGTTGAATGGATTTAATTACTTACTTATAGCAATTGAAATGTATTATTCTAGATATAAATGGACCTTACAATATAATGGCACACTTGCGATAGTTACTATTAGTAAAAATGAAGTCATATAGTGTGTGGTGCGCTGAAGAGCTAGTTTTTCCAAAAATGTTCCTAATCTTCTCCACAAATTTCATATTTTTAAAAATAGAGTCTTTTTAAAATCCATTTTATTCGATTCCAAAGATTATTTCAGATATCACACCCACCAGGAGTCTTAGAGGACCCTTCAGGCCACCATTTGTATATAGTGTGTGGTGCGCTGAAGAGCTGGTTTTTCCAAAAATTTCCTAATCTTTTTTAGAAATTTCATATTTTCCAAAATATAGTCTGTTAAGTCGTTAACAGTGCTCTGTTAACTTCAAAATTTGTCTTTGCTAAAAAATTTGGTTTGTGTCCGGGGACTTAAATTCGAATTTATCTTCACACACATTACTGGCTGGAGTGCATATCATGGCTGTTTCACGACCACCACGTGGCTCATCAGCACTCAAACTTACTTTGAACCCAGGCCATCACTAATTGTATACTGTTTTTAACCAGCAGCGTTTAGCCATTTCACAACCCAATGCTCTTCATTACTGAGAGTCTATATTTAATCATGTTGATCAATTTTCAATTTTATCACTATGTTTTTCTGTTGATTGGAATATATTTTCTCACCAACATCCAATTAATTTTTTGTGTTTGTTACTTTTGTATCAGTGATAACAAGAGTTTAAAACTTTTTTCGCCAGGCCCAGCGATTTGTAAGCATTAATTTTAACTTTATGGTCGAACTGTATAATTTACAATTGCTAATAATTTTATTGGGCTTGAGTTCGATTTTTACCTCCTCAAAATTGAGAAAAATGTTTTGTGATCAAATGGGAGGGAGTGTTGCGGTTTAAATACTTATATTATTTTTAACGATACTTTATGATTTCAATATTTGAATTCAACTGATTTATGATTTCATCTTACTGATATGTATTAATATATCAGTTGTTATTTAATAAATCAACTGTGCGTTGATATTGTAGCCTTTGTTTTATGTGGTGACTAGTAAACCCTATATTCATTTTCATTGGTGAGATCGTAAAAGTCACGAAGCACGAATAATTTCAGGTCCACTGTCGGACATTTTTATTTAAAGAATTAAAAAGAAAAAGACGCTGAAAAAGAAATTTGATTTTTGTGACGGATAGAATTAAATAATAAAACTAATTGCAAACAATTCACAACAAAATAATATTTTAAATAAATTTAGCCGCCATAAAATTGTTTGTATTGTTTTCTTATTTTCTGTCCTGACTCGGTTTAATGCCGTAAAATTTGCACCAAGTTACAGCCGTAACAGGGAGTGATCAACATTTTTAAAGAAGACAAAAAAAGTAAAGTTGAAGTCGAAAGTCGCTCATCGAACTTAAGCCCGATAAAATTATGAACAATTGTAATCGACTATAGAGTTAAGATTAATGATTAGTAAAAATGTTTATCTGTATTAGTTGCGGTCATGCATTTCTTGTAGGGTATAGTCCAGTGCATTGTATTTAAATTTTATTTTACACTGTACAGCTCTAGTACACCTTCTTGACGAATTCAACCAAACAGAAAATCTTCTCCTCAAAACTATAGCAATAATTATAAATATAAAGCATAATTAGCTGTTAAGCTCACAGTGTAAAGACTCAACGTGGCATTACGAATATTAAAATAAAATTTATGCTAGCTAATTTGTAGAAAGCAAAATGTTTCCGCTTTATTTTAATTCACTTTCAGTATTTAATTTTCATTTATTTTTTGCTTCTTTAAAACCCCCCCCCCCCCCATTTCCTTTAATTAAATTATGCCATCAAGGAAGAGCACAGGTTTTTTATTTCCCCTTTTTTTTTATAGTCGTTCATCTTCAGCTTTTGCAAACGAAATGTGACTGCTAATATGTGTTGTATAATCTACAACATAAAATATGTATGCAGTTAAAATGCTGCTGCAATTTAGTGTAACAATTTTCTATGCAAATGATTTAACAATTTATGGAAATATTTTTTAACCTGCAAAAATGTGTTCGGCTGCAAAATGAAAATATTTGCCAAAAGAAAATCATGTAAATTTCATATTACGAAGATGTTATGATGATGATGATGATATGCAATCAAATGTATCATCGTACAACCTTCTATTAGCTGTGTTATTATTATTTTTTTCTCTCTTTGATTTAAAATTGGCTTAAGCAAGCGTAAAGTGATAGAAATGGGTTAAAATTTAAATTAATATTTGTGATTGGGAAAAATGAGTTTATTTCGTTTGCGCCTCAAAGCAGTTTCTTTTCACGAAAAAAATTTAATAATAATAATAAGTTCAAGGCGTTTTGATCTCTTTGACAGGCATTAGGAAAAGTGAAAGTAATAATACTTATATTTTCAAGCATTAACGCGAGCGGTATAGACCAGAAATAAAAATCTATTTCGAAATACAAGCATTACGCCGGGCCCATTTGTAGTCTCAAAATTTGTCCATAACGCGCAATCGAGTTTTTGAAAGCCCTCAACACAAAATTTGTATTCCATTCATTAAGACATATCAAAAACAGTTGCGGTGTCATAGAAGCCGATCTTATCGGAATCAGATTTGACACCAATGGAAAAATTTACTTTGGTGGGTTTAAATTCAATTATGATTGATTTTTGTATGAACTAGAATTGGTGTCTAGTATAGTATAGTATAGTATAGTATAGTATAGTATAGTATAGTATAGTATAGTATAGTATAGTATAGTATAGTATAGTATAGTATAGTATAGTATAGTATAGTATAGTATAGTATAGTATAGTATAGTATAGTATAGTATAGTATAGTATAGTATAGTATAGTATAGTATAGTATAGTATAGTATAGTATAGTATAGTATAGTATAGTATAGTATAGTATAGTATAGTATAGTATAGTATAGTATAGTATAGTATAGTATAGTATAGTATAGTATAGTATAGTATAGTATAGTATAGTATAGTATAGTATAGTATAGTATAGTATAGTATAGTATAGTATAGTATAGTATAGTATAGTATAGTATAGTATAGTATAGTATAGTATAGTATAGTATAGTATAGTATAGTATAGTATAGTATAGTATAGTATAGTATAGTATAGTATAGTATAGTATAGTATAGTATAGTATAGTATAGTATAGTATAGTATAGTATAGTATAGTATAGTATAGTATAGTATAGTATAGTATAGTATAGTATAGTATAGTATAGTATAGTATAGTATAGTATAGTATAGTATAGTATAGTATAGTATATTATAGTATAGTATAGTATAGTATAGTATAGTATAGTATAGTATAGTATAGTATAGTATAGTATAGTATAGTATAGTATAGAATAGTATAGTATAGTATAGTATAATATAGTATAGTATAGTATAGTATAGTATAGTATAGTATAGTATAGTATAGTATAGTATAGTATAGTATAGTATAGTATAGTATAGTATAGTATAGTATAGTATAGTATAGTATAGTATAGTATAGTATAGTATAGTATAGTATAGTATAGTATAGTATAGTATAGTATAGTATAGTATAGTTAAGTCCAATGTTTTCAAAAAGTTGCATTATATCTATAATTTTTCGAGTTGAATAGCATCAATGAAATGCCGACGGTATATAAATAGATAGCAGTCAGTCCGATCTATTTTGACCTGTAATAATACTTTTCTAAACATAATTCTTTTACCATCTAATTGCACCTCCATAATGGTTTATTATAAGATAAAATGTTTTTTTTTTATTTCCTTTCAGGTGCACGATCGTTTTATTCAATGCCAAAAGACAGACACAGGCCTATTTGGTTAATACCTCCCGCAAAGCATTCACATCGGTAGCATTTTCACGCTGCGGCCGTTATGTGGCCACTGGCGAATGTGGCTTTAATCCAGCCATTAAGGTTTGGGAGCTGGAAGCGCCCAACGGTAATCTCGAACAGTGTACAGGCGGTAATGTCATAGCAGAATTTGTCGATCACAAATACGCCGTAACATGTGTGGTAAGTTAGAAATGGAAAAATAAATTATATATGTTATACAATGAGGTAATAACTTGTATTTTGCAGGCCTTCTCACCCACCGGCAAGTATTTGGTGTCGGTGGGCTCACAACATGACATGATCGTCAATGTATTCGATTGGAAATCCAATTTGAAAATGGCCTCGAATAAAATTAGTTCTAAAGTATCGGCTGTTAGTTTTGCCGAAGATGGTAGTTATTTTGTGACGGTGGGCAATCGTCATGTCAAGTATTGGTATTTGGAAGGAGGACGTAAATACAAAGACCCCATACCTTTGATGGGTCGTAGTGCCATATTGGGAGATTTGCGTGACAACGATTTTTGTGCAGTAGCCTGTGGCAAGGGCATCACAGCCGAAAGCACATATGCAATCACACGCCAGGGTCATTTGGTGGAGTTTAGTTCACGACGGCTGTTGGACAAATGGGTGCAGTGTCGCACCACCAATGCCAATTGTATAAGTGTAAATGGCCAATTTATATTGGTGGGCTGTGCAGAGGCTATAATACGCATTTTCAATGCAACCACTTTAGAATATGTGACCACATTGCCCCGTACACATTATCTAGGTGTAGATGTTGCCCAGGGCATACATATCAATCATATAATGGCGGTACCACCACATGCAAAATATCCCGATTGTATTGCAATGGCTTATGATGAACAAAGATCAAAGGTGGGCTTTACATTTGGTCGCATTCACTTTTATTTTTCTAATATGCTCTCTCTTCCTCTCTCTCTCTCCCCGTTTTAGGTGACTTGTGTTTACAATGATCACTCACTCTACATCTGGGACATGCGGGATATTAAACGGGTGGGCAAATCACATTCCTTTCTTTATCACTCCACTTGTATCTGGGGTGTTGAAACAGTGCCATACAATATGGAACGTGATATATCGCCCACGCTGCCCGACGACTCTTTTGTAACCTGCTCTTCAGACGACACCATACGCGTGTGGGGTCTGGAAGGTTGTGCCAACAATGAAATCTATCGCAAAAATATCTACTCAAAGGAATTACTGAAAGTGGTTTATATAGATGATGAATTAAATTTTATCAAAGACTTGGAAATAGTGAGCGATAAAAGTGCTCCCGTTTCCAACTCCAGCTATGATGGACGCAATGGTGTGCGTTGCATCAAAATAAGTCCAGAACTACAGCATTTAGCTAGTGGTGATCGTAGTGGTAATATACGCATTTATAATTTAAACAATTTGAAACTGATGACAACAATAGAGGCTCATGAATCGGAAGTTCTGTGCTTGGAATACTCCAATGAAAAAATCGAACGCAAATTGCTGGCCAGTGCCAGTCGTGATCGTTTGATACATGTCTTCGATGTGGCCCAAGACTACCGGCTGCTGCAAACCTTGGACGATCACTCCTCCTCGATCACATCGATTAAATTTGTGGGAGGCGGCCTGAATTTTCAAATGATTTCGTGTGGTGCTGACAAATCGATAATGTTTAGAACGTTTCAGGTAAAATGTCTTTGAAAACAAGTTGGTTAAATATTGTGTACATATCATGTATTCCAGGGCAATATATTTTTAAGAGGTACTCACACATCTGGTAAAACTACTTTATATGATATGGAAGTTGACTCGAATGCCAAACATATTTTAACTGCTTGTCAAGACCGCAACATACGTGTGTACGGTACTCAAAATGCAAAACATACCAAAACTTTCAAAGGCTCACATTCCGATGAGGGAACTTTAATAAAATTGAGCCTGGATCCCAGCGGTATATATGTGGCCACTTCTTGTACGGATAAAACATTGGCTGTATATGATTATTATTCGAACGAGTGCATGGCTCGCATGTATGGACATAGTGAATTGGTAACGGGGCTAAAGTTCACAAATGATTGCCGCCATTTAATATCGGCCAGTGGTGACGGTTGCGTTTTTATCTGGCAAGTCCCACACGATATGATTGTTACAATGCAGGCACGTTTATCACAGCAAAAATTGCGCTCGGGTCATGGCCCCATACCCAGACCGTTGTCTGCTGCTCTGGTGGCGCCTGAGGGTATAATAATTGAGTCTCCCACTCCTGATATAGACGAGGCTCAAAAGTTCAATTTATCACCCAACTTTACGCAAGGTGAAGTAGCCATTACGCCTGGTTATAAATTGTCTGATGTGGGTCAGTTACCTCAGTGGGCTAAACGGAAAGCGGGTGCCAACACAGCTGGTCCCACTGATAACGAATCTCCCGGCCTTAACATACCCTCCGCTAGCTCTTCGTCCATGACCAATTTAAGTTCTTCGCCCAGCCAAACTGGTCTGGCCCACCGACCTCGTAATCGTTGGGCTCAGCGGGGCCAAATAGATGCCGACACTTTAACCGACATACGTTCCAACTCGGAGAGTCCCTTGGGCAGTGTTTCGACTGCGCCTGGTATAGCCACAAATTTCCATGGCGCCGGTTTGGGTAATACGCAGACATCGGACTACAATAGCGCTTCCTCCAAGGACATTATGTACAACCAGACTTATTTAAGCGAAGACTCTTCTATTGATTCAGGTATGGAAACAAGGCGAGAAATGAAATTTATAGGCAGTAATAATACTGGTACCGTACCCACCGTAACAGCCACTGTAGCGGGAGCCCATCGTAGCTCTGCAGCATTGGTGGCCGATAAACGCAAACCTGGCCTTCGTTTCGATACAATATCCAATAACGATCACGATGGCGACATCGAGGATATATCGGATGGTGAGCGAACTAGTTCGGATCATGGCATGTTCTATAACAACATATCACCAAGTACACCCACGTAAGTTTTGCCTGCCTGGGAGACAACAGTAGCAAAAATAAAAATATCGTAATTTACATTAACAGAGACTTCAAAGTAACCGCCATGAATGAAGAAGAGCTGAGGAAATCTGTAAGACGACAGAAATTCGAGAAAACTGGCCTAACCTTGAGTGGTAATGGTTCACATACCGCTAGTACTGGTACGGGCACAGGCACATCGGATACGGAAGATGAGGGCTCGACACCCAGTGCTGACAATGCCGATCGTTCATTGGCCTCAACGCTGGGTGGCAGTTCAGAAAGTATACCGCAAACATCAAGTAGCTTTCTGCAAGCCGCTCTACCCGATGGTCCTGGTAATCTGCTAGAAAGAGGCAGTACTAGTAAGATAGTTTTTCTCTTTCACTTTTTGTTATTTCACAATATTTTATCTGTAATCATGCATATATGCTCGAAATTTGTTTTAGGTCGCCGCAGCATAAGTGCCAAACACAATAATGATTCCAGCAAGCCCGGAAGTTCCGCCCCGCCAACTATAACCAAATCATACACCAGCACTAAAAAAGAAGAACTTCTGAAAGTCATAAATGAAGCCAAACAAAAATTGGAAAATGTAAGTTTTGAACACCACATACAATTTTAATACAATAATTATTTTGATTTATTTTATTCTTTTTATTTTTTGTCTTAAACTGTTTATTTGTGTGTCTGGTTTTATACACTTATTTTGCTAAATATTGTTTTGTTATAAAACACCACAAAATATGTACACATATCTTTTTATGTTACTGTCTGTGGGTCCGGTAGGGTTCACATATAAATGGTGAAAAAAAATTGAAAGCCATACCTGAGGTGAGCACTGTCGTCCAGTAGTTTTTTTTGTTTGACATTTCGGCTTTTATTCACAACAATTCATCATGCTTTCAATATGTTTAAGGGAAATACACTCTAAACTGTCTTTTTGCTTCATATTATCATGATTTATAACAAACAGCTGCATAAATACATTTAACAGTTTGTCATTTAACAAGTCAGGAAAATCCTTTATTAATTTATACTAAAAGAAGCTGAACGCAAAGTACTTACAATTTTAATAAAACACAAATTAACGCTGTTATTTGCTACTAGCTGGGAAACAAAGCATATGCTTAAAAAACGGTTTGATGTGCATAAAAACTCTGATTTACAAAACATCATTTTCATTCAAAAATTTAATTTAATACCAGGAAAAACAGAAAAGTAACTTAATTTCAACAGGGATCGGATTTCAAGTGCACATTTATTCGCTTTTGATACGAAGTCTGAAGAAAGTGGAGCGTAGGATGGATCCAGAGATGGTAAATGATATAAAATCTACGAAAAACTGTCCCTTAGTTACTCCTAGAGGGGTAAATTATTGCCACTAATATCTTCCTACCAAATTATCCATAGAACCGTTAGCTGTGTGACCGACCTGAAATATTTTTGCAACTTCCAAGACCTTTTCGGAACTTACCTGGCATATCGCTTTTTTTTTTTTTTTTGTGTTAGCATCCTTTAGTTATTTTACTAGAGATGTGCACTTGTTGTTAAACTGTCGCGTCACACATGAATGGTGATTAAATTTCAGAAAATCCTCGCGTGAATGTGTGTCCATGATTTAAAATTAAAATTTCGTTTTTTAATATTGAAAAAAGGGTGCATTTTCAACATAACCTGCATGTTTAAGAGCAAAAGATCATCAAACTCCAGCGGCTTCTAAGATAAAGTGTGGGGCCTGTAAGCTGAATGTTGCTGGTTGAAATCTAAATATTTTGAAATTTTTTTAATAAATAAAAAATACATCAACCAGCACCGGCAGTCACAGCCTTCACTTTTTATGCAAGAACGATTCCACAAGAGTTAATGAATTTATTATTCTGAGTTGTTATATCTAGTTTTATGGTACGATTGCAATTCCAAACGTGTCTATTTACATAAGAGACAAAGAACCTATTTCTGAAAAAATTTTGAAATGTCTAATAAGTAACCAAAACTCAACGCACAATTTCCAGTGAAACCACTTTAGCTGCAGTGTTCAGTGGTACTATAATAATAACTCATGGAAACAGACCAGAAAAGTGAATACTGAAATTGGTGAATATATCAACAGATGAGGAGTCCCGCCTCAGAAGCAGTTTATTTATAGATATATATTTTTTTTTGTCTATATCTCAGTAATTTAAAGTCCGATTTTGTTAATTTTCAATAATATGCAAGCAGAGATAGTTACAAAGCAGTCAATTCAAAATAAAATCAATATAAAAAAGCTACAGGTTTTAAAAGCAGCTATCCACTAAACAAATCTATATATACCATGTTGGTAAAGCCAGTTAAAACTTCTGTTTAGGCAAAACTATTGTTTAACTGTTTAGAGTTAAAACTCTAGTTTATCAAAACTAAATTGAGTGCAGTTTAAAGTTGACTGTGAACCATTTGTTATTGACTGTTTTACAATTGTTCATAAGTTTATCGGGACTGAGTTCGATTTTACTTCCTCAAAATTGAGGAAAATTTTCTTGTGATAAAACTGGAGTCATCAACATTTTTAAAAAAGATAGGAAAAATAAAGTTGAATACTAACTGGCTGGGATGCATACATATCATGGCTGTTTCACGACCACCAAGTGCTGATGAGCCACCGGTTTTATCACAAAAAATCTTTCTCAATTTTGAGGAAGTAAAATCGAACTCCTCAAGCCTGATTAAATCATTAATAATCGTAAATAATATATATCGACTATAAAGTTAAAATTAATTGACTCTTTTTAGAAATAGAAATTTGGCAACGTTATAACAAATGTCAGACAGCTTTTTCCACTGTTTTATGATTGAAGTTTAAGTTTCGTTTAAGTATTCACTGATTTAATGAGTTACTAATTTAAACGTAAATTAAACCAAACTCGAAGATGAACTTGTACTGATTTTTTGGGCATTAGTGTTTCATTTGTTATTCATGATAGTGGTTGGCAATAGAACCACAAAAGTCAACCAACACGTGTATTTACAGTGTACTTATGATCAGAGTTTAAGCCGTGGTCTTCGTTATTTAAATTTAATTCAAATTCTCACTGAGAGATTCTACAGTAGACTTGTTTAAACATAAAATAATCGAACTGTTTACTGAGTTTACGGGCTGCGCTAATAATAATCTGTTGGTTTGTACACCAGCTTTCTAATGTTGCAAGCGAATGCAAGGTATGAACAGCATGTGAATCATGCCTACATCTGCATTTCATATTGCAAACAAAGATTATTCGAACATGCTTTATACTAAACAAATTGTAAATACTAAAATTTTCATAAGTATTAAACTAATAATGGCAGTGAGGATAAAGAGTAATATTATGTAAATTTTAACATTTATATTTGATTTAATCTAAAGTCACTTTTTTATAATAATTAAAAACATTAAGGGTTTTCACAATGGGTAGTGCAAACTGTGCAAACAAAGTAAGTTTGAGCAAAAATGCTCGGCTTGTTTTTAACACAACAACAAAATTTATGTATTTGCGCTTTGTTTCATTTTTGCTGATTTGCAACCTAAAAAAAAATCCTGGAGCAAATAGAAGTGTCCCCAAATGCTCAGTTGAAAATAAATAATAGATGGTGCCAGCAGATGTCGAAGCCGACTAACAAGTTTTTGCGGAGCAGACAAGAAATAGCGGCGGTGACGAAAATGTTTAATACAATAAAAAACAGATTCATGTGAATTAAAAATAAGATTTTTTTCAACAAATGCAAGCATAAACTTTTATTTAACAATAATAAATGAATACATCGCGTTTTAATTTAATAATATGGTTATCTTTCCAAAAATAATATATAATAATAAATGATAAAAAATAATATATTATAATAAAATAATAATAAAAAATAATAATAAGTGCCAAGGCAACTTGACGTCGATGGAATTCGCCCTCTGGGACATTTCGTGCCGTATTATTTACATGCTACAGTGGCGTTATTTAGAATTTTCAAATACATAAAAGAATTTTACCAAAAAAGCAACAATGGGCACTATTTATGCCAGTGCCCCGCCTTCTCGCAAATATGGTCCCAGCATCTTGGGAGAGACACCTTGCCAGACATAGCCCAACTACGGGGCATTTGCCAGAGCAAATTAAGGAACTTTGTGAATGAAACGGACTATAGACCTATGGGTCAAACGGTTCATGGTTAAATTTTTTTTTTTTTAACAAACACAACACTGCGAAGCCTTTTGCTTGTCTGCAGAAACACCCAGAGCCTTCGGCAGGAATCGAACCTGCGACCTCGAAGACTCTTGGCAGAGCACTCTACCAATTCATTCATCGCATATTAAGCCTACACTAGCATAGGCGTGCGTCGCAAACAAACCCCTCCAATCAACTTAACCTAACCTAAAAAAGCAATAATTGTGTTCTTAAAAATAAAATAACTAAATCAATAAATTTTCAAACCTTCAAGGAAGAACGTGACAAAGATTTGCACAATCCATAAAATGCACTGCAAATTTGCACAAAGCAGATATGCACAGCTACTATCGTGAAAACTCTTATTAAATAGTTGCCATCAAGTCAACCCGTTTCATCCATTTGTTCCAAATAAAAGAGGAACACTAAATATTGCGAAAGAAAAAAAATTTTGTTCGGATCAAATGGATGCACCCAGCTTAACAATTAATTCTTTGTTTTAATCAATCATTTGTTTTTTTTTTTACTTGTCTAACAAAATTAATTTTTTCTGCTAAGGTTCTACCAGAAATATATATGTACACATTTTTACTTTAAACCTTGCAGGTGGGCTATCGGTCTCTTCGAGGTAGTCACAGCATCTCGGATTTAAGTCTGGCCGGCAATTTTGATGGCTCCCGTTCCGCTTTATCGTCCACGAGTCGCTATGGAAAAACTGGTAAGCTGAACTAGCATTAGGATAAGTTAAATTTATTTACATACATATGCAGGTATTTCTAGTTGTCATCTTAATTATTCATTTTAGTTATTCGAAAAGTAAACCTCAAACAAAGCTAATTGTTATGTCTTTTTTACGCTCTCCTCTTTTACTTTTTTCTCTCAAAAAAAAAAAAAAAAAATTAAACACATGCTGGCCAATTTTTCATTAACCTTAATATATTCGTTGAAATTTATTGCTAAAATTGTATCTGCCCGCTTAAAATGATTTTTAAAAAACAAAAGCTTTAAATTCTAATATTGAAAATTCACAGTATATTAATAGCACTAGTGCAACGAAAACAAAACCGCTTTATGCAGACCGAACACCGCCTATTATTCGTACGCCTCCCATATCAGCTCAGCCACAGCAACAGTATTTCTTCAATTGTGCTGCTTCGAAAGCAGTACTGCAACAAAATTGTCAAGCAATGCGCCAAGTACAAGACCATTATCCGCCCTATCCACATCATGTGGGTGTTCATCAAATTCATCCTCCACCCGGTGTGCCCTTCATGGGTCCCACCTCATCAGCCACACGGCCCGTTGATGATAAGACTTTCTGCAGCTCAACTTTACCAACCAACAGCCCGTCTATTAGATCGAAGCGCTGTCCCAATGGTAATAGTCGACGCACCCCCAGCATTTTAAAGCATTACAAATCATGCCCCGTTTCACCGGTTCATGAAGAAGTTGAATGGTCTGGAGATAATAAAAGTATTATTATAACCGAACCTAAACGTCATTCTGTATATGCTGATGATGCTCGCACCATATTGGATATGATACAGGCAGATACGGAGAAGATGATAGCGGAAATTACCAAAAAATATGGTGATTTGGATGATATTGGGGTTGATGTTTATGACCACGAATCAGGCACCAGACACACGCAAATTGTAGCCTCTAAGTCGGTGCCCGATAATTTGGCCACTCACCGCAACAATTTGCCAGTGGGTCTTAAAAAAGATTTGGTTTTGACGCCGGAAGGTACTTTGAGTCCCCGTGGAGTTAAGCAACCTTATGTGCCGCTGGCTCCCAAACATTCCTTTTCAGAATTCTATGTGTATCAAGAAATATACCAGTGTGAGCGCAAGGTCTCGCTATCAGACATATTAAAAGACAACCCCGAGGAAGCGTTAGAAGCCAGACGTCTAGATGAGGCCAGATTCTTAGAAACCCAAAGACATTCGTCAGCCTCCTTTTTCCTCACCTCTAACAATCCCTTTAATGTAGACAAAAGTCAAGAATCTCTACTGACCGAAGAGTTCCTAGATGATGCCAGCTGCTGCAATAGCATGGAAAGCATTTTATCAGATGAGAGCGATTGCAAAAGTGCACCTTTGGCGGATATGCTGGACAAACCGCAGCCCGTTATACCCAGACATGCAGGCTTACGAAATTTCATTATTCATGGTCCTACATCGACAATTGCTGCCGCTCAAATGGTTTCAAAATCATATGGCTCCAGTCCCAATGCTTATGGTAGTTTTGACTACTACATGCAACAGCGCCACCTGCCACCCGCTCCCACAACCATCTCACCCTATGAAAGTTTTGATGTTTCCAGCTATAGCTTGGAGAAGATTAAGACGACTGAGAAGAAGAAATCTATACCACCAAAACCTATACCAACCTCAAAAACATATCCCAAGTTATCAGACTCTTCTATTAAGCAGCCAATCAACGCCAACTGCAAGGTTTCCGATGATATACCCACTTCCAAGCACAGAAATCAGCAGTACAGCTGCGGTGTAAGCAAAAGTATTAGCTCAGATTTTGCCCAGCAAAGATGGCAAAGGAACTCGAATCCCCTGCAAGTGGAAAAAGGGGTTGCTCATAATGACAAGTTGTTCCAAAAGAAGTTGGTAAAAGAAAAACCTCCCATCCCTGTCAAACCTGAAAACCTCAAATCCACCCTCACTTCCACGGTCGAGGCGGTGCAAAAGTTGCAGGTGAAGGAGCCCTTAAAGAAATCCTGCTCGTTTGAAATAGATACCACGGATATACGCTGCCATTCTCGCACTGCCAGCGTGGTGAGAAAGTTTGAAAGAAATTTACAAAAATTTGAAAAAGAAAAGCAGGCAGAGTTACTTGCCCAAAAGAAGAAATCTAACGAAGCCCGCCAAATGAGACCTTCCGTAAGCTCGGGAGCTTTGGCTACACAAAGTTGCTTAAAGAAAGTATCAAAATTTGATAGTTCGGCCAGCAGACGTGCCACATCTATGCGTCAAAAAGAAAGACCCAAAATTTCCGTGCGCTTTAATACTGTGTCCCAGATAAAATATACGCCCACTTCAAAACGCAACAGTGCCAAAAACCCTTCGCTAACCACTACTTGCCCCCTAAATGATATTAATTTAAACGTCTCTCCGCCACTGGGCTCAAGCCTGCCCAACGATTATGGCGAGAAAACGTTTGAGATGTTCATTACTGAAAACGGTAACGACGAACATGACAATATGACAGTCGATAGCCTAAAGCTGTATACAAAACCCTCTTTGCAAGCCGTAGTGGATGAAATAAAACAGGACAGGGAGCGCGACACAAAACACAAAAAGAACTTGGCCAATAAGGAGATCACCCAAAATCCAGCACACGATACTTCCACCACCAACCAGTGCAAAAATATTGCCAAACAAATTGATGTCATACAGAAACTTATTGAAATGGAAGAGCGCAAACTGGAGCAAATAAAGCAGGCCACCGAATCACGCATGCGCCCATTCGAATGTGACACCAAGCAAAGGGGTTATGTGAAATCGCTGACCATGAACTTCGATATGCTGGCCAAGGGCATCGAAAAGGACATTGAAAACGAGCAGAGACGTATTTTGGCCGACAGCTCCGATGCCGATCTTTGCGCTTACGCCCGTCATATCAAACGTAACGTTAGTCTTCCCGATGTTCTCGAAAGCACCGAGTCCTATAATTTTAGTAAGAATTTAATGCAACAGGTTCAGTTAGATTCTGACGGCTTGGAAGTTGAAATAGCCAAGGAAGTTAAAGCCGATTCCGATACGGACAATGAAGAAGAGAAGGAGGATGAAAGCGAAAAACTTTCTGTGGAACATATTGAAAAAGTTTCAGGTCTGATAGATAATTGATGATTTAAGGCACCGTTTAAGTTGTAATTTTATTTCGTTGCTTACAAGTAAAGCACTTTTCATTTTCCGTCATTTCTGGATTTTCTGTTTTTTAATTTTCGTGAGCTTCCCAGAGGAACTCATCGTCCATTCTCTTCACTTGCAAACACATGTTTTCACTTCATTGATATCATCGATTTGGTGTTTAAAGGTTTCGCATTTCTTTTTCACCTTATTTATGTTGTGATTTTATTTCGATATTTTTCACACGGCACTTTGAAACATTTTCTTCAAATTTCTCTAATTCCTTTTTATAGGTAATCCCAAAAATTTACATCCCATGCCTGTTGAAGAGTCTTCCTCCATACGACGAGCCTGTTCCCTAAGTGATCTTCATATGGGAAATATGGGTAAAGGTAAGTTAAATTAATGTTTAAAGCCAAATTGAACCGACTTCATACAGCATTGCGCTGAAGAATATTCCTACTTGGGTGAAGAAAGTTAAAGAGCTTTCGCTCTCGACTGAAGAGCCCCACTGAAGAGGGTTGAAAGCGGTGAAAGCTGCAACTACTGTATTGCCGTATTGCGATTTTGCTTAATTATGTTAGACGAATATGGCGTTCAAAGACACAAGCAATTGAAATAAAAATTGTTTTATCAAAATGAGTGTTCTGTTGGGACAATTTTGAGTCTTCTGGTTGATGAAAAGCAATATCTGCCGCTAACGTTGCTACTGCGTCGGAGAATATGCAGGGAAGTGCGAAGCAGCCAAACTGATGCAATACCTTCTGATTCAATCGTTAACCAAAGGATTATTCGAACCAGCACGTAAACGCACACGAGCATAAATAACAACGTGTGCTCGTTAAATGGGCTCTGAAGGAATTGTGTAGTAACTACAATTTTCCATTGCTAATTAGTTTAACGCGTTTTATAATTGAACTTACTTCCGCAGAATTGAGAAAGTTTTTTTATGGCAAAATGATGGTGATCAATATTTGCAATGAAGACAAGTATAGTAAAGTTAAAAGATTATTAGCTTTGGATCACACCATCTCTGTTTCACGTTCACCATGGCGATCATCGGCACCCAAACTTGCTGCGAACCCACAGCATAACCAATTGCATACTGTCTTTTTAAGCAATTTTGGTTGAAAGTATGGTCTTCAAAGACTTACCCCCAATTTTTGACCTGGATTTTAAATGCCATTTCAATTTAAATTTGATTTAAATACAAAATTGAGTCAAACAGTTGCTATTTAAATCAAACTTAAACGGCCTGCCGTGCCCATTTAAAATCGATTTAAGTTTTTCGTACTGCCATATGATTTTGACAGTTTGGTTTTGTTCTGCAAATGAAGAAAATTGCACATGTTTTTTTTTGTTTTGTTTCATAATTTGATTTTTTATTATTTCCCGAAGGTAATCAACTTCTGTGGTAGTGAAATTGGCAGTCCTTTTATCACTTTTGCTACTCATTTTAATAATTTTTACAGAACAATTTATTATTTTCTAAACTTTTCACAATTTCACTTGCTTCCAAATTTGTCTAAACAGCTGTTTTTTATTGAGTTATCGATAATTTTTTGACACTTACATTGTGCTGCCGTACTTTTGTTGCAATTAATTACCAAAAATAGTTTTAGACTGTAAAACAGAAAGCTATTTTAAATCCAACTTAAATTTTAAGGAAAATTTACTAATTTTGTATGTAAATCCCAAGTAAAAAATCGGGGGTTACAGTTTAATTTTTAGTCGACAGCTGATATGTAACAAAATTCTGCTTGCTTTGAAGTCGGTTGCAAATCGATTACTTGTAAAGCCTTAATTAATGAAATTTCTTTTGTTAACTTTGTAGGCGGTAAGTCAACTGGATCTTCCCAAAAAGCGGGAGCTGCTCATCGAAACAGTTCGGCCACCCGATCAGCCAACAAACGTAATAGTCTGCAAAATAAAGGTTCTTCCAGTAATTTAAGTGCAAATGTCTCCATGGGCGTACTCAACCAGGTAAATACATACACACATACATCTATCGATGGTTTGATATAGAAAGCATCTTTCTCGAAAGAAAGAAAAATTTGATAAAAACCAAAAAAAATTGATTAAAACGCACGTTTCATTACTTCGAAAAACTCCTTTTAATTTCTTTATTTTCCTCTCTACACGTTGACTCTCTTTTTTACAGTCCGGTTTTTTACCGTTTGAAAAAGTTTTTTAATAAATATAATGAATTTATCACAAAATAACTTTTAATTTTGCTTGAAAAAATAAAAGTCAAAAATAACTGTCATTTTTTTCGAAAAAATAAAAGTCAAAAACTAACTTTTATTTCTGCTGGAAAAAATAAAAAGCAAAAATAACTGTTATTTTTGCTCAAAAAAAATAAAAGTCAAAAAATAACTTTTATTTTCTGACTTTTACGATAAAAGTTATAACAGTTACGGTCCCTGATTTTTATTACTCATATTTTCTATATTCATTCGAATATTTTTGTCGATATTTCACTCTCCTTCGTAAGGAGCTTCTCCCGTCCAATAATAAAAAAAAAAGTTTTTTCAATGTTATTGTCCGGAAGAAGCCATCCGAGGGATAAAGAAATATCGACAAAAATATTAAAATATGTGCAGCTTTTAGCTGAAGAAAACATTAATGTTAAAGGCCAAAAAATTATTTCTTAAGTTGCTGATGAAGTTTCTTTGACCAAATTCATTTATCACTCGCAGTTAATGAATTTCAGCACATCGTGACTAGATCACTTTATTTGATCTGATTAAAAGCACTTGATTTGCTGTGTGTGAAGTGTTGACGATCGCTAACAAAACGACATGATAAACTAAACTGTAGGAATTACAGAACAAATCATGCTGTTCCAAATTCGTATTATGAATTGTTAAAATATGGAAGACTCACAGTACATTTCTTGTAAAACAAGACAAAATCTCTGTCAATAACGGCTAAAGGCCACCTTGTTGCACTCAGCAACTCCACTTTTTCAATACGTTTTAAGATATCATATAATATTTTAATACATCATATTTTTTTATAATATTCTTTATTCACAGAGCGATTCTGAAGCTGAAGGCAACACTCGTGGTAAATCAGGTTCAAATGGACAGAGTAGAATAAACGGGCCAACTAGTAAATATTTGCTTTATGCCATCTGTAAATTAAATTTTATTTTAATATGTTTTCTCTTTCTCTTACAGCTTCTAATCGTCCTTACAATAACACAAAAACTAATGGTAATAATAATCGCCGCAAGGGCCCACTACAAACTAGTTTTAATAATGGTTGGTATTTACACCAACATTCCATCATTACATTCCATTGCTAATTAAATAAATTTATATTCGAAATAGCTCCGCCTCAAGACGACTCAAGCTCTGAAGAAACACAGGGCAGTTCTTCCAATACTAAACCCATTGTGCCACCACGACCACGTAATTTAGCTTTCGATCATAAAAATAAAATCCTCAACAGCCCTAATGTGGTCAAGACTCGTGGAGTTTATGAAGCTGTTGAATTTTCCGATCTTGACAGCAATGGAGATCGTAAGTTCTAATAATTGTGCATTTTTGCTTGTACTTTAGTAATAAAATTATTTCCTCTTTCCCTCCACACAGCGAAATCTCAAGTGCATAATGTTATAAATAAATTGTACACAACAACGCAAACTGTTTTGCAATTGCATGCCAATTTGCGCAATTGTGAAGATTCTTTAATGCTCAAAGAATTGGAGAATGCTGTGATTATGACGCAAAATATGTTAACAAATATTACTCAAAACAAGTAAGTGGTGAAATAGGAAATAATTGAACTTGTGAAAAATGGTTCAGATTTAATGCCGTATCATAATTCGTATTATAATTAAAATTATAGTAGGATTCTCTCGATACCTGCAAAAAATAATTGCCGGAGAAGTAAACTTTACTTAGCGTCATTAATTTAATTAATTCAGGTCCAAAAAAAGAACTTACAAATTTTTTCTGTCTTTTTCAACTTATCAGTAGACTCGAAAAATTCTTAAAAGAATTAAAAAATTCTTAAAAGAAAAGCAGACATTTTAAGAATGTTTGAAGCCCAACTACTTATTCAAAATTTCTCATGAACAAAATGAGAATAAGTAGTTGGGCTTCAAACATTCTTTTTAGATTATTCGAGTCTACTGATGAGTTGCTTAGCAACAACGAAATAGACGGCTGAAGAAGACAGAAAACATTGAGGTATATTTTGAGACCTAAAATAATAAATTTCACTTGGCTCTTATAGCGAATAAATAATTAAGTTCATGAAAAATATTTCTCAATTTTGAGGAAGTAAAACTCGAACTCAAGCTCGATCAAATTATTAACAATTGTGGAAGAGTCAACAATAAATGGTTCACTGATTTACTGCAGTCAAGTTTAAACTGTAAATTAAATTACAGAAAAGTTTTGTTAAACTAAAGTTTTAGCTCTAAACGGATAAACAGTAGAACTCAAGCTCGATAAAATTATTAATAGTTAATAAATATTAATAGTTTATAATAAATATTAATAGTTAATAAATATTAATAGTTAATAAAGTTACTTTGCAGCTTTACTATAATTAAGCAATGATGAATAAGTTCGTAAATAACATTTCTCTGGTTTCAGTGCACAAATCTGGTATTTCGAATTTTTATATTGATTATATTTATATTGATTATATTATACCATAATTTTTATATCGATTATCACCATTGGAATTTTATAAATCATAACTTTGTTCTTCTTTTCAGAAACGATAAAAACAATCAACATCCGAATCATATGTATTCGACAACCGAACAGGCAAATATAGAAAATGGTGATTACATGATGATGGTGAATAATTGTGCCGATTTATTGAGCAATTTGCGCATGAAGCACAAACCCGATGACTGTGAGAATAACTCCTAGTGTGTAATAAGATAAACAAATTAAAACTACTAATTAATGCAAGAAAAACAAAATAATAGTTTATAAATTTTTCAAATTGAATTTAATTATACAAAACTTAAATTAGTATTAATTTTTTGTGAAGTATTTAAACTATTGTAAAATATTTAACAAACACACCCACACACACTAACAAAAATTACATTTAATTATAAAAATATTTAATATAATTTAACAAAAGATAAGTTTAAACTAAAAAAAAAAAATTAATAAATTAAGTTTAAATTAAGCAATTATTTAAAAGAAAAAATAACGAAGACATTTAATTCTTTATGAAAGAGGAGTTACTTGGCGCTGGTATCTTCTTTGTAGTTTTCTGTGCAGCAACATTCTTTTCGTAGAAGCTGAGGGAGCATTTTGAATAGTTCTCTTTAGGGTCATCATGGCATTTGTTTAATTTTAAATAAAAAAAAGTAATAATAATTTATGTAAGATTTTTTCTTTTTATTTGAAATAAAAAAAATCCACGCTTGTTTGTTGTGTTATAAAAATGGAAGTCAATTAGTTTTTGTTATAAGTATTTATATTATTAAAACTGAGTTAATTTCACCAGCTGAATGCATATGTTTAAGATAATCAAAATACACATGTGTTGGGGTTTGCAAAGTCATCTTTACCCATATTTTTTGTTAACAAGGGCGGTTTCAAAATTATAGAGCAGGATAGTTTTTATACATCGCTCTTATATGCTCCCAGTAGCTAGATTCTATAACTTTATTACAATAATTATTTCATTACAACAATTATCTTATTACAACAATTATCGTTATAAATATTAAAATAATTATATCGATAGTTAATCGATATTCGCTATGGGTTGGAATCAGCTGCTATTTTCGGTGACTGACTACTAGCTATATTTTAACGACATATTTTAACGACACCCTTATTCACAAAAAATATTTCAGGTTTATACGGCTCTTATTTGACATACTTGAATGGAAAATTTGTCAAATAAGAGTTTAATTAACCTAAAATATTTATTATGAATAAGACCCTTAGTTATTGTTTATTAATTCGGTGAAACGTGTTAAAACGTAAGCAAATAAAATAATAATAATAAAAACACAATTGATAATATTAAGAGAGAAATAATATTTAAAAAATTTGAAAATTTTAATCCAAACGCTATTATTAAAATTCTATTACACAATCGTTACTGCGAGCATTGAAATATGTATAAACGAGTTACCATTATGGGATCGTTAAAAGTTACAGAATTGTCACACGGATGTTTTTTATGACTATTATTGATTCTTAAATTTATTTGGCGAAAATATTTCACTACCGATTTATTACTTAAGGCCATTATTATAACTTGCCATTAGCTAAAAGTAGGATTTTATCGAGTAGATAAACCCTTTTTTGCTTTAACAAAAAGTGAGCGTTAACAACAATCCGACAAGATTCCACCTGGTAAATTTACTGTAGGTTTTGCTTTTACATTTACCACATTTGGTTATGTCTTTGCTATATCAAACTGAAATGGGTAATAAATTAGAAAAATTTCCCTCAAAAATAAAATTAATTTTTCATACATTTGCTCTTCTTCGAGACTTGTAGCTTTCAAAAATATTGCCACAAATTAACAAAAAAAAAAAAACTAATTGTTCTTGCCGACAAGCTATAATAATGAAAATTGGTTACCGGCCAGTTTATCCTTTACTACTATTAAAGATACCTTTAGTTCAAGCCAACCTTATCGACAAGTCGCAATAATGGCCCTTAATGTTTTTAGTCATATAAGGGATTTTAGTTTGCATTATTTTATATTACGCATATCGGGCTTAAGTTCAAAGACGGGTGCTGACGAGAACTGTGGCGGCTTCGAAACAGACAATTAGTCTACCCTGTTAAATGTCATTGATGTTTTTTTTTTTTCATATTTTATTAATGTCAATCATAAAAATAATATAAAAAGAACTTGAGCTCCGTAAATGTAATACATTTTTTACAATTTTTAATTACTATGAACTAAATTGTTTATTTGCTTTAAGAGCCAATTGAAATGTATTAATTCAGGTCCAAAAATGAACCTTTTCAAAAATATTTGTTGTATTTTTCAGCTGTCTAGATGCCGACATTTCGTTGGTGCTAATCAACTCATCAGTAGACTTGAAAAATTTGAAACTTTACTACTTATTTTACAATTCTCATGAACAAAATGAGAATCAGAAATGTTCAAACAAACCTTTAATACAACAAGAAGAGTAAAAGAGTTGCAAGACGAAAATAGAAATGTTTGTTGTATTAAAGGTTTGTTTGAACATTTCTGATTCTCATTTTGTTCATGAGAATTGTAAAATAAGTAGTAAAGTTTCAAACAAACTTTTAAGAATTTTTCAAGTCTACTGATGAGTTGATTAGCACCAACGAAATGTCGGCATCTAGACAGCTGAAAAATACAACAAATATTTTTGAAAAGGTTCATTTTTGGACCTGAATTAATTTTTATTAACAATAGCGGTTTTCACTCTTGATACTAATTTTACCACTCTGCTATATTCACTACGATTTTTACCACAAAGCTCGAGTAACTTTCTTACCTCAAAGTCTGCATGTTCTTGCAAATATTCTAAAACTTGCTGAATTTCTTTATTTGTCCACCTTTTGTTGTGAATTTTGTCACGTTTTCTCTTCACCAGTATATTTTTATTTGTTTTTTCCATATTTTTTTATTTTCTCAACACAAAATTAAGTTTTGCCGGCAAAACGATTCACAGCACAGAATATCTGTGATTCCCAATAATTTTTTTACAATATTTACTAAAGCTTTTTGTAAATAAAAGTTCAGTACATTTTGTTGCTGCAGTGATGTAAACGCTAGTACTTTAATCAAATCTGCTACTTTAACCAAATCTGCAACCGAGTTTACTATCAAGAGTGAGAACCGCTAATATTATTCAATATTTCGCTAACAGTTTGTTAGCATCTTGATCCTCTTAATTATTGAGAAAACTAATTTATACAGCTTCAGACCGTTTTTATATAACAATTTTTATTAGCAATATTAATCAATATATCGCTAACAGTTTGCTAGCATCTTCAGGATAATATTTGTAATTAAATACAATAATATTTGTAATTCAATTTAATTACAAATATTATCCTGAAATTGCTAACAAACTGTTAGCGAAATATTGATTAATATTGCTAATAAACATTTTTATATAAAAACGATCTGAAGCTGTATAAATTAGTTTTTCCAATAATTAAGAGGATCAAATAAGAATTATATACAAAATACTTACATATATAAGAAAACGTTGAAATAAAAATTAATTGATTTTATTTTTCTCAATTAATATGGCTAAAAGTAATATAAATTCAAACGCCAGGATTCATAAAAAATAAAATGTTGCTGAAATAAAACGTATTTCAATAGCATTTTGTTTTATACGAACACCAGCTTAAAGGCTGAGATTTACTTTTTGTACGTACTGTAAAATTATTAATTATGCGAGGGAGTTATTTATAAGAAACATTTTTGTGGTGGAACTGTAAATTAAATGAATGTATACAAAAAACACAACCTAAATCTGAGGCCTGATTCCGGCATTCGTGAGCGAAAGAATTCATGATCGAATGATGTGTTGTTGTTGTTTTTTGTTTGTTTTTGCTTTACATGATTTTCACTATCGAGTTTATTCAATCACGAATGCCGAATTCGGCCCCTGGGCTCTAATCGTAACGTTTGTAGACAAATTGGAATGTGCGTATACGCAATGCCATTCGTTTCATACGCACGACTGACTATCAATCATACGTATCAAATCGCAGGCTGCCGAGTTAAAAATGTTGAAAAAGAAATTTCAAGCCATGGGATGATTGATTTTCTTGCATTTTTTACTTTGTTTTTTGTTGCCGCACGGACATAGTTTTGTTTTAAGTATTTAAAAACATATTAAACCGAAACTGAAAGCGTAATAATTTGCGACTTTAAGGTTAGGGAGAATACCGTTTAAAATGTAAAATTGCAATAGAAATAACGAAAGAATTCTAACAAAGTTTGTATTACATTTTGTGCTATTGTCACTTAAAAAAAGAAGTTATGGAGTGTGAGTTTCTGCAAAATGTATTTTTTAATTATGAAAAATGGAACTTTTTCTATTATTTTGAGTTTGTCAGAAAAAAAGTTTTGGAAATCTAATTATTCTCAAGATGTAAATAAAACAATTTTATTTCATCGTGGGTTTCTCTCAACGTTTCGTCGATAATGTTTGTCGACTTCTTCAGGAGATGTTTTTTATTTTAATCTGTTGAAGAAATATTTTTTATAAGCACATACATACATACATATCTCTGTAATTATTTTTAGTGATTTAATATGAATTTTCTTTTTTTCTTCCAACTTACAGTTTGTATTGAGTTAGTCAAATTTTAGGAGAAGTATCACTTTCGCAATGTCCAGTACAACTGAGAGAGTTGTTTATGGTTGTACTTTTATATTGTCAACTATCAGCACCATTAAAATTATGGATAAAATGCGTGTCAAGACATTAGCACGATAACAGCACTATACTTTTGTAATTGGAAACTTTAAACTTTTAATAACCACAACCGTTTTTTTGTTGTTGCAAAATGAGGCCCTTAAAATCCTAAAATACTTTTGGCTATCGGCAAGTTATAATAACGGGTCTGGGTGTAATGGGAAAAAGTCGCTAAACCGAAATATCCATCAACAACTGATAAAGGAAATTATTTATTATTTTGAATACCCACAACATTTGTTCAATTTTTAGACAGCTCTTTTCACCTCCGTCTTACGAGAACAACTTTTTAATCGGCCCCATTTTCGTTGGCATTTTTAATCGCCTTTTCCATGTGGTTTTTATTCAGTTCACTGATTTGTTCCTGCATTCTTGAATTAGATTGAAATGAAAATGCTCTGTTCCGAAGCAGTTTTGATATTTTTGAAAGAAAAATCAATTTCTAAAGCAGGAAATTGGAAACATCTTCCAAGGATTTGCTGTCACATATTTCTTTTAAAAATAACAAAAATACTTTGCAAAAATGAACTTAATTATTTATTCGCCATAAGAGCCAATTGAAATTTATTACTTTAGGTCTATAACATAGACCTTAATGCTTTCTGTCTTTTTCCAGCCGTCCATATGCCGCCGATATTTCTTTGCTGCAAAACAGCTCATCAGTAGACTCGAAAAATCTAAAAGGAATGTTTGATACCCAACTACTTATTCCAAAATTCATAAACAAAAATTCATAAACAAAATAAGAATCAGAAAAAAGACAGAATTTAATTAAGGTCTATTTTTTAGACCTAAAGTAATAAAAATACTTTGCAGCAGTTTCAACCATTCGTGTTAATTTATTTGCAAAAATGCAAGTTTGGGAATAAAAAATCTATAATAGAAATTAAAGCGGCATAAAAATGGCCATAATAATGACACAACAGGTATGGGGCCGAATGCAAAAAATTTTACTTGAAGGCGCTTGAGTTTTGGGCCGCCCTTGTAGAGAGTGATTTGTTTGTGGCTTATAGATTTAGTTTAAATAAATTTAAATTAATTTTGTTAGTATTAGTTTTTCTAATTTTAATTACCAATTATAGTAAAAATAATGATAAAAGTTCTTAACTATTTTTTAATTGTTAACAATGGTTATAGTAATAATTTGTTATTAAAGAAAAACTTTAGTCCTAATGAGTTTGTTTCCTTTTCGTTGAGATACATACCTACAGAAAAAAGAAGAAAATAGCCAATTCACAAATTGTCCACACTGATCTTTGATTTATTTTAAGTTCTTTGTGAAAATACGATAACGCAGCGCCTTATTAGTTGACTAAGCTTAAAAATACATTAAAAAAATAAGAAATGCTAAAACGTTTGCAGCCAAAATAAACGATATTAGTGCTTTAAATAATCAAATGCATATGCAAACAAATATGCATGTAGTTGCAAGTTTGAGGCAAAAGCTTACAACTTGTGCATCAAATTGGTCAGAATAGACTCCTTATAAATTCTTCCTGTTTTGCCGTTGGCTTCAGCTAAACAAATACTTTACCTCTCTTGTCTTAACACATATTTGCTAATTACTTAAAGGTGTTTCTTTGTTCGGGAAAAATAGTTAATCTCGTTTGCTCTAAAGTAACAAATAAATTACAAAAAAAAAAAAAAAAAAAAAAATTAAAAATCAAACTAACTAATAGACTAATGAAAACAAACATGTATTCGAAACAAACGAACATCAAATTATGAATATGAATTACCAACTACCAGTTCACGTTTGATAAAATATAATTTTCTATATATACATACTACATGTGTATTTTAATCGTATTCTATTTACTAACAATTCTACAACAATACCATACTATACAGCAAGAACAACAACAATTCTTTCCATATATGAATTATACTTTAACACAAAACTATTATTATTATTATTATTCAGATAATTATTAATTACTTTTAAATTGATATAGCAAAAGAAAAGAAGAAAAAAAAAGCAGCAACAACTACAACTAATTTTATTGAGAGAAAAACAAGAAAGAAAACATAAAATTAATATTTACATAAAAAAAGGCAACATGAGCTAAATAAATAATACATTTTTGCAAAAAATAATAATTATTGCGTTTGATTTAAGCCGAGTTTAGACGGTAAGATTTTACCTACAACATGCTCAGGTTTTCTGTAGAGGAGAACGGATGGGATCGTTCGAGCTCAGCTTGTAATGAAACGGAGAAAACTTGAGAGCAAATACAGATGAGTCGTATGACTCTCTTTATTATTTGAAAATTTTCGCGATCGTCCAGGAGTGACGATTTAAAAAAAAAAACACTAAAATGACGTTTGACGTTTTTTTCTTTACAGAAGCTCTTGTATTTTGACTTTTTTCTAGCCTCGCTCATGATACAACTAACAAGGTAGCCTTTTCGCTACAATAAGAACAACTTCAATAAAAATAACATGCATTTTGTTTTTGTACAACTTATGCAAACTGTCAAAAAGACGCCACTTCTACATTTACAGAAGAGAGATGCACTGAGCTTACGCGGATTAGCTATCTCGTTTTGGCTGCCTTTCATCTCTGCAATCTCTTGACAACCTAAAGTAGTCAGTTTATTAACGGTTTAGCTGACGAGGCTACCTTGTTAATTGTATCATGGCCTCGCTCCTTTTTAAATTTATGCCAACTACGAGAAAGTAATTGAAAGAAAATTTTTCTGCTTTAATTTACTCAAGAAAGAAAGAGACAAATAGACAGCATTTTTTGCGATCGCTTACAACAAGCATACATATGTATGTTAATAAGCTGCAAGTACTATCACTGTGAACTATGAACGTTTTCGATTTGAAAACGCCAAATAGGTGTTCTGGGAAACAAAACCCTAGAAAGATGGCGTTTTCAAACCGCTAGTGTATGCTGAAACGATCTGGGGCCAAATTCTGGCACTCGTGATTGAACGATTTCGTCATGGAATGCTGTGTGTTTGTTGCTCATTTTGTTTTTGCTCTACATTGTTTTTATATTCGATCACGAATGCCAGAATCCGGCCCCTGGTCATTTTTATTTAAACTACAGTCGAAAGAGAAAATAAAATGATGTCAAATTTAAACTTAATATGTTTTATTACTTATATATTTTGTTTTTGTATTGCCTGTTTTTTGATGTATATTGCAATAAAACGTCGTCTTCTTTTTTTGATCTATATATTTCGAACCTCTCGGTTCATCTTCAGCATCTAAATACTGTCAATAGTCAAAAATCGGGGGCTAGTATAATAGTATTAATGCGATGAAATGAAAAAGTGTGCTGCCGGATGCTTGTAGAGTTTGTACGCGGAGCCGTATATAAAGAAGAAGATATTTTATCCTGGCGGAAAGCCGCTTGTGAAGAACAAGTTTTGCTTACCTATAAAAACAAAAAACAAAATAAAACAACGTGGCGAATTTATAAACGGTTTTAAGCATCCATAAACCGTTTATGAGCGGTACTCAGCGTTTGGTGCGTTTTTGGTTGCGACTATTTGCATTTGCGATTATATTGCAACTAATATTGAGCACCCTTTTTAACAACTTTGCAAATTTTATTGCACTCCAAATAACAGCTGATAAATTAATACACAATTTTTAATTTTTCTCGTTTTATTTATTTATTTATTTTTTTTTGGTAACTGCTGTTGGCTCCATCTCTACAATTTTTTGTTTGCTTTGTTTTAAAATGTCAGCTGCTCGAGTGTCAGTGTTGCAAACGCAATACTCATGCGAAAAAAGCAACACGTAATTAGCGGTGCGTAAATGCAAAAATATTGCGAGTGCAACCTTGTATATTTTGTTGTTGGGTTGCAAAGAAAAAGCAACGATTTCCCGCATTCGCACTTACGCAAGACATTTGCACCAAATAATGAACTGCGCTATGAATTCGCGTTGTTATAGTACGTTTCAATTACGAATTGCAACATTCGCTTCGCTCTCTCAATCATATTTAGAATCACACTGTTTACACGACTCGTCTATGTGCTTCGATTTTACTTTTGCTTTTAATGAGCCAACATAAATTTTCCGAAAGTTGATATTGAGCCTGAAAATGAAATTTAATATACATAAATGTATTACAATATCATAGTTCAATCAAATTAAAATTTCAGTAAAAAATTAAATTAAATTACATTTTGTTGTTTAGTTTCGAACAATAGATTTGTATTTTTCTTAATTAACAGTTCACAACTATGGCAAAAACTTAAAAAAAAAATAGGAATAACAATAGTAAAACAAATGCAGTGTGAAAATAATTTGATTGACTCCTTACATATACATATTTATTTATAAAGAATTCCAATAACTGCAGTTAAAAGTTAGAAAAAGAAGTCTGCAATAACACAGTTTCAAGTGTAAAACCCCACACTGTAAAATGCAAGCAAATAGAAAATAATACACCCAACAATGTTGTTGATCGTAAATTCAAGCAGCAAAAAAGTAAGAAATTGATAAATGGAAGAAAAATGTGCAACATAATGAGGAAGAATTATGTCAGCGAAATGCAACTATTACTACGTTTATACGCGCTGCTTATTCGCGAATAAAATTATTGTAAATAGAAAAATTTGCCGTATAAACAGTAAATAAAATTTTTATTTGTGAATAGCGAAGTCACGAAAACAAGTACTGATTAAAAAGCTATTCGCAAATAAAACACAAAAAGTTGCCACTTTTTTTATCGGTTTTAAAGGAAATAATTTACTAAAAATTGCACAAAAGGAAGTCTGCGCCTTCTTTCAAAAGTTGCATACCTTTTGTTGAACCGTTCTTGCAATATTTCGTGGCTTTTCTGCATTAATTGAATTGTAAGAAACATCATAATTGTTTGTTTCTCCATTATTATTTTAGTAGTCACGTCTTTTTCTGAACATGTGTTGTGCTTAACAGTGTTACCAATTAGTTACATTTTTACCATCTGGCTTCACTAAAAACTACAAATTTCCTGCATTTGCATTGACGCATAAACGGTGGCGGTACTCAGCGTTTGGTGCGTTTTTGGTTGCGGCTATTTGCATTTGCGATTATATGGCAACTGATATTGAGCATCCTTTTCAACAACTTGGCAAATTTTATTGCACTCCCAATAACAGCTGATAAATTAATACACAATTTTTAATTTTTCACGTTTTATTTTTTTTTTGGTAATTGCTGTTGGCTTTTTTGTTTGCTTTGTTTTAAAATGTCAGCTGTTCGAGTGTCAGTGTTGCAAACGCAATACTCATGCGAAATTAGCGATGCGTAAATGCAAAAATATTGCGAGTGCAACCCTGTATATTTTGTTGACGGGTTGCAAAGAAAAAGCAACGATTTCTTGCATTCGCACTTACGCAAGACATTTGCACCAAATAATGAACTGCGCTAGTGAGTTATTTATTTGGGAATAGTTTTTATTTGTGAATAGGCTACGTATAAACGTAGTATATGTTGGTTACACTTACTTCTCCGCTCTTTTGTATCAATTCAAACAAATATGTACTTATTTATGTATGTATATTTAATATATATTTTTGTTTTATAAATAATTTTCGATTAATGGTTGCACGTCTTTAATGCAAACATCATCCATTTATTGATACAGTTCAATTGGTTGCCTGTTTGTTTCTTTTCATTCAATACACATTCGCATTCCACTTACGAAAACAATTTTTTATTTGTTTTTTATTGTGAATGTTGCCATTATGATTGGTGGGTGGCGTTAAGGGTGCGTTCAATTTCTATTCTATGTACATCGATTTTATTGATTGAAAGGGAGCTGTGCAAGTTACTTTATTTAGTAACAATATAGTAGGCAGCCTTAATTCATCCACTTCTTTGGAGTAGAAAACTTGTTACAGTTCACAACAAGTGTTGAAGATATACTCGTATGAAGTTGTGTTTCCGTGGGTAATTTCCACACTTGTTAATTACTTTATCGAGCTTTTTAGTTCGATTTTACCGCCTCAGAATTGGGAAATATTTTATTTTTTAAGGTAAAATGCAATTTTTAAAGAAGAGAAGAAAACTAAAGCTGGAGATTTACTGGCTGGGGTACATACCAAATAATCTCACAAGCACCCAAGGTGCTTCGAACACAGATAGTAACTAACTTCATTCTGTTTTTGAGCAGTACAGCTCAGCCATACTACTGCCTTAGTTCTTCATTGCTGACTGTCTATATTTAATTCTACATCCGAGGTGTAGGATATCAGGTAGTTCGCTTAATAAGATTTCCGCTAATTTAAAATTAAATAAATTTTTGGTTATTTTAGTAAAAAAACACATATTTTAAATTTTGTGTTGTGCTGTTAAAAAAAAAACAAATTACAAAAAACTTATAATATTTCGTTCAGTTAGAAAAGTAGATTGCTTTTGTTTGTCCTAAAGAAGGAAATCGTTTCCAAATATTCAATTGCAGACTTCAAGTTTTTCATAGTTAGAAACGAAAGTTTAAAGGTCATATTCATAATAATTATTGTAAATTTATTAAGCTCTTATTTGACGCATTTCTACGCAATATCTGTCAAATAAACGTGTAATTATCATTCAATAGTTTTTATGAATATGAGTGTAAAGCTGTAGTTTTTACTCTGTTATGTTGGTTATTGTTTCCAGATTTAAGAATAACTTTAATTTGGTTTGATTTTTAGGGAAAAAAAACGGGTTTTAACTGAATTTTTAGTTGTTTTATACTTTATTTTTAATTGTTTTTACCTACATACATAATAATAATTTGTGTGTACTTTTCTTGTCTTCTTTACAAATGTTGATCACTGCATTTTTACCTTAAAAAAGAAGTCGTGGTGAAGAGTGATGGCGATTGCTTTCCTGATTTCTTGGAAGGCAACTGGCAAAGAAATCACTGTGTACAACTCAGAATGTTCTGTGTTCTGTTCTGCGTTGTTCTAGTGGCACGATTGCGACATGTCCAGTTTTTCCGAAAAAAAACATGGTCGCATTTGCTTGAAAGTGCTTCGTGCGCATTCGAGTTTTGTTGGATTTTGCTCATCTTGAAACGCGATATAGTCGACTGCTGTGTACTTTCAGGCTCATCACCTGTCACGATGTCACAAACGTGTTTCGAAGCACCGCGATCCTTTTTGTTGAGCATTTCTTTCGATCAATCGACACGAGCCTTTTTTGAGCGATTGAGAATTTTTTTGGGATTCAACGCGAACAAATTTTTTTGTCAGCGAAATGCTTAGGCAATATTAACGTTTGCTGGTACCACTAATGCCCACTAAGGTTTTCTCAATCCGACGATAGGTTATATGAAGATCTTGTAACCTATTTGAATCACTTTCGTGAAATTAGGCTTGGACTGAACTGCCACCACGATTGATTTCACCATACCATCGATAAATCCTGGTCCTTGATGGAGTTTCGTTGCCAAAAATTTAATTAAGTTCATCAACGCACTAGCGCAATTCATTATTTGGTGCAAATGTCTTGCGTAAGTGCGAATGCAAGAAATCGTTGCTTTTTCTTTGCAACCCAACAACAAAATATACAAGGTTGCACTCGCAATATTTTTGCATTTACGCACCTCTAATTACGTGTTGTTTTTTTCGCATGAGTATTGCGTTTGCAACACTGACACTCGAACAGCTGACATTTGAAAACAAAGCAAACAAAAAATTGTAGAGATGAAGCCAACAGCAATTAGCAAAAAAAAAAATAAAACGTGAAAAATTAAAAATTGTGTATTAATTTATCAGCTGTTTTTGGGAGTGCAATAAAATTTGCAAAGTTGTTAAAAAGGGTGCTCAATATTAATTGCAATATAATCGCAAATGCAAATAGTCGCAACCAAAAACGCATCAAACGCTGAGTACCGCTACTGTTGCTGAGTTAATCCCCGTAGAAAGTTGTAAAAAATAGTCGCTCGAAAATGTACACGATTTAATTCAATTTTTTGGTGAGTTGGATATTTTAAGCTCGTATTTCAAGCTTTGCTTCAATGAGCAAGACAAAAAAAAAGGAATGCGGTCGGGGGACCCCCGTTAGGAACGAAGTTCCTTACGTTTCTTCTTCATCTTCGAATGTAATACAAGGTGAAATCTGTATGTATTTTTTTTACAATCTGTTACAAAACGAAGAAGAGCAACTGTTGGTAAATTTTTTAATATTGCTGTTTTTTGTTGTGACATACATTACTTTAGCGACATCTAGCGACTGATAGTGTCCGTTTTCACAGATACACCAATACATATAAACAGCTCACACGCTTTCGTGACGATTTCTACTAATTTACACTACCAGCAAGCCGCGTTAAGGAACTTTGTTCCAAAACTAATGAGTTCATTGAACCGAAACAGATTTCGCTTATCCGGACTGCTTTTGAAGGAAAATTTGGCATAAGCGAGACAGATTCCTTGCGGTTTATAATTTCCTCTTAAACAAATTCGATTGTAATAGAACATAATAAACTATAAAATATCACATAATAAAATATCACATAATAAACTATAAAAATAGGCTATTATTTGAAATTTTTAATTTACTTGAAAATTTCAGAGAATTTTACAGACAGAGTAAATGGCAAGGATGATAGTTGGAACAAACCAACTTGTTATCGAAAAGGCGAGCAGCAACATTTATGTTTGCATTTTTAACAACTCCTATAAATTGTTTAAAGTCCTCTGTCGATATCAATTTCAAATAAAAATAAATAAATTCAACAATACTTCAATCAAACAGCTCAAAATATATTGATCATAATTTTGCTTTCTATTGAATAGAGCGCCATTTCGCAGGGGCGTGTTCTGTTACTGACAACTTCGTCGTCTGTTTGGTGTTGCCTGTGAAAATTGTTGTTGCTAACATGAGTGCGTGCGTTTGCGTGAGGTTGTCACCCACTGCAGGCATTATTTGTGAGCGCGCACACACACACACACACATCAGACCACATAAATTATTTATTTCCATATTACGAGTTCTGTCTACTTTCGCCACCTCAACGCCCAAATGTATGCTGGAGTTTTTGCTAAGGGTGTCATCGTGGCTCTTAGAAGCGCTCACACAACTGCCACTACCACCACCACCACCACCACCACTACCACAAACGTTGGCTTCTATTTCGATTGGGCACTTCCATAAATTATTCATAATGCCCTTCAGTCTTCTTTCGCCAAGGGCTGATGTTTCTTTTTTGTATTCTTTTCATCATTTAAGCATTTCTCTTTTCCCCCGAATCGCTTTTTATTTGTATTTGTTCAGCTTTATTTGAAAACAATTTGAGCTGAATGCAACAAAAATGTGTAAATAGTTAAGTAGAAAATATGAACAAAATTATTTTTTCATTGTATAAAAAATATTCTTATGATTTAATTTGATCAATATTGAATTTTTAAGTTGTTGAGGTGGAAGTGAAGTTTGTACTTTTGTTTTCTGTTTTTTTATTCTTTTTTTTTGGGAGTGTTTGTGTGATTCTTTTTGAAACCATCACAACAGGTGAAAGGAAGATTTAACAGCACACTTACCATGTCAGTTATGAGTTTTAATAAAAAATTCCAGAAATTAATAAATTTTTGTTCATGAAAATTTATAAAACTGCGATTGATTTTGAAGAGAATGTTTGTGTTATAAAATCATTTGCTAAAAGTACTTTCCAGCAAATAAATATACTATACTGTTATGTATGTCGTTTTCTTTTTTGAACAGGAATGCTGCCTTTCAGGTATATGACATATTTTATCGACTGCCAGCGCCCTCATGTGGTGGTTAGGAAGGAAAGTCAATAGAACAAACTATATGTCTACGACTCCCCATTCACTACTATTGTGCGTTCTTTTCAGAAAAGGAATGCTACCTTTTAAGAACCAAACACTTAAGTAGAAACATGCAAAACAGGGATGTAAGAAGGGCACTATGTCCACCTCACTTAAAGTGGAATGTACAACCTGTTACAGGTTCTACCAGTTTTATGGGTGAAATATTTGAAAAAGAACATGACTGCAAGAGTTCGCAAAGAAATATAGACATTAAATAAATTAAATTTTTTTTTTTATATTAAAAAATTAACTTAATTATTTATTTGCTATAAGAGCCAATTGAAAACGTATTATGTATTTTAGGTCTACAAATAGATCTTGTTAATGTTTTCTGTCTTTTTCAGCCGCCTGTATGCCGCCGAAATTTCGTTGCCGCCAAGCAACTGCTATGATTAATTTTATTAATATATTCAGAATTATCCTGGAGGGTCCCTTAGGAATCGCAGGATACTCTTCATTTTTATTATACTGTCTGGAGGGCTCCGTAGAGATCGCAGGCAGTTTTTTAGGGTTCCGTACTCATCAGAGTGAAACGGAGACAAGTACGTCCGTCCGTCCGTCCGTCCGTCCGTCACAGCGTCCATTCTCCGAAACGGTAAGAGCTAGAGAGCTGAAATTTTCACAGAATGTTGTTGTACCTTGCCGCTACAACAACAAATACTAAAAACAACAACAAGTCGAAAACTACCAGGTGTCCCCATACAACGAAAAGTTGCAATTAGCTATAACTCTCGAACCGTAAAAGATAGAGAGCTGAAATTTGCATAGTGTATGTATTTATAGATGCTCCAAAACAACAAACACTAAAACCAACGACAAGTCGAAAACTACCAGGTGTCCCCATACAACGAAAAGTTGCATTTAGGTATAACTCTCGAACTGTAAAAGATAGAGAGCTGAAATTTGCATAGTGTATGTATTTATAGATGTTCCACAACAACATATACTAAAAGCAACAACAATCCGAAAAATACCAGGTGTCCCCATACAACCAAAAGTTACAATTAGCTATAACTCTTGAACCGTAAAAGATAGAAAGCTGAAATTTGCATTATGTATGTATTTATAGATGCTTATTAACAACAAATGCTAAAAACAACAACATGTCGAAAACTACCAGGTGTCCCTATGCAACGTAAAAAACATTAGCCGTAACTTTCAAACTGTAAGAGATAAAGAGATGAAATGTGCACAATATATTTACTCGCATATGGCTTACAATAACAAATGCTAAAAACAACAACAAGTCGAAAACTACCAGGTGTCCCTATATAACGTAAAGTAACAATTAGCCGTTACTCTCGAAGTATGAGCGACAGAGGGGTGAAATTTGCATAATATATGTATTCACATATGCTCCGCAACAACACTTGCTAAAAACAACAACAATTGTAAAACTACCAGGTGTCCCTTTACAACGTAGAGTAATAGCTATAACTCTCGAACCGTAAGAGATAGAGAGCCGAAATTCGCACAGTGTATGTATTCCCAGATGCCTTACAACAATAAATTACAAAAACAACAACAAGTGGAAAATTACTAGGTGTCCCCATACAACATAATGTAGCTTTAAAAACAGAGAGATGAAATTTATAAAATATACATATGTATTCACATACGCCATTCCATACATACATTACACATACATACGTACGGAACCCTAAGAGTGCGAGCCAGCCTCGTACTTGACTTAATTTATTATTTATTTATTATTTTATTTGTTATGTGAGCCGTTCAGGGACCCTGTGCTTGGTGTATGGCGGGCTTTTTTTTTTTTGTATTACGCGAGGAAATTACTGAAAACGGTTTTTGTTTATAGTTAAACGTTTTATTAATGTCAATTAAATCCTTGCTTATTCTAAAAACTTAACTCTATTTATACTAACTAATTGTACTGGGTCTCTGCCCGTTGCTGTTACTTGCCGTTGGTGCTATTTGCTGCTGCTACTGTTTGCCGTTGGTGCTACTTGCTGTTGCTGCATAAATCACTGCTGTGACAATTAATTCTGATCATTGCATAGGCTGCAATATCAGTTTACTGTACTGTTGACCTATTTACAGCTTGACTCTGTTTTTTGCATATTAGCCAATTGTGCTGTTGGTCAACTTTCGCTTGTTGTTGTGTATTGTTATTATTAACTCACAACACAACTCATCAGTAGACTCGAAAAATGTTTCCATGAAAAAAATGAGAATCAGAAATGTTCAAACAAATTCTTAATACAGTAAACTGTTTTTCTTATTTTTTTTTTTTTTTTTTTTTCTTTAATAGAATGTTAGACTAGATAAATGGTTTTATAAATATGTATAATAAAACAATAATATGGTTGTATAATTATTGATATAAACATTAATACCTAATCTTAAATTATTACAAATCTTTTAGTAACGGGTCTTCGCCGGGTAGGTATACAACTTTGTTTACAATTTTGGATTAAACGATGCCTAGTTTACCATGCACCAAGGAACTGCTAATACAGTCAAATCCCGATAATTTGCACCCCGATAAATCGCTATTCCCTACTGTCGGTCCCCTAAAAGAACCTCGTTAATTCGTAAAATTTCCATACATATTGGTCCCTTCGCTAATTCGTAACTGGTTTTTTAAATAAAATCTTATTTAATTGTTTGCTTATAATTCGTAACAAACAGAACAGAAGCAGGGAAATAATAGCGGTTCTCACTCTTGATACTAATTTTACCACTCTGCTTTATTCACTACGATTTTTACCACAAAGCCCGAGTGATTTTATTACCTCAAAGTCTGCATGTTCTTGCAAATATGCTAAAACTTGCTGAATTTCTTTATCTGTCCACCTTTTGTTGTGAATTTTGTCACGGTTTCTCTTCACCAGTATATTTTTATTTGTTTTTTTCCATATTTTTTATTTTCTCAACACAAAATTAAGTTTTGTGTGCAATCGAGTTTACTATCAAGAGTGAGAACCGCTAATGATTTTTTTTTTTTTGCTTACTGTTAATTTATATGAATTTTAAGTAAAGGAAATTAATTTTACATTAAAATTACACGTATGTACTTTACGCTCAGTAAATAAAGTTGCTATTACATATTTTATTTTTAACAATTATTTTTATGTTTTTATTTTTCGTTTAAGTAAATAAATGGAAAATTCTCGCAATCTTTCTCAATTTTGAGGAAGTAAGAACCGAACAAAAAAAGCCTGATAAAATTATAGACACTAGTTTTGTTTTATTTTACCAACATACAATTTCCGTTCCCTGACTGAGCACCAAGTACCCAATTACTTGAAAGTTCTTTTCTTTCGAATATACATTTTTGTGAAAACACTGATGAGAGGCACTCATTAAGCAGAAAAGATAGGACAAATATTTTAAGTAAGTGATTATTCTGAATTTTCATTTTAACAAATAATGAGAAAATATAAATAATTATGTTTCTATTCCATAAAAAGATACAAATTTAAGCACACACTGTTTGATCAAAGACTGACTGACTGACAGTATGGCGATGATGTATTCATTAATAAATGCTTTGTAAGGAAATTAAGAAATGTCACCTTTAATAAGTGCAAAGTAATTCACGTGCAGCACAGCAAAATGATGACACAAACAAAAGCGTTGCTTGTTTGTGTGTACACACATATGTACATATGTATGTATGTCGTTTGTACACGCTGTACGTATTACTTTCAAGAGGATACAGAAGGCATACATGTAAGCAGTCAGTCAGTCAGTCATACAGGCAGGCAGCTCCAACATTATTTTGTGCTAAAAAGTTCATTCAAAATTATTCATGTCAACATAACACGGATCAATTATAACGGTTCAAGACACACGAATAGAAACGAAGTAGATATTTATATACTTTGCAAGAATTGTTTGGGAAGATGTGGCAATAAATTCATGCATACCCAAAACATGCGAGTGCTCGTGCAACACTACTCGTCGTACAGCATTCATATTTACGTAACACAATGTAATAAAAGGCTTTTTTTTTCTTTTGTCACAAATAAGAGCATGCGTTTTTTTCTTCTGTTAAACTGTTGAAAATTGATGCAAAACATCCTTCTAATGTCTTTATAATGAAAATGATGGCAACAACGGAAGGTGGTATTATTTGCAAAATATTCATGGCACTAATACGGGTGTATTCTTTGTTTCCCTGCCATTCTCTTGCTACACATTTGCACACACAGTAAGATTCTTAAAAACTTATTCACACCTGAGAACAATACTTTGGGAATATTTTGATTGGGTGAAAGGAGGTGACAGGTTACTTGATAATGGCGCTAGAGACACACAAAAAAAAATGAAATTTCAATGCATTTGCATATTTACTGACAAGCGACTGACTGACTCCTTCTGCTGCTTTCTTCTGTTTCTGTTCAAAGGCCTTATCGATGTGTATGAATTACACAAGTGGTGCTGATGCCATCATTCTGCACCAAAAGCAATCTGTTTTCATCAGCAGTAAGTTTTTTTTTTTTTTTTTGTTGAGTTTTTGTAAAACTTGGTTGCTGGGATACTTGAGTGTTGTTGCATTCAACAATATTCAAGCTTTATGAAAATTCATACATTCAACTATTGAGTAGTTAGTTGTTTTTGTTGGCGATGCTTTTGTATCAAAAAAAAAATATTTTTTAATTTTTCAATAGTTTTATACATTTTTGGTTACTACTTTGTTAAGAGTGTGTAAAAAAAAAAAGAAAAAAACTTTTATGATTTTAGATGTTCAACATTGCATACTTTGTTTTTGTTGAAACTTAGTGTGGGGTTGGCTTTATTAAGTGGTTTCCATTTCACCATTCATACGAGGCAAAAGTTTCGAGTGGTTTTAGTTGAAATGTTACTCTTGTGTTTTTAGTGTGTTTTTTGTTTCAAATAGTTATTTGAAAATTCCATTTTGCAAATGTTCGTCTTTTGTTAAGAGCTGCTATAATTGCAGAACTAGCAGTTTCAGGAGGTAAAAGGGTATTTAATTACCAAGTTGTTTGAATTTCAAAGACATAAGAAATGTATTAACTTGCAAGCTACGAGCATACACATTAAAAACAATGATAGAATTCACTCTTACATTAGCGCGTAAAGCGTGTTTTCGCTGAGTAAACCAGCCATTTTCATACAAAATGGGTGGCTTAGACGGCAATAATACGATTGACGCGCTAATTTAGCTTCGGCTGTTACACAGAGCCAAAACTACCTAATGGAATCATTAAGATGACCACTTTAAGACGCTTGTAGGCTATTGGGTGCCCCAGTAGAAAGAGAGGAAGATTTTTCTATGGGAGTTCATTATTACCATTTTCATGTGGTAAATCTTATTTGGGTTCCCCATTGATAAAATCAATGGGGAACCCAAATCAAATTAAAGGGAAAACTTGTTATTTTTTTTTTTATCAGTTTCTGTTATTTGTAGTGCAAGAAAAATCCAAAGAGTATTGATTCTATTAGGTTTTCTTGTAAATTATGTGCAATAAGGACTTGTTATTGATTTCATTAGATTGCTAATGAGCACTATTTACACCAGCGTTGCTATTGTGGACATAAAGCGTCACACAGTGGGGGATTTTGCAAAAAAAATTGGAAATAATTCCGCCGTTTCTAAACGGATTGCTCGATTGCCATGAAATTTCAGCCAGGCATAAAAGAGATGTATTCAAGCTTAAACTTTGAGATTGGACTATATAGCATTTAAGTGGGCGTGTCCACGCTCCCCCAAAGAAGGCAATTTTTTTTTATTTTAAATTCTTTTAATCAAGGCCTACAAAAAATGTGACATGTATATATTATCTCATAAAGTTTTCGAGATATTCAAGTTTTAAAAAGTAAATTTTCGTGTTTTTACCAACCCTGGTCCAGTATTTTCACATTTTTGAGCTCAAATCCTAACCGAGTCAAAGTCTTCGGCAGACTTTGACTTCACGACCCTCCTTTAAAATTCGTTTTCTTCATAGTCTGGCTGCTTATTCTAGAGTTTGCCCAAAACTCTTGCATATTTTTAAAATTTGGACAAAATTGTAACTTAGTTTTAATTTTAAACCTGGAAGAGATCATCTTCCAGGTTTCCTGAGACGTTACAGACTTTTTCAATTGAACAAATTTCATCCATTTTTAGTACGTATTTATTAAGAGAAACAACATCAGCTGTTTTGGGTCACAGATAAGACTTAATAAGAGAATACAAATGAACTGTCGGAAATGATTACAAATCAAAGCCTTTTCAAATGAATGCGCAACGAAAAGCAAACTAACAAAAGCGCCATTCACAACAGACAGCACAACACACAATTTACACACAACTACAAAAGTCCGTATTAACGCACCAACACACTCACGCACATATAAAACATTTAAATTTAAAGCATTAAAAAGGTAATCAGGTGTCATTACAAATAAAACGAAAACACGCCACAACACCACCCACCCTTCATGTCATTTATTTACCACCTCTTAGGGAAAATAAAGGAAATAAAAGCATTTCCATTCCATTTTTAAGGGGGAGGAAGAAATCAAATGGTCAAAATAAATGTTTAATTTTGTATGGCCATGACATGTTAAAGAAAACAATTCATTTTAAATAGCAGAAAGTTTGTTGTGAAAAAGGGACTCTGTATTTTAAACGATACCGAATTTATAAATTCAGTCTGTGTCGGCCAGCCAGTCGTCATTCTGGACGATATAATATTCATTTTGAAAAGATTTATGTTCACCCTTGGCATTTATTTCATTCACTTGCCGCATTTATTCATTTATTTTTTTTTTTTTTTTTGCTTTTTGCTTTCAGTGACATCAGTGAGGAAATAGACAATAAAAAAAAAACTTAAAGCCCAACCACCCCTGGGGTGAATTTTACAAAATTAACAACTCTATTACAGGTGATGGATACTTTACAAAAAGTTTTTTGGTTGCATGGGGCTTATTTATATTAACGATTTTATTAAGTAAGCAATTAAATTGATAGGGTTGTAAGTGACCTCTGTTTTGCGCACAATAATTAAGAAATTTAGAATACAAATTAAACAAGAAATATACTTAAGGTGCAAACTTACCTCAAAACAAAACAAGTCTGGAGTAAAATAAAGGTGCACATTTATTAAAACTAAAATTTCCGCATTTCCAATATTCCGTGTGTAATTCAGCTGTAAAAAAAGATATTTATATTCTTAATTCGATTTTTCATTAAATTTTTAGTAAAAAATCAAGAAATAAGTAAATAGTCGTAGCACGGGCAACCTTATGGTGTCACTTTTGTTGACGATCAGCAGTCCATAAAATAAGTATTTTATTTCAAAGACTTACCCCGCTATTCCAACACTTTCGACAGTCTGACCAACTCTTCGAAGCAGGTGACTATGAGGACACCTCCTCCAGGGGCACATAATGTATCTTGATGATCCTATCCAGTTTGGTGGTGTGTTACCAGGGCAGATGGGGTGCGGGATACCTCGGTTACCTTGGTAACCAAAAATATTAGCCAGGGGGGTAGTGGCGTGTGCTGAAAGACCTGCTCAAACCCATCACCGAAGGGCAATTCGTGAGATCAGGTGAGATCAGGGATCAATGTCCCACGATGACTCTATGCAGTAATCTCGCCCGATCATAGATTGAGGAGACTTCGTTGGCTAAAACATACTGGCTGTGGTTGCCACCATAAATAGCACGGAAGGAAATGTTGGTAACCACTGACTCATATAACTCTGGGGTAATACATTCAGGGGTACAAATGAGCCTGCGGTACTGATACCCTGCGTCGGCTGCTGCTTTGTAAGGAACTGGAATACCGAGATTGGCAGGGCTGGTTAAAGGCCTGATGTTCGGGCTATCAGCCGTAGCCGTGACTGCCATAGGCCGTCCAGGGAATTGCACCGCAGCAGAGATTAGATAGCTCAAATTCCTTGAAGAACAATAGCAAATAAATTGTCAGCCGAGCAGCTTGACTAGATGAATGGGGGCCATGGCATAACGTCAGATTTACACCACGTGGCGTGTTCCACCGTTAGGTTAGGGCTTAGAGCCAAGTACTGATGTAAGATCATCCCAAATCTGGCCACCGGGACAATATATTTATCTAGAGTATATCATCACAGAACTTTTTTTTTATAATATGAACAAAATTACTACTATCTATCATAAATATGAAACTGATAACTTTTTGAAAACAAACACAAAACTGCGAAGCTTCTTGCTTGTCTGCAGAAACACCCAGAACCTTCGGCAGGAATCGAACCTGCGACCTCGAAGACTCTTGGTAGAGCACTCTACCAATTCATCCATCGAGGCGCTCTGTTATTCCGTCTGCCAGATTATTGCACAGTACTGCAGGCGGAAGTCCAGGCAATAAAGAAATGTATTAAGGAATTCAATTCCTCACTTTCCCACAAATACGGTGCCGTCATCTAGAAAGCGAGATCTTACCGGACATAACCCATCTATGGAGAGGAAGCCAGGAAGCCTTACTTACCCCGATATTCATAAAAAATATAATCTATTTTAAATACATTTTAGAAAAAAAAAAAACTTTTATGAAAAAAATTACCACAATGTTTTCTGTGTTTTTCAGTCGTCTATATGCCGCCGACATTTCGTTGATGCTACTACCGCAAACTACCCGCAAAATCTAAAAAGAATGTTTGAAACCCAACGACTTATTACAAAATTCTCACGAACAAAATGAGAATAGGAAATGTTCAAACTAAGTTTTTATATAGAAAACATTTTTCGTCTTGCAACACCTTTACTTTTCTTAGCACTTCCTTACAACAGGGGACCCTTGGCTACCAACCATTGGCTAAAATAGTACATTTCAATTAGCTCTAAGTTCATTTAAAAAAAAAATTGCTTTAAAACATACTTCAAATAGATTTTCTGTTTTAATTCGAATTTGTTAAATCCACTGATTCAACAATTGCAATTTTCACGCTTCGTATTAAAGTACTATTGTAGATCTTGGAGATGATTCAAATTTAATAAATCTTGATAAATTTAAAACTCGGCAACAACAAATCTCATAAATCTTTAATTTACTAAATTAAAACCTCTGCCATACCAAAAACAGTAGTAGATTTACTAAATGTAGTAAGTGGATTAATTTACAAGCATGAAACAGCTGACAGATTTGGCGCCACATTGTTTTTTGCTTACATATAATACAGTGAATTGTAAACATTTCTTACATTTGCAAAGGAAAAGACTTTTGGCGGTAAAATATCTAAACAAAAGTCAGCTGTTTCAACTTTTTTACAATACCAAAAAAAAAATCGAAATTTAAAAATAGTATTATATTTAAAAGTATTTTAAATATAATACGAAGTGTAAAAACCGTTAATATGTTTTAAAAGCTGGTTAATTTTTTGAAACTGCTTTAACATTCCTTATCATATCATTACGTTTTGTACGCCCAAAGGGAACGTTGTTATACTCTGGTCACTAATACAATTCCAACCATAATTTTTATGTGCAAGCAACTCCTGATTATTTCAGAAGTTTTACGACAAACTACTTCGATAACTAAACCGTTAGAAATAATTAGAATCGCCCCCATGAACTAACTAACAGCACAAAACTTAATTTGCTATTAAAATTCACTACTTAACATTTATAAAAATCTTTCTTTAATCTCGACAATTTATTCAATTCTATTTATTTATCCAAAATCTTTTTCACTCTCCCTGCCATTAAAATCTCAGCATGATGTAATTTAATTGTGACACTATGTTTGAGGAAAGACCCAAACATGGCGAATATTCCCACTTAAAGAAGCAATTAATCAACATGGCCACAAAATACAACAATTTGATAAAGATATGTATAAAAATTAGATCAAAATTGCTTATTAGCGTGTCATGTGTGCGTGTGTAAAATATTTGTTTTAATAAAGACGATGAAGCAGCCACTTAATAAAATAAAGTTTCAACAAGACAATCATTTAAGCGACAAGTAGTCAACACACTTCACACCCTCATAAGAACGCTGACATGAGAGCTGGTGAATGTGACCCAAAAGGGGGAAAACTATCAATTTGTGAAGAATTGAGTTTACGGTCGGTTTATAAATCCCAACAAATACGCTGCACAGCAAGGGAATTATAAATAAATTCGTCATTTCGAAGCAGATGGCTCAATTGGGATGAAATAATAAACAGACTAAAATTTGAGTTTTGAGCTCTAACTGTATACTGCTAAAGCAGTTTGGCCCATGTCGTCTTAATGTAGAATTTCAAGACGAAATTTTTTCAAAATCTTCTCTCTGTTGCCTGCGAAAGCTTCATATCAACCATTAGTTTAAAAAAAAAGTCATAATTTTCAAGTTTTTAGCATACAGTAGTTTGCCAGTTGTAATTTCATTATAATTTCGGGCTTTCAGAAGTCAAGGCTAGTTCCTGCCAAATAATTTATTTAATGCTAGGAACACAACTGGCACGAACGACGAATTTCGCCCAACACGACGACGAATACGCCGGTTAAAATTCGCTGTGTAAATTCGTCGTATCAAGCACAATAATGACGAAAAACAAAAACATCTGTTATAATTGATACAATTTGCTTATTGTTTGTTCAAAAATAAAAAAAATAAAAGAATTTAAAATTTTGTAAAAATAATTAAAATAATGAACATCATGTTCATTATGTAAAAGCCTTGCACCGGTATTCATAAAGAAATAAAACGTTGCTCAAATACATTTTAGAAAAAATTTGTCGTAAAATGTGTTTCAACAATGTTTTATTTTTTATGAATACTGGTGTTGAAGTTTAACATTTTCAATTATAATTTCACTTGTATCCAATCACGGCTGTGGCTGGTAGCCCAAAATTACCTTAAGGCATTTAAATAGCCCTGATAATCCCACCGCTCCAGTTTCATACAATGTAGCGTCTTTTGAAAGCAGCACCACGGACCCGAACATATGCTCGAAGGCTATACAATCAGCCTATTTACTAACCTGCCTTCCCATGTGAATTGTGGAAGATTTCAGCAGGTCCCTCAAGACATGCCGCAGCCCTTCAGGATCTGGCTAGGATTTTTGCTCACGAGGTATCCTGCACCCCATTTACTCCGATAAGCACAGCACAAAACTGCATACGTTAGCAAGATGGAGGAGCTCAATCTCACAGCAGAACAATGAAAAATGTTTTTGACATGGCAAAAATAATATTTTTATTTTACAAAAACTTTTTTATAAGCATTTCTAATAAGTATAAAAAATTGTTAAATAAAAAAATGTTCAGCCAAAGATGATGAAAAGTGCTAACAAGCAGTTCACCTTGTATGAACTCGCCGTGTACTAGAACTCATGAAAATATTAGGTCATATGTGTTATGCTAGGAACACAACTGGAACGAACGACGAATTTTTCGCCGCGAATATTCGGCCGTCAAAAATAAAACACATTGGTGTATGAAAATGAAAATGCAAACTTGAAATATATTTATTTCTATTTCTTACGCCGGCGAACGACGAACAAATCAGTACCATGTGGCCATTTCAGTTTTAGTTTTCAAGTGTTTTAGTAAAAACAGTTAAATTTTACTTTAATAGTTTTTATTTTAAGTGCTAAGCTTTGATTAGATTATAAAACATGTTTGTAGTGTTTAATTTTTTACTTTTGATAATGCTAAATTTTTTAGCAACCAATTTTTTTAATATGGTCACCCCATCAGCTGTTCAACTATAATAAGATAAAATTAAAAAACTGAGAAAATGGATACAAGTGAAATTATAATAGAAAATGTTAAACTTCAACACCGGTATTCATAGAAAATAAAACATTGTTAAAATACATTTTAGAACAAATTTTTCATATCAAATTTGTTCTAAAATGTATTTGAGCAACACTTTATTTTTTATGAATACCGGTGCAAGGCTTTTACCATAATGAACATGATGTTCATTATTTTAATTATTTTTACAAAATTTTAAATTCTTTGATTAATTTAATTTTTTTTTTTTTTTTATCTTTGAACAAACAATAAACAACTTTACCAATTAGAACAGATGTTTTTGTGTTTCATCGTTATTGTGCTTCATACGACGAATTTACACAGCGAATTTTAACCGGCATATTCGTCGTTGTGTTGGGTGAAATTCGTCGTTCATCCCAGTTGTGTTCCTAACATAAGACTTAATTTTCGTCAACCTCAAGTACACATTAAAGATGTTCACACCTGAACATACTGACAAAAAATATTTGGAAATAAATCTTATTCTCCAAACAGCTCATAAGCCACAAGATTTCTCAATATCGAACACTTGTTCAGCTTCCCATAACAATGTCATATATTTTTTTCGTTCTTTAGTTTGTCCTTTTTGACTAATCTTGACATTAAATCTCAGTTGCTCTATGAAATGGGCATGCAAAATGTGAGCGAATGAATGAATATACATACATACACACAACTAAAAGAATGAATTACCACATGCCTGACTGAGCACTAAATACTCGCATGCAAGCCCTCAACAATAACAGCAACAACAATATTTTAAAGGAGTATTATTAAATAATAATAATAACTGACAGTTTAACAACGTTTACGTAAGCAGAGATAAGCAGAAACAAAATGTTAATCCAATTCTTTTGTTTGGCCCAGTAGATGGATGCTACACAACAAAAAAATAAAAAAAAACAAAGGATACTTAATATCGCAACAACAACAACAACGAAAAATGAAAGAAAAAAATTTATAATTCATAAGACCTAATTGAGAAAAAACACACATTTAAAACGTCTAAACAAGCATAATCGTTATCACCTCCACGTACCATAATGATGCACGAATAAAAGAAAGCAGCAATCTGTGGCTCTGTATCAATGCATGTCCTTAGACAATGAACGATGGCGGCTGATTTGGAGAGCGAACGCATTGTGAAATGTTGTTGAATCAACTCACCCTTAAAACTGGATCAGAATAAATGCATTATGAGCGTGATTATTTTGTACTTTTTAACAATTTAAACTTTTGATTTTGGAATAAAAGCAGTCGAGCATGCGATAATTTCACAAATACTTTGTTGTGCAAAGCAAAACGTGTAATCTCTTCCGGATACTTTGCCAACGTAGTACGTAAAGATTAAAAGGTGCAACAAATTATTGCATGTATTACAATTTGGAGGCACGAAATAAGGACTTATCATGTTTTTTTTTTTTTTTTTTATTAAGAGATTTCTTATTACCAATGAACTTTCTTTTGCTAATTTCGTCTAATACTTATTATTAATGAACTTTCACCCAATGCTTATTCTTAGAGAACTTTCTTTTGCTAATTTCATCTAAAACTCACTTTTATTAAATTCTGACATGTTGACAAAGAGAAAATATTTTCTTTGTTTTTTTTTTTTGAGATCACCATACCTTTTTTTTTAATCATCACATCAGTGTTCTGTTTATAATTTCCTTCATTTTAATTTCCGAACCCATAAATTATATATGTATATGCTGGATCAGTATTGATAAGAAAGTCGATTTGGTGATATTGGTCTGTAGGTTGTTGTTTTTAATCGCCACCAGATAAAATTGAGGTGAGATGGACTAATGTTACCTCGAAATCCTTGATAAGGAAATTCGGATATTCTGGAACAACTTCTATTGTTTGAAGACTGACAAGCATATAGCATAAACAAAAAAAGGGACGATGCGACAGTGGTAAATGGTTTCGCATTGGGATCAAAAGTGTTTTAGTAGGGTGGGCAACTAGTTGTTGCGAAGGCGCCACACTTTTTTATGCACTCAGGGGCTCATGTTTCTAAAGCGACACTTATGCCACTCAGCCACCCAAGTTGTTGTATATTTTCTGTCTAAATTTTGAATTATATCAAACACACCATTTGCCACTATTTCATTTTGTATGTATCACAGCTAGGGTTTGGGAATTTCGGGACTTTTTCTCTTCCCGGAATTCCCGATAAAATTTATAAATTTTAAGAAAATAAAAATGTGGAGAAATAAAATATTACTGTTGTAAAATCCAATTTAAACATTTAACGTTTTCCCGGGAATTCCCGAAAAAAATTTCATCGCATTCTTGCAGGGGAATTCCCAAACCCCAAACCCTAATCACAGCATATTTACCGGGTGGGAGTTTAAAAAACAATAAAGTAGTTTCCTGTGATTAAAATTTGTTCTCTAAAGGCCGTGATTCACTATCCTACTCAATCGTACGATCTGTTAAAAATGACATGTGTGTCCAAAAAGTGTGATAGTCTGGACTAAAAGTGTATGTGTGTGAAAGACTTTTTGACAAGTCTGTCCGATTTGTTAATCTTTTGAAAATTTTCAAAAACTATCTTTTTCTATGCGATCAGAGTTGCCTTTTTGAAGTTGTTTACAAAAGTATAATAGTGTGGCCGTGCGATGCTGCGACTTTTTAAAGTAGGACAGAATTCTATCAGATTTAGCTAGCAATTTTCAGTGAATGAATCGTGTAGGATTGAGTAGGATAGTGTAACACGGCCTTAACCACGAAATATAAACGGCAACCCTTGTACTTAATTAGACTGCAATTTTGGCTCTTAAGACATTTTATAGCGTACGTTCGAATACATCTTGTTGCAAACAGAAAATGACATTAAATAAGCAAAGATATTGCTTGATGCATATTGCATTTATCAATAAGCATGTATGTATGCATGTATTTAACTTGTTTTGTGGCATACATATTTACAAATATACTGGCTGTTTTCAACAGCTTCTTCTCTTCATTATTTTCAAATTAAGTATCTTTAGCTTCTTAAGACTCAATAGATTTTCGTTTTTAATCAGAACAGCAATAACAATTAAAGCAGCAAATGCTGACGATGATGGCTGTGATAATTTGTTGTTTCTTTTGTTGTAGTTAGTAGGGGTTATGCCAACAGATTAATATCGAGCCCAGAGAAACTGATGAAGATGATGTGCTGCTGCTGCTGCTTTTCGTGATATCGAAAAGGTTGTGACCTATCTTTAAATCTTGACATCATTTCTTTCTTCTATGCTTTAAAAGCAGAAATAAAATGTTTTATACATCCATTTCTTTGCCTTATCATTTTTTTTTGCTTGTTTCTATTATTATTTAGTTTTTTTTTCATTTTTCAGTTTTGCCATACTTTGCAATTATTTTGCAATCATGTAACATCCTTTGGAACACAAAAGCAATAACACAAACAAATCCATTTGGTTTAATGCATGTGTTGCATGTTTTTTTCTTCTTTTCTTACTTTCTTTTTACCAACAACACTCTTTTGGGTTCAGCCTTTTTGAATGCATGCCTTTATGTTTGGCTGTGTATGTGTGTGTGCTGCTAAAATCTATTGTATTGCTGGGATCCTTTACAATGAATGGGTATCCTAAAATGATTTTTCTTCTTGCTGTTATTGTTCATTGTATTATCCTTTTAATGGGGGCGCGTACTTAGTCAGCATGTTGCATTTGTTTGTCATTAATTTCGTTTACTTTTTTATTATTCGTTTTTCGTTCTTTGCCGTTTCTATATACATATGTATGTAGTATGCTTTATAGCGATTATAGTTTTTTTGAAGAATTTTAAGTTATTTTTTTCTGTCATTATATTGTTAAAAACATACTTTTGACTCCGTGGCCTCCCGTTGAAATTTATGAACTTTGTTTGTGGTTCCTCCCTTTTTTTCCTTTCATTCATGTTTCTCCCGTTGGCTTTTTTTTAGGAATTAAGTTTTGTTTTGTTATTTAGGAATTTAAAAAACATCAGCTCGTTACCATAAGATCGTAATTGTAATAAATTTATAATTGTGAACACTCTAAATTTGGTTAAACCAACCGATTTTCTATTTTTGTCATGACTAACTAATGAATGTGATAAGCGGAACCGAATAAAATATTAAGAAGTGAGTATTGGGGAGAGAATATAAAATATACTCCAATCAATAGAAAAATACAGTAGCCCAATTGTTGTTAAGTTGTATTTGGAGAGGCAGTTTCAAACACATTTTTTTTAAATTCAAATAAATTTTCAAACAATTTATGTTTCTGCAACTGTGGTTTTCTATTGATGGAAAGTTAATATTTTACTGAAATTTTTTAATTATTTTGAACTGTGGTATTGTAATACATTTATATTTAATGACTTTTTAACTGGCTCAAGTTCAACCCTTGGTTGGTGATTTTTTTTTATCAATATTAATTAAATAAAAATCAATAATTATTTTATATAATTATTTTTGTATTAAGTTTATCAGGTTCAAGTTCTTTTTAAATTATTTTCGTGATTGATATCAATTAAATAAGACAAGAAAAAAAACGTCAAATACATTTAGCTGGGTGGACAACTAGTTGTTTCGAAGCCGCCACACTTTCTCGTCAGCACCCGTCCTTGAACTCAGGGGCTCATGTTTCTAAAGCGACACTTATGCCAGTCAGCCGCCACCCAAGTGGTTGTATATCTTCTGTCTACATATTTAATTATATCAAACACACCAATTCTATTTAATTTTTATATTTATCATAGCATATTTACCGGGTGAGAGTTGTCCACCCTGCTAAATGTCTTTGATGTCTTTCTTAACACTGTGCTCACAATCAGATTACTCTGATATGGGTGCCAGGTCATGAGGGGCACAAGGGTAACGAGTTGGCTGATACCTACGCAAAAAGGGGAGCCAATGGGGCTTTTATTGGACCCACTCCATCTTTTGGCTTTAATAAGCTACTCCTCAGGGGGGAGATCAGAAAATGGACAACATCCATCACAGAGAAACTGTGGAATGACACTAGGGGTCTAGAACACTCAAAGAAATTTCTTAGCTTTAATGCCAAGAGAGCGGATCTCGCTTTAAAATTAAATAGGAAGAATCTAAGGACACTGTGTGGGGCGCTAACAGGACACTATACCTGCAGGAAACATCTACACAGAATGGGACTATCCAGCACGGCAACCTGCAGATTTTGCGGAGAAGAAGAGGAGTCAATGGAACACTTGATTACTGAATGTGTGGCACTTGGCCACAGAAGATACAGGCTGTTGCAGGCCTATACATTGGGTTCACAGGACTTGCAAGGGCTTCCACTGAAGGAGCTAGTACTGTTTCTTGATGTATTAAACTCGTGAGGGAAAGGGGATGCACAATAGATCATTATTGGTCGCAGTGCAAAGTGCCATCCTGGACCAACCTAGCATAAATAATAATAATAATAAAATAACACTGTGCTTGAATTTGAAACTTTTTCTTTCCGGCAGACGGGGTCCAGTGACCAAACCTAATTCGGTAGCGTTGAATTCAGTGGTGCTAACCGTTTTTTTAGGTTAGCTCTTGTTTTTGAGATATACCGTTAAGTTGTGCACCGATTTTAGTCATTTAAGGCTCCTTTTATCTGAAACTTCATTTGTTATAAACCAGTAAAAATTCATCAGCATAACTTTATTATTTTTAGGTTTTTTATGCTGTTTTAAAGAACAAATAATTTCGAACTTTTGCAAAAAGTTTAATTTTTTTCATCGAAAAAATTTTTTGTTTTCGAACCACTAAACTCATTAAAAAGATCGTAATTGTAATATAGTTATTGAAAGATAATTTTTAAAATAACGGTATATCTCATAAACAAGAGCTTACCTAAAAAAACGGTTAGCACCACTGACTTCAGCGCACCCGAATTAGGTTTAGTCACTGGTCGGTTTTTCCAACTAGCACAATGTAATTAATATCAATCACAAAAATAATATCGAAAGAACTTGAGCCTGATAAACTTAATACAAAAATAATTATATATGAAAAAAATGCGAATAATAAAAATTAAATAATTATTTTAGGTCTAAAACTAAAACTTATTAATGTTTTTTTTTTTCTATTTCAGCCGTCTATATGCCGCCGCCATTTCGTTGGTGCTGATCAACTCATCAATCAGGAGACTCGAAAAATCTTAAAATAATGTTTCAAACTGAACTACTTATTGCAAAATTCTCATGAGCAAAGTCTTTGTCATGTACTCGACAGGGCCCATTTTCACTGCAAGCGACTCTGGCCTTTTGAAAAGTAACAGGCTCAAACTCTATACTTCAATTTAGTGGCTTCTTTTTACCTATTGTTGTAAAATTTTATTTGCAGCTAACGGCGGATTTATTAACAATTTTGCTTCTCAAATTTCCCCATTGTGCGGTATCAGCGCAAAAACATTTGTGAATAATTGCGTGCTACATGATAATTTATTCAAAATTAATATTAAATTAATATGATTTATGCACAAGTTGTTTATATTTTATAAACAACATTTAGCCGTATGATAATGTGATGAACAAATCAGTGTAATTTTGAGAAAGCAAATATGGCTGCCGAGCTTAACAATGCCAATGTAAATATGTATGAAGAAATTTCATGTAATAGTTTTAACATTAGAAGAGTATTCCATATTCAATGATTCCATTGGACTTTGACTTTTTGTTAGGAGGGTAAATGTATACATATTTTTCGAACCCTCTTCCTTTCATACAAGTAGAATATTTTTATAGATTTTTCTTCATCATTTTATCTAATTTCTGGATGCCACTAGAGCATTGCAGGGCACTGGTTTACTCAAGGTACGCAGCTTTGCAGGTATTTTCTTTGTGTTTATTTCATTAAAATCCCAAAAACATTCCTCCCACTTGTTTTATTAAATTCCTTTTTGGTTTCAATAAATATTTTATGAATTGACCAACAAATAAATAAAAACAATTGCAGAGCAGGTACCGGCTCTTATTATCAACAACATTCGATATACGAGAGTCGTCGAAAAATTTTATCGAACGAATTTTAAATCGGTACTATTTTTTTTTTCGTTTATTAATATGCAAAATTAGAAAATTTAACAAGAACTATAATAACCAATAGTTAATATTTAAAAATACACAGTCCCTTTTCAGAGCTCTCAAGTATAATATAGAACAATATTAAGTTTTCAATAATAAATTTTTTTTTTTTGGATTTTATACTTCAAATGAAGAATATGTTTATTTTTCTGCAATGAAAAAATGTTGTTAAAAACATCACTTTAATATTTTGATTTAAAAATCGGTATTATGATGGTCTTTCGATGAACAAAAGCTATTGTGAGTTCGTCTTATTTTATCGATATATTTTACCAACTGAGGCTTAATTATTATTATTATTAAAAGTTATTTGTAAAGTAATAAATTGATGTGGAATATAGAATTGGTTGGAAATAAAATATGTATATTAAGGAATGCTTTCTACACTTTGGAAATGGATTTGAGCACATATATGTGTTTCGACATGTACGTGTGTATAAGAACAAACTTTTGACCTTGACGTCCAACTACAAATCACCAAAAACGGAATCAGAGATCTTGTGTCCAGAGCTCATCCATTCGTAGTTACCTGGCCCGTGAATCGGTCAACACATTGCAGAAAGAATTCGGTCTTCAGTCGTACGGTTTATCTGTAATATAAACTGCCCTGCAGACGTATTTCCTGCCACTAACAGTGTGAGAGTTCAAATCAACTGTAGACGAGCACTACTCAATATTTTCTCTTCCCCTCACGCATTTCTTCTGGTTACGGTACTAGGCCCTCCATAAATAGGGACTGTCCCCTGAGTACCGGCTTAAATTAAAAAATGAAATAGTTGATAATATACAAAGTTCAACTAAAAACTTTCATTAAATAAAATTAAGGATTGATAAATTTTTTTAAACAAAATTTTGCTAAAATCTGTTAAAAAATATTACAGCTTCTTTTCTTTAACGAAAAAGAATCCGAACAAATCAGCTTGTGCAATTTGCCAATACGATACATAATGATTTGTTTTAATGATTTTTGCTTTTTTGTCAAGATAAGAAAACAAACAAATTATCGAAATCATAACACTCAACTGGTCATCGCACTGGAAACATTGAATAAACATCAAAGTTATTTTGCAATCACACAATACATTCTCATTTCTATGCTTAATATAAAGAAGAAGAGGAAGAAAAAAACGCACACGCATACAAACGTACAATGAACAACGAATCAAGGACTTTTTACAATTCAAATTCAAGCAAGCGGTACACGCTTAATTCCAAAATCCAAAAGGATGAAAGTTCCAAGCAAGAAGAGCACACTTACACATACAAACTCCCAGCAACATTTGTTCACTTGATGTACCAAATAAAATAATGAGATGATAATGTTGTAGAAGTGCTTGAACAGGACGGAGGAGGAAGGCAAGAATAAACGAATAGACAAATAAACAAATGCGGAAGTTGCTTTTTAATTCATTATTTTAATGCAATAAGTATGACAAACAAATTGATAAGTTGATTTGTCAAATGGCACTGTTTCCTTGAAGCGAAAATCCTTTCCTTCTACGATTTTATAGAGATCGTTTGTTTGGTTAGGTTTTAACCTGACATGGGAAAATATCTTTTTGAAAACTTTTTCAAACTCTATGAATGAAAGAAGGAGGGCTATTAGCACTTACTGGCCTAAGTAATGAATAAGCAACTAAAGTCCGAGTTCTGCAGAGCAATAAATATCTTCTCTTATTACTCTATTCTCTCTCTCTCTCCCTCTCTCTCTCTGTCTCTCTCTGGCTTGTGATATCAAACCCCAGAGAGTGACATAGCTGCATGAAATGGTTATCAGGCCTAAGGCACTATTTGCCTTTTTATGCTGGTTTATGCCAAAAAAATTGTCAGTGAGGACTGCAGTGAGTTGAAATATAAGGGGTGCATGGCTGGCCCTTAAGACCATGAAACCATGCCAGTTTATTAAAGACAATGGACGCAGTGGTGGAATTGATAGACTACAATATTTCCTTGCCTTTTCTCACAAGGAGATTAGATTTTCAAACATTGTTAGCGAAAATTGTTAGCGAAATCTCCAATAATAAAGAAAGAAAAATATTAGGACCTAAAGCTTTAAAAAATCGTGTTATCAATGCTAATTTTAATTAATACAACAACCTCTTTAATTAATGTTACCAACTCTTTGCATAAATTCTTTTTCTACGTACATATTTCGCGGAAAAAGAATACTAATCAAATATGGACGAAATTCAGGATGGAAAAAGGTTCTGGCGTGTCAGCTTCCAAACATTTAGTTGGACCCCAGCTGAAGTTAATGAAAGTTTAAATTGGTTGAGCTTTGCTGGCCTGCCGGTGTAAGTGGTTAAGTAATGAGAAGCGTGGCAGCTACGAAACAATCTCTCGTCTAATTTAAGAAATTTTATTTTAACTTCTTTCATTAATATCGACCAAGAATAATAAATTTTAAAATTCAATTTGATCCTGTTTGAGAATTTATAGTTTTAAAACTTTCTTTCTGGAATTTAGTATGTGTAAAACAATAACGATATAAGAAAATTTGTTTTTGTTCTCTATACGAAAAGACCTAAAAAAATTTATAAGCATTTTAGAAAAACCGTCAGTAAATTTTATTTTGCTTGATTCGCCTCTGGTTTGAAAATGGTGTAACTGTGTTGTGTAAAAAGAAAGCAAAATATGTATTTCATTTGAATAATGGCGCTTCACATTAAAATATAAAAGTTCTTTGCGCCCCAAAAAGAGTGACATGCCGCCAAAGAAGACATCAAAGCACGATTGCCGACCGACCACGTTTATAGTGTTAAAAGTCAATTTTAAAGAAAAGGCGTTTTGATGATTAAAACTGTAGACCAGATAAAACTGTCACGTTTAACAAACGCAGAAGAAAAATATCTAAGGGGTGTTTCCAAGATACCGTCAATAAGGTGAACATGTGCTTTACAGCGGGGGGTAAAGCTTTTTGTTTTTGTGTAACATATGTTTAGCCAGTATCATCATTATCAGCAGCTTCTGGTTTTTTTTTCTCTCTTCCTTTTTTATTTTGTGACGTAAATGATGCCAGTTGATGAACAAATTGACCCAGTATTGATAATTTAAAATAAAATGCATGTCGATAAGTGTAAGTACTTGCTTTGACATTTGGTTAAAATTCAAAAGAATTCGACGGCACTCTGTCAATACTGAAATGACATTAATAACTTTTCATGTATTCATTAAAGTGTTTTTCGGTCGTTAGAAAACTTCAAAGGTTTTTAAAGACATTATTTTAAATTTCTTTTAATTATGAGCAATTTTTTGTTCATATTTTTTTTTTTGTAGATTTAAGTTCAGCAACAAAATAAAAACGCAAAAGTACAAAAGTACAAGTAAAAAAAAGAGAGAAAATAAAACTTCACTTGACAAATGTCTGACATTTTGTAGTGCTTGAAAATCCACTTCAATTTGTTTGTTTGTTTACTTGCTCGTCTTCTTTCGCTCGCAAGAATGGCATTATTGGTTTGAATTTTATTTGGTAACTCTTGATGGCGGACTAAAAAAAGTTAGTTTGCTTAGCAAAATCTGCACACAAAGTAAAAGCAGTTTAAAATATTGTTGCAGCAGCATTAGTGGCAGCATCATATGTAGCCCACACGTCAACATAAAATTACATTAAAACAAATACATACTTAACGTAATACAATATACTAAATATAGAACATATACTAAATATTTGTCTTATCTCAATTCTCTTTGAATATTTGAATATTCAAAACACTTTTACTTTTTAATACTTTCAAAAATACAAATCGTAGTAACCGATGGTAACTGGTTGTGTACAAGTTTCAAAAATTCTTTTGAGTTTTTTCTTAAATACATGTTATTTTTATTGAGGTTGTTTTTATTTTAGGAAAAAGGTTACCTTATTAGTTGTATCATGGACAGAGGTACTTAGTGCAACATTTTTTTCAATACGTCTAGTTAAAGTTGGGTGGTGTTTTAATTTTCAGTACGAAATGTGAGATTTTCTTTGTGAATTCGCCAATTATAGTGCAAATTCTTAAATGTAGATAAAAGAAGGATAGCTAACGATATTTTTGGAAAAATAATTTTTTTAAATTCAACGATTATAATCACAGGAATGAAAGGATTATCACAGCCTGATTTTTTTTTTTCATGTGGCAATACCTTCTAAGCCACGCAGCAGGGATTTTTTTTAAATTTTTCTTGCAGCAGTCACCACTTGAACTAACACCAGTCTTTGGTTGGACATTAAGTCACGGGGTACCCTGTATATTAAATTAATAAAAAGTTAAATATGTAATCTTACTGATTGTTTCTCAATGTAGCAAGAAAATGTAAGCGATCGAAATGTACTCGCTCTATTTAGAATCAATTTGGCTTCCTCTATATCGACAGCTTGCGTTTGCATGGGCTTACGTCATAAAATATTTGCTATTTATTTCATAGACATACCATATCGGTAGATTAAAGTTTTGGTTGATTTTTTATTGCAGTATTTAAAAAAAAAACTACTAAATTATTCTTGTGTAAATACAACCGTTCTTAAAGCTGGTCAGCTGTAACTGACAAGCCAAAGCAAATACATACATAAATAAATACAAAATAAAAAATCAAACATTTTGAAAGCGTGGAAATAGTTTTTGTGCTGTTTTAAAATTGAAAGTATTTTTTTATAGACGTTTAATAAGTACTTCTTTTCGTTTATTAATATGCAAAATTTGAAAATTTAACAAAAACTACAATAAACAATAGTTAATATTTACAAATATTTACAAATACACACAGTCCCTTTTCAGAGCTTTCAAGTATAATATTTTACTTTTTTTATTTTATACTTCAAATGAACAACATGTTTATTTTTCTGCAATGAAAATTTTTTTTTTTAAAACATCACTTTAATATTTTGATTTAAAAAAAAAATGTCAATTAAAGGTAAAAACAAAAGAATGAAATCAAGATGCACTGAACACTGGTATTCCTCTGACTCAGGATTTTCTTCCATCCAACGAACAAGTGAACTGTTTAGGAAAATAATAATATATGTATATAATATAATAATATATATAATATAATAATATATATAATATAATTAATGTATTTACTAAATAAAATAAAAATGAAAATAAAGTGGGTTTTCTAGTTTCATTTCCCAGTCTTTTAACAAATAAATACAAAATTTTTTCTATAGAAACACCCACTCGATAGCAAAATTGCAAGTGATTGATTTTGACGCTTGTGTTCGCAGTGCTGATGACATGATCGATATAGAAGAATCGGATTTTTTATGAAAACTCTTACGATCGAATGATCGTTCGAATAAAACAATTTTCTTTCGCTTAGAAAGCGAACAATCGCCCAACTTCGACATTGACGAAGGGGTAGTAAATTCGGTTAGCTTTTATAGCAAATAAATAATTAGATTAATTTTTGAATAAGTTTTAAATTTTATTTAAAAAAAAAATAGAACTGTTGTATTGTTATACATATGTATGTATATACTCGGAGATGTAATGGCCGGGTTACACAAAAATTTACAAGTGTCCAGTTCGCCGACTCGCTAAAGTTTACCATTTATGGCATAAAGTTTTCTACCACTTCTCAATATTCTACCTTCGTTATGTATGTTCGTTTGAACGCTTCACGAAGTCATCATTTTCATTTTCTTTTTTTTTTTTTTTTTTGTAAGGACTTTTTGTTGGAGGCAAAAAGATACAAAGATCAAAGGCAAAGAAACCCACAAAAAACAACTGAAAACAACAAAAAATGCAAATAAATGTGTTAAACATTGAGTGGTTCTTTATGCATGTCAGTTAAAAAACAATTGCAAAATAAAAGGAAAAACACAACTTGTGTGTTAATATGCAACCTCCTTTTTTGCTCCTTAAATCTACATACATACAACACTTGCCAACTGCAATCATCAGAAGAAATTCTTTCTCGGTCTTGTAATTAAGTTTTTTTTTTCTCTGTGTTTTTGCTTTGAATGAGAAAGATGTTCATATTTATATTTCGTACTCAAAACATGCCAGCTAAATCAAAACAAGAAGAAGAAGAAGAATATACACTCTTAACAAACAAACAAACAGTATCTCCATTTTGAAGGCACTTTTCTTGATGATTTCGGTTGTCATCCTTTTTGAGTTCATTTTGTTTTTTTTTTTTTTCGTTAACATTTTACTCGTGACTTTTCATTGTTGCATTTGGATGTTTGAATGTTCACAGTCACCTCTGCAGCACACAACCACCAAAACGCAAAAGAAACCTTTTAGCAATTTGGCACAAATGACAGCAACAATGACTGCGAAACGCAAAACGCAAACGAATCCAAAATGCAAAACTAATTGTTTTCATTTGAGCTTCCATATTGCTGCAATTTAAAGAAATTTACATATTTTGCCTCCGATTTTCTGCGCTGAAAATGCAGTACTAAAAAAGTACCACATAAATATTTGCATAAACGATGCTCGTCTGTTTAATGTTGTGTTTAGGTTCAGGCCACTTGAATGTTGGCTGATTCATTTGTCACGTTTAAGGCGGTTTGAAAATGCATTGAAATTGAATTCGAAGCATCCAAATTGCTTCGAACTCAGGTCATGACTAATTTATACTGTTCTTTAGCAGCAACATTTAGCCATCCAAATATAATGGCTAACAACACAGACATTATATATTAACCACAGACTAAACGGATATCCCAAAAGTGACTTTTGTTAACTGGCCATAGCATTTGTTTGAGGGCCAGTCAGAAGTGAGCAGTACAGGAAATCGTAGCAACATGAGTGTATGAGACCAACTAGTGTACACAAAACAAACATAAACAATGAAAAAATGTTGTAAAGTGTTTGGAAAAATTTTGGTTTTGTTGTAATTTTTACGAAAAAAGTAGAAAATATGAATGAAAAGCTTTGAAAACTAAGTTTTAAACATATTCCATGCACAGCTAGTGAGGTACTCAATGCAAATAAAATATTATATACAAATAATTATTATTTGTGTGCTTATAAAGCTGCTTTGTTTGCATTAGATTTGCACTGAATTTTTCTAACCAAAAAAATAAATGTAAACAAATGCAAAATTTACCAAAAGAGAAAGCTATATAAATATTTTCATGTTTGCTCTCCTTCACTGGATGCTCGAGCACCGCAAGGTTACCACTTTCATGAAATTTTACAGAAAATCAGTAATTTTTGTAGTCCGGCAGAGCTGGTGACCCTTCTGATTGTATTCTGTGATATTAACAGCCAACAGTTACATATTTATAAACAAAACAAGGAAAATGTCAAAGACCTTTAGCTGGGAGACAACTAGCTGTCTAGAAGCAGCAGTTTTCTCGTCCGCACCCGGAGTTCAAGGACTCTAGAAATGTGTTTGAGGAAATCAAAATTTAAACCGAAAATATACAAACTTGAGCGGCACGAGTGTCACTTCAGAAACATGAGCCTCTGAGTTTAGAATGCTGGCGAGAAGTGTGGCAACTTCGAAACAGCTAGTTATCCTCCAGCCAGAGTTCGGTGATATTTTCTTCTTCTTCTTCTTCTTATTTGATTAATATCAATCACAACGATGTTACAAAATAATTATCAATATTATCGACAGTACTGTCGATATTTCGACACCATTGGCCATGATTTAGCCCAAACTAGATTTTATGGTTACACACTGACTTTTTTGAAGGGTATTTCATATTCGGTCCAAACGAGTGCCGAGCACTGTCTCTGCTTGTAACAAAAATTTTTCAATTATAAATTTGCTGATATTGGACCACTGGATGATGCACTTTAGCTATAGTAATATAGTTGTTTATCTCTGAAAAAATTCCTATAGATACATAAATCTAGTTTGGCTAAATTTATGATTCTCTATTTGCCGCAATAACCGCAATGTAAGCGCGTCTTAGTTGACAAATTACGCTCGGCAGCCTGCTGCTATAGTTGATTTATTTATGGCATGACACTTTTAATAAAATATGTTTAACAAATTTAACGAACCGCTTTCGTATCTTCTATTAATGTTATTTAAATATACGCAAGTACATATGTATGTATTTTATATATTATGCATGCATAAATGTTTATCTATGCAAATTAAATGGGATATTTATTATCTTTTAGAACATCTCACTCTTTTGGTGGATTTTTATTTAATGCATGTAAACAAACATATTCAAAATGGCGTGTTACACAAAGAGAAAGAAAGATGAGAGAAAACCAATTTCTTTAACACATCGTTCACCACTGAAAATGAAATGAAATAAAGACAAAATTGAATAAAGCCAAAATTGTATGCCTCTCAAGTTGGTTAATTATGACTAAAACGAAAGTTACTCCAGTCTTGAATTGGGGTATTGAAGCCTGCATTGACTCGCCTTAACTCTCAACTGGCATACGAGTTGCGATTACGATTAACAAAGTAAACGCTTTATTCAAAAACTTTATTCGCCCACTTGAATGTTTAACAAGATATAAATAAATCTAAATAAAAATTAATCGCTTATTGTGAAGAAAAAATAAATGCAACCGACTTTTTTGTACTCGCTCTTTATTGTATTGATATGAACCATATTCGGCTTCAACAGGATGGTGAGACTTTCCAATCTCATGGCACTATCGATGTATTGCGTACTCGCTCTTTATTGTATTGATATGAACCATATTCGGCTTCAACAAAATGGTGAAACTTTCCAATCTCATGGCACTATCGATGTATTGCGTCAAACGTGTGATGGTGAGGTCAAATAGAGTCATCATGTCAATTGTTTGTTGGACTATAATCTGACAACCATTATGCCAGCGAACCAGAGACAATCGAGTATTTTGAGATCAACATTCGTGATGCCATTGCCGAGATACGGCGGCATACACTCAAAAACATTGCTCGATAATTAGTCTGACAGAATGGAGTACTGTGAGGCCAACCGTGGCATCCATATGAACAAATTAATATTTGAACTCTAAACGGAACAATTGTACTGAACCAGCCAGATGAAAAACTCAACCTCGTTCAAGTAGCATTCCGATACATTCGCCAACCCATGCAACTACGGTCTGCCCAAATAATTGTTAGAAGAAGCTGAACATCGTCGGAGGAAGTCTGCAGTCTCTGCAAAAGTCGTGATGGGGAAGATTTAGTCCTCCCGCATCTATTCCCGCATGTGACAGCCACTAGGATATTCAGCCAGTTTTCCTGTAATTACAGCTGGGCCACTTGAGCCCCGATAACCCGCTTCATTTAATGAAACAGAATTCTTTGATGCAACCAAAACGAATATTAGTTGAAAATTAACGAACTTTTATTTGATTAAATTAACTTTAAAATTCATTGAATTTACAAACAAAATTCATTCAGTGTAGTTTTCTAAACATAGTATTAGTAATTATTTATGAAAAAACTATTTTCATGGAGAAAAAAATATTTTACATGTGTTTTATTTACGTTTACTTTTGAAACCGCAAAATGGAAAACCAGTTATCATATTTCACCGATAACTATCGAGATTGCGGATGTAATCGGAATTCTAAATATGGTAAAATTACCTAATCAACCCATTTTGGGTAATTGCAAAAGTATGTAAATCTTTCTGATTTGCATCCCCATTGTTTACGAGCAAGTAAACTTATTATATTAGCTTTATTAGGTTTTATAAATGAGCGCAAGGTCATTTAATTCTCAATAAATATATTTTCTATTTATTGATAAATTTTCGATATTTCGATACGCGTTTGTGTATCTTCTTCAGGAAAATGTGTTTTCTGAAGAAGGTGCACAAAGGTGTATTGAAATATCGAAAATTTATCAATAAATAGAAAATATATTTATTGAAAATAAAGTGACCTTGCGCTCATTTATAAAACCTAATAAAGTTAAATAAAAAAAAGGTCGAAGAACGAGGAGTACCAAGAACCTATTATATTAGATTAGTACAAAAATTTCATCCCTGACTCGTTGATCAATATTGGTTCTTTTTGTTTTTAACGAAAGTTTTTGTTTCTTAATTATTGCTATGGTCGATTGCTTTTTACACTTATTTTTCGACTCTCGAACAGTCCACTACTTTTCTTTGAATTGAACTCTTGTTTAAGATTGATTAATGCACAGTTAATAAATCAGTATTTAAACTTAATGTACGTTATACAATTGTGAATAATCTGTAACCTAGAGCTAAGCGACTCTACACAAAATACCATGTAATGTAAAGCATTACTTCGTGGTTGGATCCCGTCTTTGAATCGTGGGAGTAGTAGTAGCAGACTAAATGTGAAGCGTACACGTTGCAATGTACAAATTATAAATTAGTATATTACGAAATAGTGTCCAATTAAAAATAAAGGTGAATTACAATTGGAGATACGTGTCGGAGTCGTTTTTTCTTACTCTAGAAATTCCGTGGCTGGCATTGCACAATTAGGGCATAGATTCTAACAACTCTAGCTTAGTGAACACTAAAAGTCTGCGCAAGACCACTTGGTTGTTTGTCAACACTGAAGGCTATGCTGCAGTGTATATGACAATACTGTATAAAATCTGATTATTGCACACTACAGCATATACAAAATCTAAGCGAGCGCACACAATAACAATACAACGAAAAAATTAAAGTTTGTTTGTTTTGTGTTTGGCCGATCAATAACACGACCTGCCATTATTTATTCGTGTATTTGTTTATTCGTCAAGCCATGATGTCTTGCAAAAATGTTATGTGTTACAGTAGGTTTTGTTGTTATTTGCTGTTTTAAAAGAGGTAGCAGTGTGATTGCTGTACATCATAGGCTATGGTGTCATTGTTATTATTGTTTTCACTGTTAGCATTGTTAATTATGTAGAAAAAAAATTGGTTTTGTTTTGTTAAAATGGTTGAGCTTATTTCAATGCACCTACACTTATATTTTAATTATATTGAACTGCGCTGTTATACTTTTATTTATATAATTCTTAATATGCTCAAGTTCAACTCCTGGGGATACTGCCTATTTCTTTAATATCAAGTAAAGAAAAGGAAAATGCATTTCATTATTATTTATCAACTGACGCTTTCATAAAATTTATTCAATAATAAATTGCATATAGGTACATAAGTGTATTATTTTTTAATTATGATACTAAACATTGTCATTAATGGATGTATTTACATTCCTTGTTACTAAGGGTTAATTTCTTTCTTCGGCCACTCTGCAGATGATCTGTTGCGTAGAGCAATATGATGATTTGTGACATGAGTATATGAATGGTGTTCACACACACATATATGTATGTGTGTATTAAAAGTCTGCGCACAACCACTTGGTTGTTTGTCAACACTGAAGACTATGCTGCAGTGTATATGACAATACTGTATAAAATCTGACTATTGCAGACTACACCAACTGCCATTGATTCGTCAAGCAATGAAGTCTTGCAAAGATGTTATGTGAGACAGTAGCTTGTTCAGCTTGTTACTCATCAGCTATGTTCTCTCATTGTTTATTATTGTTGATGGCACATATTGTGTGTGTCATGCAAAACAAGAAGTAAGTGCACTGAAGTATTTGCTAAAAAATAGAATGTCTTAAATAGCATTCAAGACAACATTTGCATCAGTCTAGTGAACACCAAGTCATCGCTTTTTTTTATTCATAATGAATTATATTCTTTGTGAAGTTGAAACTACATTTGGAAAATTATTTATTGAAAACCATTACGACACGCAAAATACATCTGTAAGTATTCAATATGCCTGCCCTCTTATGCTCACTGGCCACACTCACCCACATACATACAAACATATACATTCTTTATTCAGATACAACATAATTGTTGCATTTTTAATCACCCATGCTGTTGCTGGCGAGGAAACACATCCTTCAACACCGGCAATACCATCAGGTTAAGAAAGACCACAAATAACTGGCAAAAGAAATTTCAACATATTCTCCCCTTTAAAAACCAAAGAAACAACTTTTAATTTAAAGTTCTGAGTTTTATTTTTAAACACAACAAACGTTTTGCAACGCGTGTGTGTGTGTCATTTCTGTTTATTATATATCATATTTTCATCTTAATACTTAAACACTTTCTTTAATATTCTATTGCAAATAAATAAATAAATAACTACTAAAAATATGACTCGATTATATTTGGAAATGAAATTTTAGGCATTTCCAGTTAAAGAATTCAGGGTCTGATTGAAATACTATTTAATTTATGATAAGAACTAACTAAAAATAATAAAAACACTTATTATTAGGCTTACAACATGTATGTACAGCATGAGTATACATATGTATGTATAAAGTATATAACATTTGAGTGAATTTCATTTACATACAAGTGGAGATTTTCAAGGATTTGCCATTTATTCAAGGACATGCCAGTAAATGCTATAAAATTCAAGTATACAGAGAGGTTTTGAGAAGAGTTAAAAGCAAAATTATTTGGTTGTAATTAATATAATTTATAATTAGCTATTCAACTTAGGTGTAAACAATTCATGTCGATGTTCAAAATCAACATGCATACATAAATTAATAAAATAATTTTAAGGGCTCAATACATACATATGTATTGCCAAAACTATGCATCAAGCATTGTAGTAGCGACACCGTTAATGCCTGCTTGAGAATCAAATATTTGTGATTTCTGTTAAGCAACAGGGGCAAGTTCATGCATACAAGCTTGATGTCAAGCATTTTGGTAATAAACGCTGACAATTTCTCTGAGGTTTTTCGTTTTCCCTATAAATAGGTGTGTTCCATAAGCAGCCTGAAACAGTGCAAACATAAGCTAAGCTCCTCGCAATACTGCAGGACTGTTCTTTTGTTTTGTTGTTTAGCAAAACTTTCATAATTTTGTTAAACGTTTTTTTTTGCGCGTTTTTGCAAGTTTGCTTCCAGTGGTTCTCTTTGCAAGAGTTCAGCCCTTTTCAAGCAAACTTTTGCATTTTGCAAATTTTTCTTGAATTTACGGGACTTAGCACACTGTTGTGCTATTCCAACTTTTTTGTTGTTTTTTTTTTTTTTAATATTTGTTTAAGTCAACTTTGGAAAATTGTATATATTTTGCGACTATCAGTGTTCTGAATAGATTGCGCCAAATCACGTGATTACCAATTGTGTTGCAATAATCGCAATAAAATTGTATATCGGATTTTTTGTTTTTTAATGCTGTGCGCTTTAAGCGTTTAAAACCACTAAACGAAGTTTTAGTTGAACCAGTCAGCAGCACTGTTCTTTGAGAATGTATAATTAGAAACTTGTTAGTACGAACTAATCGAAAATCTTGTGGAACAGACCTTATATCTAGAAAGAAAATTTCGTTTACACTTGGAGAAATTGGCAGCAAGTGCCTTTTACAAATTGAGACCAAGTGAAAGAAGTGCGTTTCGTGGATAAAAGAAAGATCATTTTTAGTTTTATAACTTTAAAGTACTTAATTTTGTAGAAGAGCTGAGTGAAACCTTTAAGTTGTTTTGAATCAGTAAGTGATATTGTTGTTGTTTTTTTTTATCAACCTATAATTCCTTCAAAAACCATTAAATTCTCAGAAGAGACCATTCAGAGCCTGAACAGCTGTGCCCAGTGTAGTGCTGGCGGCCATAAGCATCTTTTCGCGCTGCAACTCTTCTTCGGCCTCGAGATCTTCGTTGTTGAAATACATTTCCGAAGAATGGTCGGCGGCGGCGTGGCCAGACGTTGTAGCCGTGGCTGTCTGATATTCCGTGTGAGTCTCCACTGTCAGCATGTGCTGGGGCATAGAAGCGGCCGCTGCAGCTGCTACAAATTGCAGTCAATCAATTAAAATACTTTTAGAAGTATTGTGATGAGCTGAGTTGCTGGCTCCAGCCGCCGCAAAAGTGGGCGAGAGACGACTATGCACCGTGGTGGCCAGAGAGTCTGCATAGTATCTGTGTCAAAACACTTTCGCTATAAAGGGTACATTGTCCATGGCATTGACGGCAGCGGCGGCGGCCGATAAACGCTGATGACTAACTTGTGACAGCTGTTGGGCATGAGCTGGGTTCAAATGGCCAGACGCCGCAGCCACATGGCCCGTGTTAGATGGTGGAGCAAAGTTTATAAACGCCGAACTGCCACCATACTCAGTGGCTGTTCTAAAATTGGTCAGGGAGGGAGGTTGATTTAAGCCGGCCGCTGAGTTCACATAGCCCAGTGAACTGTTTGCATACTGCGCCGAAGTGTGCCAGGCGGAACTACTGTCTTCATTGCTGGACAGCGGCGGTGTGGTGACATTAATGGGTGGCGACATGGAGCCATCAGAGGAATTGGAATTTAATTGACTATTGTGGAATTCTATGGAAGCCTCTCTGCGGGTGTATTCCCTACGGCGCTCCAAACGATCATTGGTGCTCTCATCGTCCAATTGCAGGCTGCTGCCGCCTATGTCGTGCAGCTTGCGCATGTGTTTCTTCAGATCGAAGTTGCGGCAAAAGCCCTTGTGGCAGACCCTACAGGTGTAAGGCTTCTTGTCGTTGTGCGTGTGCATGTGGAAGGTCAGATTGTAGACCTGATGGAAAGCCTTATTGCAGATGTTGCACTTGTAGGCCTTTTCGCCACTGTGGGTGAGTTTATGGTTTTTGTAGTTGCCCTTTTGATGGAAGCCCTTGCCGCAGAACTCGCAAACAAATGGCTTGTAGCCGGCATGAATCCTTGTGTGGGTATTGAGAGTAGAGGAACGATTGAAGGCTTTGCCACAGGTCTGGCATTTGTGAGGTTTTTCGGAAGTGTGTATGATTTTATGGCGGCATAAGGTAGAGGCCTGACGGAAACCCTTGCCACACACTTTGCACACAAAGGGGCGCGCCCCAGTGTGCACAGGCATGTGTCTGGTAAGATTGTAGTGGGCATTGAACACCTTGCCGCATTCCAGGCAGGAAAATGTCTTTTGCTTGCCACCATTGCCGGAATTGGGGCTGTCATCCAAAGAGCTGGGAGAATCCACACGGCTGCGTTGAGGCTCCGGCGGCGAGCAGGGATCACTAATGGAAGAGGAGGTGTTATTGTGACTAGAGGCGGGCGAATGTTTACGTTTGCTGCTGTGGAACGTGGTGGCAGGCGTGTGAGATAAGTCTCTAGATTTGTGGCTTACGGGAGACTTGTCCAACGACTGTGGCAGCTGGGGATGGGCAGCAGCCAGGGCTTGATGATGGGCAGCTTGAGCTGCCGCAGCAGCAGCGGCAGCGGCTGCCAGATGGTGACTAGAGGTGGGCTGGCTTAGTTGGCGCCTTAAGGTCTGACTATGCAAAGTGCTAAGAGAAGCGGTAAAAGTACTTAAGTGGGCGGCAGTAGCCGAGTTACTGGCCAACAGTGTTTGCTGTTGAGCAGCTGTTAAAGCGGCGTATTGAGCAGCGGCAGCAGCACACATCAATTGATTTGGCGCTGCATAATACAACAGAGGATACTGGCTTAACAATTCCTGGTGGCGCGTCGTAACAAATTGTTGCACAGCCGCTGTTGAGGGCACATTGGCTGCACTATTGGCAGCCGGTATATATTTCTTAAACGCTGAATCATAATTATCCGCCGCACTGCTGTTCGGTGTCGTTATAATCACTTCGCAGTCATCACTGGTCACCTCAATGGGGCTGCAAGAACGTTCGGGGTCCAAATGCTGCGACTGCGATGAATTGGCTCGTTGATCTGGTTCCATGATTTTCGCTATGGAAAATTTTAAAGGGCAGCTACGGGTGCTCAGCGGTGTTGCTGATGTTGAAGCTGCTGTGGCTTTGGGCTCTGGTGATTTTTGACCGGCGGCACATTCCATGGTGGGACTTTTTGAAGGAGGCATTGTTACAGCTAAAACGCCTGATGGACTGCAGGGTTGCATGCCACAAGGACTCTAAAAAATATAAAAACAAAGAAAATAAAAGCAAAAATTAGAATTCGCCTTCAAATAATTTAAGCAATCTGCATAAAATCAATCAAGCATCAATAATGCACAGTTAAATAAATGAATAAAAAGAAAAACATAAACCTTAAACAATTAATTCAACTCGTTGACACACCTCTTGCCGGCGAAAAAAAAAACTTTCCCGACGGCAGGAAGCCCAAACGAAATGCCATAATTCATATTGATTTCTGTTTTACATATTTGAGGGCTTACAAACACACATGTTTGTATGTTTAAATATATGCAAATAAATATTTTTTGTTTTAACTGTTTGCCGCTGGTTTTATTTAATGCAAACAAAGCGCGTGTTTTGCTTTAAAACGCTTTTGTTTTGCCATTCACAGAGCCAAAGAATGCTGAGTGATTTTCAATAAAAGAAATCATCGGGAGCTTTTTCTTTTTTCTGTGTTTTTTTTTTTTTTTTTGGGTATTAGGAAAATAACAAGAAATTTAACCCGTGCGGTTTTAAATTAAAACTGATTGCTTTTCCATACACTTGAGTGCATTTTTGTATGAAATTTTGCGTGCACCACACCGCAATCACTTTCACGCCGATTTGCATTTCGTCAAAGACGAAAGCACGCAAAATTTGAATATGAGTTTGTGAAAAATAAAAACCATATTGTTTTCTTTGGAAGCAAACAAACAAACAAACAAATAAATAAATAAAAAGCTCTTAAATATGTGTAATTATTTTGGCGCAATTACATTTAATGGCTGCTTGTTTCTTTCTGCCATTAATTTCTTATGCGGTTTTGAGTATTTGTGATTTTTTGATGAGTTTATTCACACTTGAGTGCCAGTGTGTAGGACTTCTCCATATTCTTCTTCTTCTTCGTGACAATTCTCAGTTGTGTTTGTTTGAATTCAAAGACTTCCTACTGGCTGAAGTGTCACATAAAATATGCCACATCCGTTTTTAATATTTGCGTTGCGCTGCACTGCGTACGCTCATTTGTTTCTTGATTAGTTTTTCCACTTCAAAAGAGCCATTTAAAATTTGTGTATTTAATAAATACAAGACTTCATATTGCGATAGTTTTGGATTGAGTGAAGTGGAATGTTTTACAGCGTTAATTAACTTGATTAAAAATTTCAGTGATTTACGTTTTCTTAGAAACACATCCCTGGCTCGAAATTTTACAATAAATCTTTTAAATAAATACCAGCAGTATGATTGTATAAAAAATATTTACCCTCTACTTCATGAACACGGCATAAGGCTTTAAGCAACAAAATGTCTTAACAGTTTATTTACAAACAAATACAAAATAGCGAAAATTTTAATAAGCTTTTCTCAACAACCTTTAAGAGAATTTAAGCGTATAATAATACAACATTAAATATATTTAATACAATTAAATATATTTAATACAACATTTTCTAACACTTTTCTTATGTTTATTAGTTTGATCTCAAGGTCACTTTTATTTATTTTTAAAAATTTTTCGATACTCTTTTGTGTATCTTCTTCAGGAAAATGTGTTTCAATTCAATGACTGTGTTCGTTGGAGCTGCTCAAACTCAATCTATTCTCTTGCCACAAAACAAAGAGTAACTACAGAAAAGTGCGGATGCTGGCTTTTTTCCAGATACGATAATTTGTGATAATTCAAAAAGGAACTTATTTATTTGCTTTAGGAGCCAAATGAAATGTATTACTCTAGGTCTACAACTACACCTTAATGTTTTCTGCATATAGACGGCTGAAAACGACAGAGAACATTAAGCTATAACTTAATTACTCAAGCTTTTGATCTTTGGTTGTTTTTAGAAAAAATAATTTTAATGATCTTTAGATTGTTAAATTAATTATTCGAGCTTTTGATCTTTGGTTGTTTTTATAAAAAATAATTTTAAACAATTATTTATTTATTTTCAATATTTCACCAACAATTTGGTATCTTCAGCAAAATTATTATTTTTATTATTATTATTTTACCGAAGATGCAAAATATTGAAAATAAATAAATAATTGTTTAAAATTATTTTGAACAAAAAAAAACCAAAGATCAACAGCTTGAATAATTAATGATTGTTAAATTAAAGATCAAATAATATAAAAATAAATAAATTAAGTTACAACTTTAGACCTAAAATAATAGTTTGTGATAATGATATACACAGGAAAAATTTGACTGAGTGGTTGTTAGTTGTTTGCCTTGAATAGGCTTCGAAACTACACGAACGATTTGAAAAATACTCTGATGGCTGGAAAGCTGAACTATGAAAAAATTAAAAAAATTAATTGAGTCTACACATCATTCATAATATGGCCTCATATTGTGTCATATTGCCAGAATGTACTAAAATTTTATGATAGCTTAAAAACTTTATTGTTGGGCTTCAAACAAAAATAGTCATAAAATAATGGAATAGAAGGATTACTAGAAATGTCAAAGCAGTTGTGGCATGAATGAAATAACACAGGGATGGAAAATGCATTACATTGTTTATTCAGGTTAAAATTCGTATTTAGAGGAACAGGCAGTTAATGTTCTAAGACAGGGATGCCCAAAATCTTCTTATGGAAGCGCAAACACCACGTATACACTTTATTGACGCACACAAAGAAGTGTTTCATACTCACGAAATCATAAAAAAAAAAACAAAATCATGAAAACAAAAAACAAAAAACAACAAAATTTACGCTTGGCACCAATGTGTACCAACAAAGCCTGCGTTCTTATTGCTGTGCATATGAAAGTGTTGTTGCTTTGAACTTGGGATATGTGTGTATGTGTGTATTTCATACAAAGAGTTGTGTATACATATTAGAATGCTCAGCCAATGCTTCGCGCTTTTACAAAAACAAAAGCGTACCAAGCGTATAGGCCGTGGGCATCCCTGCTCTAAGACAAATAAGTTTTTTAATTTTTTTTTTTCGTATACGCAATGAATTATTTTTATTACTAAATATCTCTCATACGCAACAAATTATATTGCAAAAATTTCAATTTTGCAAATTGTTCGACTCTCAGTTCTACTTGATTATTACGATAATTTGTTGAGCTTGTGGTCATCCTCATTTGTTTAATTCGTAAGAAATTATTTTAACGTCGTCTTAAACTCAATATTGCGTTTGGAAGACCAACTCGTAGTTGAATGCCGCAAACGAGACTTTTTAGCAACGTTAGAAATAATAAAACAGGGATACGGCTGTTGGTTAGTAGACTCGCTTATAATACGTAGCTGATTGGTAAAGAAAGGGTGAAAGCAAAGAATTGAAGAAAGTTCTAATACTAAAAATGAGACAGTTGCACACAAAGAAAAAAAATGTATTTGAAGAGGAGCATATTATTGCTGAAATATATGGTTGGATATATCATGATTATGAGCCATCAAATTATGTTTTCTTTAAAATATATTATTATATTAATAATTTAATCGCAAAAAAATCTTTCTTAATTTTGAGGTAGCAAAATCGAGCTCAAGCTTGATGAAAGCACTAATAATTATTAACAAGCAAAAAATTAAATTTTAAAAAAATAATGAATGGAAAGAAAAAAGAACTTTGCACAAAAATTAAATGTTCTAGTTTTACTCACGAACTCTTTTAAGAAACACAAATGAATTTAAAAATGGGTTTCTAAATGTTAAAATGTTGTAGCAATTGATAAAACATTCATATAAACTTTTTGCTATCGATACTTTTCGTATACAATTGTTATCGATAAATGGTAATATTGCCCCTAAAACAATTGTGATTACATATATGGTGTAAAGTTCTAAGATTTTTTTGTAGAAAATTTTTCTTATCGATGACTTTTCTACAAAAAATGTATTGTTAAATTTGATATAGAAATTATTTATTGTCGACAGATTGTTTGTAGAAAGTTTTATATTTAGAAAATTTAACTAAGATAAATTTTTTGTAAGAAATCTATATTATCGATGAATTTCATTTTTGCTGTTGATAAATTTTGCTCAAAACATTATTGCTATCGATTATTCTTCCGTAGCAAGTTTTGTCATCGTGTAGCAAATGTAAATCATAGAGTTCAACTGTTAAAGTTAAGATTAATAAATAATAACATTTAAAACTATTGCAACAGCGGGGCTGAGTCAGCTGGCATTATATAAATAATTGAATGTATGATCCGACCGAAAGAATATTTTTGATCATGCAATTGAATTTGATTGATTTCTAATAATGTTTTCCATACCATTTTCGAAAGATGAAAGTTAAAATTGGAAGTATAATAAAGAGTACAATTTAAATATATTATTTTAACACCGGTATTCATAAAAAATAAAACGTTGCTCAAACACATTTTAAAAAAAATTTTATACGAAAAATTTGTCGTAAAATGTGTTTTAACAATGTTTTATTTTTTATGAATACCGGTGTAAGTCTATAAATAGATTTTATTAGTGATTTCTGTCTTTTTCAGCCGCCCTTATGCCGCCGACACTTCGATGATGCTAATCAACTCATTAGCAGACCCGAAAATTTTTAAAATAATGAACTTAATTATTTATTTGCTTTAAGAGCCAATTGAAATGTGTTAATTCAGGTCCACTTATTCCATAAGTAGTTAAGTTGCAAACAAACTTTAAAGAATTTTTCAAGTCTACTGATGAGTTGATTAGCACCAACGAAATGTCGTCGGCATATAGACAGCTGAAAAATACAACAAACATTTTTTGAAAAGGTTCATTTTTGGACCTGAATTAATACTTTTTAAAATAATGTTTGAAACTCAACTACTTATATCAAAATTCTCATGAACAAAGTGTTTTTAAACACTTTTAATTCTCATCTTGTTTTCTGGGGAAGTTTGGAATAAGTCTCTTAAAGCGCTTAAAGCAAATTAAATTAATTTTTGAGTTATGCAATACTTTTACTTTTTTTCGTTTTATGAAGGTTGTGAAGAAAAGTGAAGTTCTCATTGCGCTGATGCCATGATATATTTTTTCGGGTCTACTGAGGAGTTCGGTAGCATTGAAAAAGACAGAAAATAATTAATAATACTTACTTTGTTTTTGCTTTTGGAACAGGAATTCCGTTATTCGGCCCCAAACAAATTGTATTAGAACTCTCTTTTTTGTTAATATTTCGCAGAAATAAAATTCTGTGTTATTTATTAAGCAAAATTCGTTAAAACGACTAAAATACACGTCAGCTTTTTGCATTGTGTGTCACAGAACTTTAAGATCAACTAATGGCACTTCAATGGTAATGTTTTATGTCACTTGGGATTAAACTTAAATCACATGAATCGCTGTGTGGGATACGTTGGAGGTACCTGATTGGCAAACTCATATTTTATTAACAAAACTCTTATGAAAATGAACTTAATTATTTATTCGCTTTAAGAGCCAATTGAAATTTATAATTGTCGGTCTAAAAATAGACAAAAACCATTAAGCTCTGTTATGAGATATAAAATAATAAAACTCTTACCAATAAAACACTTGTCACGCAGAACATGACCATAAATTCTTATAACAAACAAAAAAAAAATAAAAAAAAAAAAAAAAAATATATATATATATATATATATATATATATATATAAACCTGAATTAATATATTTCAATTGGCTCTTAAAGCAAATAAATAACTAAGATCATGTTCGAAAATAATTGTTAATAATTTTCTAGGGCTTAATTTTAAATTTATAGTTGAACTATATGTTCTACAATTGTTTACAATTTTATCTGGCTTGACTTCGATTTTTGCTTTCTCAAAATTGAGACAGATTTTTTGCGATAAAATTGCAGTGATCAACATTTTTATTTTTTTAAAAAGACTCCAATTTTATCACAAAAAAAATCTTTCTCAATTTTTAGGAAGTAAAAATCGAACTCAAACCCCATAAAATTATTAACAATTGCAAATCATACAGTTCGACTAAGAATTTTAAATTAATGCTTAAAAATCGCTGGGTCTGGCATAAAGTTTGAAACTGTTGTCATTATTGATACTATAGTAACAAATACAAAACTCAATTAGATGTTGGTGAGAGAATACACAAAGTATTCCAAGCAATAGAAAAACACAGTGATAAAATGAAATAAACAATTAGTAATGAAGAGCTCAGGTGGCAGGATGGATATGCGCTGCTGCTATGCAGTTAGTCATGGCCTGGGTTCGCGGCAAATTTGGACGCTGGTGGGCGTAGTGGCGAACGTGCAACAGCCGTGACCTGTACCCCAGCCAATAAGTCTGCAACTTTACTTTTCAGGCCTTCTTTAAAAATGTTAAGCACTACAATTTCGACACACAAAAAATCTTTTCTGAGAAAAATCAATTATGAGAAAGAAAAACCGGACTAAAAGTCCGATAAACGGAAACGAAATCCTATTACTACGACCTCGCTGTTCGTCCTTCCGTCACAGCGCTCATTCTCCAAAACGTGGTGGTCGTGAAACAGCCATGGTATGTCCCCCAGCCAGTAATTTTTCAACTTTACTTTCCTTGGCTTCCTTAAAAAAAAAGTTGATCACTTCAATTTTATCACAAAAAATCTTTCTCAATTTTGAGAAAATGGAAATCGAACTGATGCCCAATAAAATTATTAACAATTGTAAATCATATAAGTAGATTGATTATAAATTTTAAATAAATGCACAAATAAAATGATTGTAAATATTAGCAGGTTTCACTTGGAAAACAAAACTGTAAAGTTTTCTTGAGAGAAAATGCACAAAACCCATGAGCAAAAAATTTTACTTAAAAACTTCTATAAATAATACTTGAATAATGGATACCTTTAAACATATTTCCTTTTGAGCAGATACTGCATCACGAGACTTTAACCTCACCAAATTTATTTCAATACCTACAAATTAAATTTTGATTGAATGTGTAAAAGATAACCAGCGATTTAGCTTTAAAATAATTTCAAATAAAATGAAATTGATTAAGTAGTGCACCTATTTCACACACATTTTTATCTTTAGCCTAAGAACTTAATTAATAAAATAAAATAACACTAGTATAGCTTGTAAGCTTTTAAAAGAAATCCGACGGAATCAAAAACAAACAAATGAAATTATTTTAAAACATACTTAGTTATTGTAAATCGTATAAAATACATACAAAGTAGACCATATTTAGTTGAACGCTCCGATTTTATATCCAAGTCTCTTTCCAAAATTTTGCAAATTTCTAGATATGTATGTATTATTTTAAAGTAGACAGGTAGTTTTTAAACACAAAACAATTAGTCTTTTTTTAATAAAATTTAGGCAGCACTTTTTAGCACATTTTTAAAAAAATAAGCACTCGTTGTTCTTTTCAAGTTTAATTACTTTTATTAAAATTTGGTTAAATATCTTAACGAACGTCTTTTATCTAGTTAGTTTATTTGCCTTTTTATCATTTTTATATATATTTTTTTTAAATATCTAATGCGTGTTTGTTTTAGACGTTTACACGGTTAAAATACGAATGATGAGATGTGTTTGTCAAAGAATGATTAAAATTTATGAAAATTTTTAACAAACAAAACGTGTGTGCAGCAAAATCTTAGGGGATGATTTCTACACAAAAGTTGGGCAAAAGAGCAAAGCCAGCAAAAATCAAAATGCACAAACAGAAATCAAACAAAGCAAAATAAAAAAGGAAAAGAAAAGAAACACCCTTAAAATTACAGAAAAGTTCATAATTTATGCAAGAAAGAGAAAGTAGCATGCAGAGAAAAAATATATATTTAAACTAAAAAACAGATTTGATATGCAAAAGTATTAGTGAGAGAGTAAAAGTAAAGAAATTACATTTTCTTTCAGTTCTTATTCAACTCTGCTCTATTTTGTTGGTTATTATTCACCAGGTAGAGTGGTAAATTTGACGACGAGTGGTGTTTATTCACAGTTATGAATGGTTATGACAGGGCAAATACATATGTGTGTGTATGTAAGTCATAACATCTTTTTTGTAGAAATAATACCACACACAGGTATGCAGGAATGTATGTATGTGTTTCTGTGTGCATGCATGTATATATCTATGTAGCTATGAATTATGGTGATGTTAATAACGATATTTATGATGTTTGTAGACACAAACACGCCCTCTTTAAATATTTATGAATCTCTTACGTATTATTAATAAGCCAGAAAGAGAAGGATATAGCCTACTTAGCATTTCTGTATAATAATAAAAAAATGAACATCATTTTGTTTTCAAATACACACACACACACACACATCTGTGTACATACACATGTGCATTTTTACATATTATGTATATCCATACATATATCTGCTGTTTCTATACAAAATACCTAGGTATAACATTAAAATTTAATATTAAACGCTTATAGCTACATATGTATATATATGTATGTATGTGTGCATGTATGCATGTGGTATGAGTGCGTGCCTGCATATGAAGATTTATTGTGGGAGGCCAACGAAAAGAACATACATACATATGTATGTAGGTAGGTTCAGACATATGTATGTATATACATACACATGTATGTATACAGGTACCTAGATAGGTACCTACATACATAGTTATAAACCTACAAGCAAATTTCTTCCCGTTTGTGCATTTTGAGAAGCTTATCCTTCAACACTTGGTGGGTAGGGTACCCATAATTTTTCGTTTGTTTTTTTCCGTAATAGGTACACAGCAGAGATGTGTTTTATGTGAAACCAACATCTGTTTTAGGGCTTTAATTCTTAAGTTTTATTTCATTGTGTATTTGTTGTTTATAGCTTTAGGTGTTTTTGTTTTTTTTTTTTCTCTTGTAGCTCGTGGCGGGCAACCAGCATCATAAAAAAAGCATTATTGCAGAGGTACACAAGAGTGAAGAGTCTGCACGGTGGATCAGAAGTCGCACATATTTAGCTAAATACACTCATAAAACATACATATGTATGTATGTATGTATTAACAGTGCTGGGCAAAATACATGCTCTGATGCAATTAAAATGCAAAATACATGAAAGTTGCGTACTTGAAATACAAAATACAAAAATACTGTTTATTACATGTCTTTAAAATATAAAATACTGCCTTCGAAAAGCAGGTATAGAAATACAAAATACAGTGTAACTTAAATATGTATTTAAAATACAAAATACTTTTAATCCAAATACTTTTTTATTTTCATTCATAAGCACCAGCCTTTCAAATGTGGTGTTAGACAAAAAATTTCTTGATGGCGATTGAATAACAGCTAACGACAAAAACTCAAAGATTTCTATTTAGAAAACGATATTTTATTGAAAGAGAAATAATGGAATTAAGAAATAAGTGACAATAAGAAAACGTTTGACCAAAGACTATAACGGATTTTTCAACAGGGACGCTACAAAAGTACAGCGACAGGGACTTTTGACCACCTGTTATATTTATAAGCAGCTAATGGTTTGTAGGTGCCCTTTTGTAAGGCGCTACACAAATACTCAAATACATTTATCCCTACAAGTATTGGTGTGTTTATGCATATACGAGTACATAAGTATCTATGTATGTATGTATATGTGTTATGTGCTTTTCATTGCATTCAGATTTTTATTGTTAACTTGGGATTTTTTTTTCTCCTTTATTTGTTTGTTCGTCGTTTTGTTAACTGCAACTTAAAAGTGGCATCAAGTAACTGAAAGCGCTGTGATCTCAAATTGAGCACCGGTTAAACATTATTTTATATTCATGATGATGACGTTGATGTCAACAACATATTTTTTTAAAGGCAAAACAAATAAACAAAAATAGCAATCATTTTTTTCTAGTCATATACCTAAATGCTCACAAATGTTTATGGTTGATTTATTATTCTGGGCCTCAGGTAAATTAACATTAGCAATGCTATGCCGTGTTTTTTTTTTTTTTTTATTATGTATTTACATTGGAATACTTCTGTAGAGATGCATTAAAAATGAAACAGTCATTGCGAAAAGGACATGCATTAGTTATAATTGTTTCAAATTTCAAATTTTTAATGCCGCAGCAATAATTAGAGATAAACAAATTGACAAAAATCGCGATTTTCATACAGAAATAACATTTATTACTATGTGTGTTTGTGTGTGTATGTATGTATTTGATAAGTGTATGAAAATCGCGATTTTTCTCAACTTAGTTATCTCAGTAAATCGTTGAGAAAATCAAAAGTTGTGCACCGATTTCAATGAAATAAAGCTTATTTGGTTCAAAATATATTAAGCTATATGCTTTAAGACCAACATTGTGAGTTTAGTTGCATTATTTTTTTATGAATTTTTATATCAGAATTTTTTTCTTTTTTATATAAAATTGTTATTTTTTTCAAAACTACAATGATATCTCTGAAACTACTTGTTCAAATTAAAAACATTGTAGGCACGAATTAAAGATAATTTTGTTGACGAATTTCAGTTTTTTTTTTTAATGAATATGGTGAACCGTTTTCAAGTTATTTAAATATTTGTACTGGAAGCGCCTTAATTTTAGACATAACGGTATATCTCAAAATGTCTAGCTGATGGAGAAAAATGGAGTTTAGATTTAAAACCAGCGGCCTCAAATTAGTAAAAAATTGCTATAGAATTCCAAACAACACTCAAAAAGTTCAATTTTGTTCCCTTGTGTTATCAATTGTGTATCATAAAAGTTCAATTATAAAATTTAATTAATATTATATTTATTTGCAAATCACTTAAAGTTTTAGCAGACTTAAGTTCGAATTTACAATCGTAAAATAGAGAAAGATTTTTTCTGTGATGAAATTGGAGTGATCCACACTTTTAAAAAAGACAAGAAAAGGCTTCAACCTTGACTTACTGGCTGATGTACATAGCGCGGCTGTTTGACGTTTCTTGTCACTCCAATTTCATCACAAAAAATTTTTTCTCAATATTCAGTAAGTAAAATCGAACTCAAGCCTGATAAAATTAATAACAGTTGATATTATTGTTTATAAGCAATTGACAAAAATACCCCTTACCGCAATTCCCTGTACATATTCAAAATTAGTTAAACAAATTCTATTACAAAAACGTTCGATATTACTCGTACATGTCACTTTCATTATGCGAATTTGTTTTTATTAAACTTCTGGCACGCAAAAAGATTTTAATTTTTTTTTTTATTATTTATCTCTGTTGAATTTTACTGATGACATTGAGCAAATAAATTCGCTCGTAAAGTGAACATATTTTTTTTCTTTCATTCTGATTTAAATTACCTTTTTATTTAATTTAAATCCTTCTGGTATTTGCTTTAAATTTATTCTCATTTATTGAGTGAGTGCCTCTTATTGTTGATGCGGAATGGAAATACCGACAGCATTATGGAACTTTATTTGTTAATGTTGTTGGTTTATTTTTAGCAGCAGCAAAAAAAAAACAATGATAATAATTTGATTGTTTTTATTGCTGGTTGCCATGGCTGAATCAATCCCTGTCGGACATTGAGTAGTCGACTACTAAAACTAGCTTCAAATTAGCTACAATACAATCGATTTGTAATTCACTTTTTGTGTACTGGCTATACTACAAGCTAGCTGAAACGTAGTGCAGAGTTAACCCAAAATTCAAATAATAACATACACACATTGACGGTAAATAATTCTTTAATTAAATTTCTTCGCAAATTTGTAGCATTCGTTTTAAATGTTGCGATGGCTGAGTGAGTATGTTGGCTGCTCGCCAGTCTTGAGGCTTAGTGGTTCGATTCCCACCAGAGGCTAACAAAAAAAAAAAAAAGTGGGATGAAATTTAATTTAATAAAATAAAATATTGCCACCGAAAAATGTAAAATCAGCCTTGATTTGTACATTTTTTTCTGTGGGTACTGACTTTTAAGTACCTAACTTTAAGTTAGTTGAAAAGTAATGCAGCGTCGGACAATTGACTACTTCCTAGCACATCACCATATTAAAATAGTCAGTTGTTTGCATTGCGAAGTAAGCCAGGCCTCAACCAGGCCTACTCGTAGGATGAGCATAAAAGTGATTTTAAAACTATTTTTGTTTTTTGTTTATATATAGTATTTAATTTTTCTTATAATCAGGTATGTTCTGAAAATCACTTTTCACGAAAGTGATTTCAAATCGCTGAAATGGTGTTCTGTGCACAAATTTTTTAGTAATTTCGTGATTTGAAACCGGTCATCTAAACGGCTACCGATTTTCAATCACTTGCACATGTTTTACAATTATTTTGTTAGAAACCAACTAAAAAACTTATTGAGTTCTTTATATAATGTGTTTTTTACTTATTCATGCAATAATATTAAATCTTTTATACAAAATAAATTGAAAAAATCACAAATTACTGAAGACACTGCTTGCTTTTAAAGGAAAAAAAATACTTCTGTTCATAATCTGCGTGATTTACTTTTTACCTTTTAGCAGTCAGCTGTTTTGTTTTGTTCGAAAATATATTGATAATTTATTCAATTAAACAAATTATTTTAAACAAAATTTAATTAAATTTATAATTAATATTTGAATTTTATGAATAATTTCGAATTTTAATTGGTAAATTCAATGATATAAAAGCAAAAAATGTATGTATATTACAAAATTTCCTAGTTTAGAAAAGTGGCAACACTATTGTTTTTGTATTTATTTTCTTTTGTTTAACTTTCCGCGTCTTTGCTCTTTATAATTTTATAATTATGTATGTAAACAAAACAAATCAGCTGTTTATCCGTGATTTTGAAAATAGAAAAGCACTCGGAAAACTCTTAAATCTCATGATTTTCAGAACACCAAGAAATCACCTCTGTGATTTTGAATCTGTTCGTGATTTTAAATCATCGTGATTTCAGAACAGGCCTGAATATAAGCTGAAATGTAAAAAGTCTTTTCAGTCTGTCCCTTGGCTGCTGCCTCGTGTAAAATTACTTTTAAGTGGCAGTTTCTAATGTACAGTTGAATTTTATTGCCCTGACATGTGTGTTGTTTTTGTTGTTGTTGTTGTTTTTAAAATAGTCACTGAAGCACATTGCAATTTTAGAAAACGACTAAATTGAACAAGTTGGGCTGCCATCTTTTGTTGTGCAGTTTGTTGGTGAACTAAAACAATAAAAACAGCAACAATTTTTTTTATTCTTTAATAAAAAAAAATTACAAAATTGTTGATATGTTCTTTTGTTTATTTAGTAGTTTATTTTTTATTTTTTTTATAGAAAATAATTGTTGAAGCATGAACTATAATTGACATAGAAAAAACTTGATATGTATTAGCTACAAGGGGGCACATCTAATTCGCTTTTTTAAAACGTAGCGGCGAAAAATAATTTTTTTGTTTTATGGTTACCAATTTTAAAGATGTCTCGAAACATAATAAGCAACAAACACGCAGCCAGAATTTGGCTTCAGAAAATTTCAGGAGCCAAAAAATTAGAGCTCTAATTCAACTCTATCACAGCGAACAGGGTGATTCAAAACAAAGTGTAACCGCCACTCTTGCTAGATCCTAAAAAATGCAGCTCTGACTGCTATCGAAAACTATGTATTCATACATTCACACTTAATCTATTATACCCATACAAATGAATTTATAATTATTTCTGCATTAAGTTTATCAGGCTCAAGTTCTTTCTATATTATCTTTGTAATTGATATTAATTAAATTAGACAAAGAAAACATCAAAGACATTTAATACAGAAATAATTATATAAGAAAAAGTTCAAATAATAGAAATTAATGAACTTCAAATGAATTTATTTTATTATACTATTCATGTACATACATACATATATACCGTATTTTTCATTTGTAAAACAAATAAACAAAAATTCATTTTCAATCCACGTGTAGCAGTTAAGCGGATAGCATGTTTAAATTTTAACATTTTTTAATATAAAACAAACTGATGGTCTTAAACCAAAAGAATTAAAACACTAGCTGTCATTTTGAACTAATAAATAAACAATTGAATTTCATTAAAATTGAACCCGTGTTGTCAATCTAAAAGCCATCACGAACTGCTGCCGTGAACACAAAGTTTCTCCAAAAATGTTTATAGCTACACATGATTCAAAATTCTTGAACATATTTTGTAATAAAATCAAACGCATCATTTAAATTGATGATAACATGCATACAGCAGCCTCAAAATCTCGTATTATAATGATGATTTTTCTGATAGGGAACATTTAACATATGAAAAGTTGTTATTTCACATCTTTTTTCAAATCTACTTTAAATAAATTAAGTCAAGTACGAGGCTGGCTCGCACACTTAGGGTTCCGTACGTATGTATGTGTAATTTATGTATGGAATGGCGTATGTGAATACATATGTATATTTTATAAATTTCATCTCTCTGTTTTTACAGCTACTTTATGTTGTATGTGGACACCTAGTAATTTTCCCACTTGTTGTTGTTGTTGTTGTAATTTGCTATTGTAAGGCATCTGGGAATACATACACAGTGCGAATTTCGGCTCTCTATCTCTTACGGTTCGAGAGTTATGGCTGTTACTCTACGTTGTAAAGGGACACCTGGTAGTTTTACGATTGTTGTTGTTGTTTTTAGCATTTGTTGTTATGGAGCATATGTGAATACATATATTATGCAAATTTCATCATTCTGTCTCTCACGGTTCGACAGTAACGGCTAATTGTTACTTTACGTTGTGTAGGGACACCTGGCAGTTTTCAAATTGTTGTTTTTAGCATTTGTTATTGAAGGCCATATGTGAGTACGTATATTGTGCACATTTCATCTCTTTGTCTCTTACAGTTTGAAAGTTACGGCTAATGTTTTTTTACGTTGTATAGGGATACCTGGTAGTTTTCAACATGTTATTGTTTTTAGCATTTGTTGTTATAGTGCATATGTAAATACATATATTGTGCGAATTTCAGCTCTCTGTATTTTACAGTTTAGCAGCTACGGCTAATTAATACTTTAGGTTGTATGGGGACACCTGGTATTTTTCAACTTGTTGTTGTCTTTAGCATTTGTTGTTGTAAAGCATCTATAAATACATACACTATGCAAATTTTAGCTTTCTATCTTTTACGGTTCGAGAGTTATAGCTAATTGCAACTTTTCGTTGTATGGGGACACCTGGTAGTTTTCGACTTGTTGTTGTTTTTAGTATTTGATGTTGTAGCGGCAAGGTACAACAACATCCTGTGAAAATTTCAGCTCTCTTGCTCTTACCGTTTCGGAGAATGGAAGCTGTGACGGACGGACGGACGGACGTACTTGGCTCGGTAATAGGGTTCCGTTTCACTCTGATGAGTACGGAACCCTAAAAAAAACCCCCCAGCTTTAAGTAAATTCCTTCAAACAACTAAATCAAGTGTTAAAGTAAATGGGCAGGCACACGAGTTTAAATAAACTATTATATGACATGAATTGGAAAAATATCCACAAACCTCAAGTTGAACTACTAAACCAATAAAATGATTTACACCTTGTTGCAACTGTTTCTTTATTTTTCGTTTATTTTTCTTTTCGCCCACATTAACATTCAAATTAGAAATTTACACCTACAGCAAGCACCCTTAAGCAGGGTTCAAGTCGTAAAAATGTTTCACAACAATAATGTTGCAACTTAAGAGTATTTAAAAGAGATAATAATGATGTAAATTTGCTGCCGTCATTGAGGAATGGGATCAACACGGTTACTGAGAATGTTATTGTAACTTGCATAATCTGTGTGATAAGTAGAAGTGATTACAACAATATGTTTTGATGTTGAACAAGAAGGAAATGTTAAAGGAAGTGCACACTGGCTCAGCCATTCATTCAGAACACATGTTACATATGTATGTATGTGCATATGTGGTAAGTAAGTTTGTGTGTTGTTTAAAGGACATTAGTTAATATTTTTTTGGTTTTTTTTTTTTGGAAATCCAGTAAAACCTTTTGAAAGACACAATGAGAATTTCGCACAAGATGACCAAAACTTTCATTCAAAAGCAGAGAACCCAATAAATGAAATATAAAGCAGACTTTACATAAGAGAGCACAAGTATATTAAATCTGTAGAGAATGGCATAAATACAATCTGAAACAGCTGTCAAAGGTCCCTTGCAACTACATCATACAATTGGTTTTGTTTATTTTCCTTTGAATGGGTTCGTGTGAGTGTGTGTGTGTGTGTGTGTGCGTGGGGGAGTAAGCATGAGTGGTCTCATCTCACACATGCAATCAATTTTATACACCACTGAACAACAAATACGAGTTCATATTTACCCAAAATGACGAACCTTAAATCAAATGTTTATTTTTAATCCGATTTCGTTTATTATAAAATTGCGCGCGCTGTTTGACCAATCCAACCGTTGTTGTAATTTCATAAATCAGGACACGAGAAACGAATAGATGTGGACACTGGCTGTTTGTGTAAAATTTTCATAAATTCATTTACAGCTACACTGAAAGAGTTTCGGTTCATTATTGTCATGAACTATAAATCATATTATTGAAATTTTAATTACATTGAATATTAAATTACTTTTTCAGGCTCAAGCTCAACCCTCGGTTTGTCACTTTTTACTCAATATCAATTAAGTAAAGAAAAGTAAAAATTGTATAAGTAGGTGGACAATCGGCTGTTTCTGGGTAGCAAAGACCCTTCATGAACTTTGGACGTGTAAAATTTCACAATTTTGTCACAGGCGCTTTAACCACTCGGCAACCGAAAGCTCACGCAATTTTACGTTCTATTTACTATATACAGGGCTGGGCAGTATTTGAAATACATGTAGTATTTGAAATACGTATTTAAAATACAAATACGTATTTTGTATTTGTATTTTAAATACGTCTCATGAATGTATTTGTATATTGTATTTTAAATACTAACACCGGTATTCATAAAAAATAAAACGTTGCTCAAATACATTTTAGAAAAAATTTGATATGAAAAATTTGTTGTAAAATGTGTTTCAACAATGTTTTATTTTTTATGAATATCGGTGTAAGCATTTGGGGATTTTGTATTTTGTATTTCAAATACTCGTGCTCTCAAAATACATTTTTCAAAATACATTTTGAATTTGTGTTAAAAAATATGCTCTAAAAATTATTCCATTCATATATCAACTAAAATCTGAAAATTTTGCTCCTGTTCTATTTTCAAAAAATAGCAATATCACAATTTAATAACCAAAGTACCTGTGTAAAGTAAACGCAACTGAATGCACATACTTACATTGAGAAAGTCGCCAAGCTGTCAGAAAGTTAAATGATGAAAAAATAAAATATAAAGAAAAACAGCGTTCGACATTTTAAACAAGAGAAAAAAATATGTGTGTGAAGATAAATACGTATTTAAGTTCCGGGACTCAAACCATAATTTTTAGCAAAGCCACATTTTGAAGTTAACAGAGCACTGTTAACGAGTTAACAGCGCTATTTTTATAACAGATGACAATTGTGGAGAAGATGAGTGGGTTTTATGGAAAAATTAGGACACCTAGGAGGTACTGACCATATGGAAATGGTGGTCTGGAGGGTTAGCTATGACTTGTGGTACCAAGAATGTCTGCAAAAAATTTTTTAGTCCCAGAAAATGACTTTCAAAAACACCCCATTTATGAAATTTCTGGAGAAGATGAGTGGGCTCATGGAAAAATGAGGACTTCTGCGAGGTACTGACCATATGGGAATAGTTGCCTGGAAAGTTAGCTATAATTTCTGGTACCTGGGATGTCTGAAATAATCTTTGGAGTCCCACAAAATGACTTTTAAAACACTCCATTTATGAAATTTCTGGAGAAGATGAGTGGGCTCATGGAAAAATGAGGACTTCTGCAAGGTATTGGCCATATGGAAATAGTTGCCTGGAAGGTAAGCTATGATTTCTGGTACCTATGATGTCTGAAATAATCTTTGGAGTCCCACAAAATGACTTTTAAAAACACTCCATTTATGAAATTTCTGGAGAAGATGAGTGGGCTCATGGAAAAATGAGGACTTCTGGGAGGTAGTGACTATATGGAAACGGTGGTCTGGAGGGTTAGCTATGACTTGTCGTACCAAGAATGTCTGCAAAAAAATTTTTAGTCCCAGAAAATGACTTTCAAAAACACCCCATTTATGAAATTTCTGGAGAAGATGAGTGGGCTCATGGAAAAATGAGGACTTCTGCGAGGTACTGACCATATGAGAATAGTTGCCTGGAAGGTTAGCTATAGTTTCTGGTACCTAGGATGTCTGAAATAATCTTTGGAGTCCCACAAAATGACTTTTAAAACACTCCATTTATGAAATTTCTGGAGAAGATGAGTGGGCTCATGGAAAAATGAGGACTTCTGCGAGGTACTGGCCATATGGAAATAGTTGCCTGGAAGGTAAGCTATGATTTCTGGTACCTATGATGTCTAAAATAATCTTTGGAGTCCCACAAAATGACTTTTAAAAACACTCCATTTATGAAATTTCTGGAGAAGATGAGTGGGCTCATGGAAAAATGAGGACTTCTGGGAGGTAGTGACCATATGGAAACGGTGGTCTGGAGGGTTAGCCATGAATTGTCGTACCAAGAATGTCTGCAAAAAATTTTTTAGTCCCAGAAAATGACTTTCAAAAACACCCCATTTATGAAATTTCTGGAGAAGATGAGTGGGCTCATGGAAAAATGAGGACTTCTGCGAGGTACTGACCATATGAGAATAGTTGCCTGGAAGGTTAGCTATAATTTCTGGTACCTGGGATGTCTGAAATAATCTTTGGAGTCCCACAAAATGACTTTTAAAACACTCTATTTATGAAATTTCTGGAGAAGATGAGTGGGCTCATGGAAAAATGAGGACTTCTGCGAGGTACTGGCCATATGGAAATAGTTGCCTGGAAGGTGAGCTATGATTTCTGGTACCTGGAATGTCTGAAATAATCTTTGGAGTCCCACAAAATGACTTTTAAAAACACTCCATATAGGAAATTTCTGGAGAAGATGAGTGGGCTTTATGGAAAAACGAGGACTTCTGGCAGGTATTGACCATATGGAAACGGTGGTTTGGAGGATTAGCTATGACTTGTGGTACCAAGAATGTCTGCAAAAAATTTTTTAATCCCAGAAAATGACTTTCAAAAACACTCCATTTATGAAATTTCTGGAGAAGATGAGTGGGCTCATGGAAAAATGAGGACTTCTGCGAGGTATTGACCATATGGAAATAGTTGCCTGGAAGGTTAGCTATAATTTCTGGTACCTGGGATGTCTGAAATAATCTTTGGAGTCCCACAAAATGACTTTTAAAACACTCCATTTATGAAATTTCTGGAGAAGATGAGTGGGCTCATGGAAAAATGAGGACATTCTTGGTACGACAAGTCATAGCTAACCCTCCAGACCACCGTTTCCATATGGTCACTACCTCCCATAAGTCCTCATTTTTCCATGAGCCCACTCATCTTCTCCAGAAATTTCATAAATGGAGTGTTTTTAAAAGTCATTTTGTGGGACTCCAAAGATTATTTTAGACATCATAGGTACCAGAAATCATAGCTTACCTTCCAGGCAACTATTTCCATATGGCCAGTTCCTCGCAGAAGTCCTCATTTTTCCATGAGCCCACTCATCTTCTCCAGAAATTTCATAAATGGGGTGTTTTTGAAAGTCATTTTCTGGGACTAAAAAATTTTTTGCAGACATTCTTGGTACGACAATTCATGGCTAACCCTCCAGACCACCGTTTCCATATGGTCACTACCTCCCAGAAGTCCTCATTTTTCCATGAGCCCACTCATCTTCTCCAGAAATTTCATAAATGGAGTGTTTTTAAAAGTCATTTTGTGGGACTCCAAAGATTATTTTAGACATCATAGGTACCAGAAATCATAGCTTACCTTCCAGGCAACTATTTCCATATGGCCAGTACCTCGCAGAAGTCCTCATTTTTCCATGAGCCCACTCATCTTCTCCAGAAATTTCATAAATGGAGTGTTTTAAAAGTCATTTTGTGGGACTCCAAAGATTATTTCAGACATCCTAGGTACCAGAAACTATAGCTAACCTTCCAGGCAACTATTCTCATATGGTCAGTACCTCGCAGAAGTCCTCATTTTTCCATGAGCCCACTCATCTTCTCCAGAAATTTCATAAATGGGGTGTTTTTGAAAGTCATTTTCTGGGACTAAAAATTTTTTTGCAGACATTCTTGGTACGACAAGTCATAGCTAACCCTCCAGACCACCGTTTCCATATGGTCACTACCTCCCAGAAGTCCTCATTTTTCCATGAGCCCACTCATCTTCTCCAGAAATTTCATAAATGGAGTGTTTTTAAAAGTCATTTTGTGGGACTCCAAAGATTATTTCAGACATCATAGGTACCAGAAATCATAGCTTACCTTCCAGGCAACTATTTCCATATGGCCAATACCTTGCAGAAGTCCTCATTTTTCCATGAGCCCACTCATCTTCTCCAGAAATTTCATAAATGGAGTGTTTTAAAAGTCATTTTGTGGGACTCCAAAGATTATTTCAGACATCCCAGGTACCAGAAATTATAGCTAACTTTCCAGGCAACTATTCCCATATGGTCAGTACCTCGCAGAAGTCCTCATTTTTCCATGAGCCCACTCATCTTCTCCAGAAATTTCATAAATGGGGTGTTTTTGAAAGTCATTTTCTGGGACTAAAAAATTTTTTGCAGACATTCTTGGTACGACAAGTCATAGCTAACCCTCCAGACCACCGTTTCCATATGGTCACTACCTCCCAGAAGTCCTCATTTTTCCATGAGCCCACTCATCTTCTCCAGAAATTTCATAAATGGAGTGTTTTTAAAAGTCATTTTGTGGGACTCCAAAGATTATTTCAGACATCCCAGGTACCAGAAATCATAGCTTACCTTCCAGGCAACTATTTCCATATGGCCAGTACCTCGCAGAAGTCCTCATTTTTCCATGAGCCCACTCATCTTCTCCAGAAATTTCATAAATGGAGTGTTTTAAAAGTCATTTTGTGGGACTCCAAAGATTATTTCAGACATCCCAGGTACCAGAAATTATAGCTAACCTTCCAGGCAACTATTTCCATATGGTCAATACCTCGCAGAAGTCCTCATTTTTCCATGAGCCCACTCATCTTCTCCAGAAATTTCATAAATGGAGTGTTTTTGAAAGTCATTTTCTGGGATTAAAAAATTTTTTGCAGACATTCTTGGTACCACAAGTCATAGCTAATCCTCCAAACCACCGTTTCCATATGGTCAATACCTGCCAGAAGTCCTCATTTTTCCATAAAGCCCACTCATCTTCTCCAGAAATTTCCTATATGGAGTGTTTTTAAAAGTCATTTTGTGGGACTCCAAAGATTACTTCAGACATTCCAGGTACCAGAAATCATAGCTCACCTTCCAGGCAACTATTTCCATATGGCCAGTACCTCGCAGAAGTCCTCATTTTTCCATGAGCCCACTCATCTTCTCCAGAAATTTCATAAATGGGGTGTTTTTGAAAGTCATTTTCTGGGACTAAAAAATTTTTTGCAGACATTCTTGGTACCACAAGTCATAGCTAACCCTCCAGACCACCATTTCCATATGGTCAGTACCTCCTAGTTGTCCTAATTTTTCCATAAAACCCACTCATCTTCTCCACAATTGTCATCTGTTATAAAAATAGCGCTGTTAACTCGTTAACAGTGCTCTGTTAACTTCAAAATGTGGCTTTGCTAAAAATTATGGTTTGAGTCCCGGAACTTAAATACGTATTTATCTTCACACACATGAAAAAAATATCAATCAAATGTTGACTTGGATAGACTATATATTGTTATATAGCAATTGGTGAAACGTTTTTTAATTGTCACTTATTTCTTGATTCCGTTGTAGATCTTTCAATACAATATCGTTTCCTAATAAGAAATCAATGAGATTTTGTCGTTGGCTAGTTTCCTTTATTCGCCATCAAGAGATTGTTTTTCTAATATCACTTTTGAAAACCCGTTGTTAATGAAAGAAAATAAAAATTTTTTTGATAAAAGTATTTTGTATTTTGTATTTTAAATACATGTTTTTGTTACATTGTATTTTGTATTTCAAATACTTGCTTTTGGAATGCAGTAATTTGTATTTTAAATACATTGAAAAAAAGTATTTGTATTTTGTATTTTAAATACACAACTTTCCTGTATTTTGTATTTTAAATTTTTTGATCAACTATTCGTAAAAGGAAAAAAACAATTTTCAAAATCCATCACTATTTTGCTGTCGAGTGGAAGTTTTTATAGAAAAAAATTGGAAAATAAAACTGGAAAACGCACTTATTTTTTGTTTTTATAAATATATTAAGCAATTCAGGTCCAAAATAGATCTTTTTTTAAATGTTTTCTGTCTTTTTCAGCTGTCTATATGCCGCCGACATTTCGTTGGTGCTAATCAACTCATCAGTAGACTTGAAAAATTCTTAAAATTATGTTTGTAACTTACTACTTATGCCATTATTTCTGATTCTCATTTTGTTCATGGGAATTATGGAATAAGTTGTTAAGTTTCAAATATACTTTTCAGATTTTTCAAGTCTACTGATGAGTTGATTAGCACCAACGAAATGTCGGCGGCATATAGACTGACTGAAAAAGACAGAAAACATTAGAAAATTCATTTGGACCTGAACTGTTTAATATATTTAGAAAAACAAAAAATAAGTGCATTTTCCAGTTTTATTTTCCAATTTTTTTTTTTTTTCTATAAAAACTTCCTCTCTGCAGCAAAATAGTGATTGATTTTGAAAATTGTTTTTTCCTTTTACGACTTGTTGATCAAGTCATCGCTCGAAGCACCCAAATCAATTTTAATAATCACACAACTTTGATATTGAGGAACAGGCAATTAATAATTAAGCATCACTGGGTCCTTTATTACTGTTTTCCTTAACAGCGAAAATTATTCAAGGACATTTATTCATACATACTAAGTATGTATTCGTACTTACGTCTGTAATTCTTTTTTTTTTTTGTGTACTAAAAATGAATTGAAATAAAAATGTGCCAAACGTGAATTGTTTTCGTGGTGATTGTTCCAGTTCAACAAAGAGAAATTTTTTAAGTACCTATAGCTTAAAGAATTAAATGTTTACGGAAAAGTATGCAGTCTCAAGAGACTGCTTCAGAAATTTGTTATCGTTGCATGCAAAAACATTTCAAACTCATGTCAGCACAATTGTTTACAACTCAATCGGATTTTTACATTTACGTTACAATTTTTATTTTTTTTTTTTGCTAAATTTTCTTAAATTTTTTCTTTTTATTCCCCACAAAAAACAAAAAGAAGTTTGTAATTAGTTCGGTGATCCTTTTTATCCTTTAATCTATTGTGTTCTCTGACGTATTTTTTTATTCAGTATTAACATTGTTGCTGCCTGCTTATTTGTGTGAGTTTTACAATTTTTTTTTATTGTTTAGTTATTTTATTAAACGTTTAAACGGATTAACCGCCTCATGAATTTCTTCGGCCGCCTTTGAATTACATCCGCTTTTGTTAATCCTGCCAACTATTGAGATAAATTCTCATTCTTCTCATTCTTTAAGCAGATTTTATTGTTTTATCGAAAAGAACTAATTTTTTTTCTGGCAAATACTTTAATCTTTAGCAAATTAGTTCATTAAGATGTTAATTCTTTTAAACACCCGCAAATTTTTAGCTCAAAAGATGTGGGAAGATTTTTATTTAATATTCGTATTCGGAAAAAGGAAAAAAAAAACGTTTTATTGAGAACTATTGCCTCTATTGCACACATAAATGAAATGAAATTGAAGTTTCAAAAATTTAAAGTTCTTTTTATAACTCTAAATCAGGTTTAAATTCTATACTATAAATTATTGCTTATTATTTAATATTACTTAAACAAATTGGGCCAAGTACTAGTCTGACTCTCATAACAAGAGTTCCGTAGTACCATGCCAGAGGTAGACAACGAGTACCCACAAGTGACTGGTCATATGAGTGTCATTGTTCTTGTAGGCACCCCTTCTTCTAGCAACCTAAATTAAATCGACATAAATGATCAAAAGTATTTTTTATTGAAACGAAGTTCCTTAACGCGGCTTGCTGGTAGCGGAAATTAGTAGAAATCGTCACGAAAGCGTGTGAGCTGTTTATATGTATATATTATATATATATGTTTATATATTATCGACAGATAGATAAACAATTGTGTATATTAATTAGTTGTGAAAACGGACGATGTCGCTAAAGTAAAGTATGTCACAACAAAAAACAGCAATATTGAAAAATTTTCTTCGTTTTGTAGCAGATTGACAAAAAATACTGCATGTCTCAAAAGCAAAAAAAATAGAACGTTCCAAAATTTTTAAGAAGCATATAAAATTTCAAAAACAACACATAATAAAACATACAGATTTCGAAGATGAAGAAAAAACGTAAGGAACTTCGTTCCTAATGGGGGTCCCCCGACCGCATTTCTTTTATTATCATTTGGGACCAATTGTGCACTCGACCAAAAAGATCTTTGGTGCAGCCCTTGTTCTCTATAGACCGAGACCTAGACTACGGCAGTAGTTTTGATGCTACCGACTGGGATCGAATAACTCAGCTCCATACCTGATGTGGTTATGTGTCCATAGGCAGCGGGGCATTCGCTAACAACATTTTCCACCACTTCCGTCTCCTCATTGCGGAGTCTTCGGAAAATATTGCTTACCAATTTCAGTTTTTTGAAATGATAAATTAGTTTACAGTGCACCAACAGTAGCCCTGTATACAGTCTAATCTAATCTTTTCTGCTGAGGTTTACAATACGTTCGGACTTCAGTCTGCCGGGAGCCAGCAGCCTTTTAAGGCACGGTTTTCCTCCACCCATTGCCGTAGAATGCTGTCCTTAAAACTGCGGCTAACCCGCAGAACAGTTCAGGATCTATGAAGAACCTTATTGTGTCCTTTTTGGCTAAACGGTCCCGCCTTTCTTTTTTCTGGAGGTATGAGTTAATGTTAATTAATTCAGTTCCAAAAATTAACCTTTTCAAAATATTTACTGTATTTTTAAGCTGTCTATATGCCGACGACATTTAGTTGGTGCTAAGCAACTCATCAGTGGACTTGAAAAATTGGCTCTTAAAGCAAATAAATAATTAAGTTCATATTCGGGTATGAGTTAAAATTTTTTTTTTTTTTTTTTTTTTGAGAAAATGTAAACCGAATGTTGTTTGTTTTGCCAGGCCACCTTAATTCGGTGGTTTATTCAATTTCAAAATTATAATGTTAAACAAAATTCTTTTACATAACAAAAAGCTAGAAAGATCAACAAAAGTCCCGACAGATGCGGTTCATCAACAACCACAACATGGAAAAAGAAATCAATAAGCAAAATCTTTTAATAATCAGCTCAATGGAAATGGCGGCAAAAGATCAGAAATGTCTGAATATGAACTGAATCTTTAGAAATTGATGCAATTACAACTGCCAGTGGCAAATAACACAACAATTCCATTAAAAAGGTGCAATTCTGGGAAAACAGCGATTACGCCTGAATGCCACTGCCAGAAACAAACAAAAAACCAAAAAGAGATGTACAATTTTGAACGGGAGATGCATCAGTGAAACAAATTACACAATTACAAATAAAACCAGAAGATTTTAGATTTCTTTGTTGCGGTCGGAGTTGGAAACGATAAAGCTTAAAGATGCATGTATGTATGTATGTATGTATGTGCCTGAAACTCAACAGTTTCCGAAATGAACTTAAAATGCTGTAATCGCTCTAATCGTTTTTGTTAATGCCAGGTTACAAAATTCTTGTTTCTAGTTTTAAATCTTCATGAATTTAGGCAGCAGCTGAGTTTTTGTTCGCCTGCTCTTTACAAATTCTAAAACCATAGAAATTAGAAAAACAAACAAAAAATGGACTCATAATTACTAAAGATTTTCACTAATTTGTAAAGTGAATAATTGCTAATTTCCCTGCATAAGCCGCCCAAAACTACTTTACTTGACCAAAACAATTGTAATCTTCCTGTTCGCAAAACAAAAACAGACACACACACACACACACACAAATAGAGAACGTAAAGGAAACTCCATCATCCATTCTTAATGTCCTAAATAACCCCGGTTACAAGAGCAGATAAACATTGAGAAGCCATAACAGTGATTTTCTTGTTCACCTCTGGTTTGTTTGTACCGCATTGTTCGATGGATGTTGAAATGTTTTGTTTCATTTGCGGAATTTGTTATTCGTGCACATGAGAGTTTTGTCAAAATATTTTCATGTTTTGCGGCATGTGAGAAAAACAAAGTATTTTTCTAATTTCTTTTCTTTTGGGTGACCATCAACTACACAACGATTCGTCTGTCATTCATCTTTTGTGGAATTGACAGGAACAACAAGTAGCAAAGAGTTTAGTGGAACATATTTTATATACTTAAACACATACATATGTATGTACATGTATGTATGCATGTTTTAACATATATGTATATGTGTGAGGACCCTGCCGTTGAAATGAGTTGCCTGTGATGGGAAACATTCCATTAGCTTTCGAGTTCAGACCTTTGCCATAGGAGCCCAACTGGTATTTTTGTATACAATTGCGCACCAGTTTAAAAGATTAGTTATACATACATACATAGGAATGAAACGATACTACCAGGGTGTCTGGTGGCAAATTTATATTTTTAAACTATGATTATTTTAAAAAATAATAAATGGTGCGGACGCAGGGTGGAGTCGTTGGAGTTATAGATAGTGCGGACTTGTCAGACACAATGTCGCAGTGTAGACCATGCTTAAGAGTAACGATTTTTACATAATTGCTCGTCGACAATTTTCTTCAAAGTTCAGCCTTTGGCGAACCACTCGATGGACCGAGTGTAAATTTAATTCGGTGTTAGGTGCGGTGATTCCGCGTAACTGCTTCGTCTGTGAATGTGCCGCGGCCAGGTCCCACGCGATCTTTAAGCACTCCCGAAAACATTAAACTGGTTGAAAGCAAATTACTTGAAAGTCCGCGACTTTCACTACGGAAAAAAAATCAGTTTTTTATATTTTATAAATTTTCATCCTTTTAGAATTCAAATCAGTCAGGAGCTGAAAGAACGTGACTTTGATTTGAGCAAAAATTTTTGCGAGAGGATGTTGAAGCGGTTTCGCTCCGTAAATCTGATTTGTTTGGAGCAACAAGGCTCTATTTGCAGTTAAACAGACACGTGAACCGGCAAAACTGCCACTGCTGGCCTTCAAGATCCCGCAAACCTCGATTGAAGCATCAAAAACTATTGCATTGCCAATCAATCAGGGTAACTATTTAGTGTGCATCAGATAATTATACCCTTGATTTTTTTCTTTTCGAAAATTTTCATTTCGCCAAGCCTGCGAGTCCATACATCCTACTCTCCACACACATGGTTTCAGCAGGATGGGTGGAATGCACACACACCCAGAACGTCGATGAATTTACTTCGGGAAAATTGCCCTCAAGCACTGTACAGTCACTTTGGGGAGATCCCATGACAGGCACCGATCCAGCTAAAGCTTTTGGGAGGGGGGGAATTTTGTATGACATAAAATAAAGTATTATTATTGGTAAATCGCTTATTAACGAAATTTTTATAATTTTAATTTTTCTGAGAGGAGGATCCGCGCCTGTCCCATGGGCACCCAGGTCAAAAAATCTAACTCCCATATACTACCATGAGGTAGGCAACACCCAATGTCTTGTGACCTTAAAGGAAAATATTCGTCGCGAAATTGGCTCTATGCAAGCAAGTTTACTGCAGTGTGTGGCTCAGAGTACAATGTTTCGCTGCGAACCATGTGCTCAACTCGACGGAACGCATCTGAGTCACATACTTCATAAAAAAAAAGAAATTTTATGATATTAATAAAACTTTTTGTTATTTATTATAATTTCTGTTTAAGTTTGAAAACATAAGTCTGCTACCAGACAGTCTGCACCCTGGATATCGATACTTTTACTCGACACAGTATCGGTTAAAATATATCAATTCCTACTTAAGGCGCTCAGTTACTTCATACTAATAATACAACAAATAATCATTGCTAAAGTGTTGTTTGCTATAGATTTGTATTTTGGCTAGAAGAATGAAACTAAGAGAACTTAGAAAGCAGCTCAGGTGATCAGATTTTTTGCTTCCCGCTTTTTTCATCTTGTTATGTCAATTATTTATTGAAAAGTCCTAAACTAATTTTGGACCTGAATTAAAACATGTCTTTCCTTGTTTACAAGTCATCTTCTTCGCTGTGAGAGTGCGAGAGTAGCGCATTCAAGGCAAATTCTTTATATGAAAAAGCAAATGTGCAACCAATCGTCTGTATTCGACAGCAACGATCACACACTTATTTTAACTGCAGGGAGATTTATAAATGAATACATACATATGTATGTTTGCCTGCATGTAGATATGTTTACAATCGTAATTATTGTAAAATATGAAAATATTTTTAGGGTTTATTTCATATTTAGGGTTGTTAATGTACATGAAAGGAGTTAAAGGATTAAGCTTGCAAAATCTACTTGTTTTCTCGTGTGTTTTTATACCTGATAATTTTTAACAAAACGAGTATTTGTTTGGCAAATAATCGATACAAATATTATATGAATAGATTATGATTACATCTGTTTAAAAGGATTAAATTGACCCAGTTTTATTGAAAAACAAACAACAATTTCTAGATTGTTGATTCAAAAAATTTAAACATTCACAGTTAAACATTAATACATTGTAACAGGATATTTACTCCAAAATTTGCCTTTACTCGAATTCGTATAAAAGCACACCTTTCAAAAGAAAAATTTGCTTCATAGAAAATAAAAAATTGCTTTCGAAAGGTGCCAAACATTTTCTTAGCACTTGCGATCGCTGGAAATAACATCTGCTTTAGCGGAAGTCCGTGTAAGTGGAAGAGATTTAGTTTGATAAAAAAAAATTAATTCAGTCAAGTACGAGCGAGGCTGGCTCGCACACTTAAGGCCGTGTCAGATAAAACTTTTGCTTCGCGTTACGTTACATACACGCTTTGACATTTAAGATAAATGTACATGTTTATATGGCACTTGTCACATAAATTTTATTTGACGCTAAGCAAAGCACATATTTCGTTGCCGGTCACATCCTAAGAAGGTATGTTATGTTGTGTTATGTTGCGCGGCCGCTGGTAATAAAACCGGCCCACTTGGGTCGTAGAATGATCCCGTTGTGATACCCGAGTAAGCTGTAGGGAGATAGCCCTACATACTTCCCGCCCCTTCCGACCCCCTGTCCAAACCGCATTCCGACACTTCCAGTAGCCCATTTAGTGTCGTTCTGCCCAAGTAATTTGCTCTCTTGTCAGAGAGAGCTGGGCATCGACAGAGAAAGTGTTCGACACTCTCCTCCTCCTCTTCCTCCTCATCTCTACAGAAATCATTCTATGGCAGATTTAGTCTTCTCGCATGTACTCCCATGTGACAATGTCCCGTTAGAACAGCCACAAGGGTGTGAAGCCTATGCCTCGAAAAGTTCAACAAGGTCACAGTTCTCTTATACTCATAGCTGGGCCATGTGAGCCCCGATATTCGACAGGTGATCTCGTTCGACCACCTTTCCTGCGCAGTTCTTAGCAGCTGTCGTTGTATCAGCTGTTTGCAACTTTTGAAGGTAAAAGTGGAAAATATTCATAAAGTATATTGAAAACTATTCCTAACGATAAAAAAAATCATCAACTTTACTTTTCTTGTCTTCTTCAAAAAATATTAATCACTACAGTTTCATCACAAAATCAAAAAATCTTTCGCAATTTTGAGGAAGCAAAATTGAACTTAATCCCGATAGAATTGTTAACAATGTAGATCATATACTAAATCGACTATAAAATTAAATTAATGATTACCATATACATATAGTTAAGTGATATAACTAATGCAGCTGGTGAGCTGAGAAATTCTTAGCACCATTTCGAGGCGGCTAAGAAAAATTTGGTCACCAAAATCTGTTTAAAAAGTTCTACTAGCCGTAGGCATTATAAAATCGAGTGAATATTATCCAGTCGTTGTTGTTTTTTTTTTCTTTCGTTTTTCTTCTAGAAGCCTTAATAATTTGCCCAGTGTAATTTTCCAATTGCAACATGCACCAGGCCGTCTGGTGCAATTTTATGAATTGAATAAATGTTTTCAACACTCTAATTATACAATATTATTGCAGCAATAACCTGAATTGATTTTAATCCGATTTAAAGATAAGCAAGAGCATACGTTCACTTACTGGTAAAATACATATAAATAAATTAACGATGAATTAAAGAGGATGTAAAAATTTACATGTGACACTTCAATCTGTAGTGGGAAGAATTTTTGTGAATCACAAAAAACAAGGAAACAGCCACCCTTAATGACTTCTTTCATTTTCCAATAAGAAATAAGTTGATTTGTCAGATGTCATAACTTAAAATTACAGCGTTAAACCTGTCACTTGCAACAAAAAAAAGTCTTAAATGCTTTCGGTTTTGTGTTGAAAAGGCGAAATATTTCTTATTGTCTCTTGAAAGGCAGGGACCCTAAAAAACCATTCTTGTGCAAGTAAAGCAGCATACTGTAATAATGCTGAGACTTTCACGCGTTTGTGAGCAACACATTTAATTTAATGTTTGTAAGAGGTGGCATCACCACGACAGCTGATTGGGGGCCAAATTTCGGCATTAGTGATCGAATGGATGAATGATGGTGAATGTAAAGCAAAAACAAAATAAATAACCAACACACAGCATTCGATTATGACTTCATTCGATCATTCATGACTTCATTCGGCCTCAGTTTTTGCTAACACTATGTTCATACACATCCACTTTGAAGTTTTGTGGGAGAACGATGCCAGAAGACTGATAGTCATTAGCGAGCTGCTTGTACTGGTAAACTCATTTCGGCCTGTTTGACTTAGAATTTTTGTGAAGAATTGAAATAAAAGAATTAACTGCCTGTTCGAAATTTTCTTTTCTACATTTGTATTGAACACAACAAAGAAAAATCAAAAATTTGTTGTTGATTTCAATAGATGTATGCGAAAAGAAATTCGCTCACTTGGCAGTTTTTTACATGCAGGCATGTAACGGGTTATCCATTTTGCCGTTTCAAAAGTAAACGTAAATAAAACACATATAAAATATTTTTTTTCATTATATTTTTCTTTTATTATAAAGTTTGAACGTTGACATTATGTGTGAAACATTCATTCAACAATCATTTAAATGACCATCACGCAAAGTGTTGCAACTTTTGTAAAAATTTTTTGAATTAGCGCAACAACAAATATGAGCAGTTACGGTCCCTGCTTTCACCGATATTTCTTACAAGTTGTACGTTCAAGTGTGTTGCATACCCCTTTTTATTCTTCATCTACTTGTTTTCATTTGCGGCTTAAATGTTGCTTTCATAAACCACTAAAATCATGAAGCAATTAAAAGGGTGTTTCTTTAAATTTTACAGCAATAAACAGACTTACGGACAGGCAGTCGGGCGTGATGCTGAAAAGCATTACAAAGTTTTCCTTTTACTTAACACGCACGCACTCACAGACACACACACACACACACACAGGTTTACACACATTTGCGTACAAATTTACCGTGAGGCAACTGCGTCAACAAACAATTGTCATGAGTTTGTTTCTTGTTTTGTGTTGTGTTGTGTTGTGTTGTGTGACAAACACGCGTTTGTGGATTTTAATCTGTTTGTTTGCCAATGACATTTGTAAAGCTTCGCGGCAATTGTTCAATTTTTAATCAGAACTGTTAATTTTTAAATTCACTGTTTCACATTATTTATGGAACACTGTATATGCGCAGGTCTTAAACTATTTCTTGAGTTTAGAGGCTGATGTTTTCTTTGTCTAGTTAAATTAATACCAACCACAACAACAATGTACCTATAATGAACTAAGGCTCGATTAACGTAATAGAAAAATTACCGCCGACATTTCGTTGATGCTAATCAACTCATCAGTAGACTCGAAAAATCTCAAAAGAATATTTGACACCCAACTGCATATTTCAAAATTCTCAAGAACAAAATGAAAATCAGAAATGTTCAAGCAAACTTTTGTTCATTTCGGAATAAATAGTTGGGTTTCAAACATTCTTTTAAGATTTTCCGAGTCTACTGATGACTTGATTAGCATCAATGCTAATCAATGTTAGTACTTTTGTACAGCTGGCCACTCCTGGCTGGATTTTATTTAATATTTAACTAAAATAATAGCCAGTTTGTACGAAAATTATCGATTAGATGTTTTGATAGCTGATTCAAGTAAATTTCAAATCAAATATATGCATATTTACGAACATATACAATGTATATATTTCAATGCTTTTATTTCTTAAATTATATTAAATTGAATAAATAAGTTTATTCCAACAAAAACAGCTGGCGCCGGTTGAACGGAGTCGACTCATTTTTTGAACGGCGGCCAGTACACAAGCGTTTATGGGCTGCCAGTCTTCTAAGATTACTATCTCATTTTTACATATAAGCGTTATAGGCATATTACGGGTATTTTTTGTGTATACAGTACGCTCGGGAAAACGTCAATTAATTAAAACCGCTAGTGTTACGTTTAACCAATTCTTGACATTTATGAATGTAAAAACGTTTAATAAAAAACATATTGATAGTATGCCTATAAACTAAAACGAAACATAAATAAATACAAAAAAAGCATCTGAACTTAAAAAAGGCAACACACAGAGATGCAATTTCGTTTCTCATACATACTTTTCAATTTCTCATACATACATACTTATAAGGGGAATACCCAAATTCCGAATTGATTTCATAAAATAGATGTGTGTGTGTGTGATCAAAACTGTGTAATTTAACTATTGCTTAATTCAAAATTTTGATTTATTTAAAGTTGACGTTTTATAGCTTTGTGGTTTGGTTGACGTGTTAGAGTAGACATGTTTATTTGCGGCATGTAAGCAATATCAGCGGCTCGACGAATGTGTTTTAGCCGTTCGCCTCAGATGCATGTTGTTAACTTATGACGAACCACTAAACACAGTCGATGAAGTTCTATTATTTTATGACTATTTTTGTTTGAAGCCCAACAACAATGTTTTTAAACTATCATAAAATTTTTAGTGCATTCTGACATTTGACACAATATGAGACCGTGTGAATACCGTAATTATTTTAAAATTGTTTTGCCGGTACTACGATTTTTATACGACTTGCGATCTCTGTCTGGGTAATTATTTAAAAATATTATTTCTATTTTATACTATCTTATTATAATTATTTCGTATTAGTTTATCGGGCTTAAATACATTCTATATTATTATATTGATTGATATAAATTAAACAAATTAAGAAAACATCAAATGCTTTTGGCTGGGGCACACCTAGCCATCGACGTTTTTACATATTTTCTGCAAAAAAAAATTATTTAAATTATTTTTATTTTTCACTGCATATTTAGTTGGGTGCAAGTTTCTCACTAGAAAATAATTGAATGTTTGTGATAAAGATTTAAATTTTGAGAGAATATAGACTGCAGCTTGGATTGTCGTTGTGGAAACAAAAGTCTCTAAGTTCAAAGACTGGGGCTGAGGAGAAATGTGGCGTGTTCGAAACAGCAACACTCATGGCCTGAATAAATGAACTTTTGCTTAGTGGTGACATAATTTGCGCATTCTACAGTTTTTAGATAACTCGAAAATTAAATATGTAAGTTCCCAAAATCTTGTTTTTGGATTTATTTCATCATATAGAGAATTACTTCATATGAAATAAGTCGCTAAGAAAAGTAGAGAAATTAGTCTCTAAAAATCGCTGTTGTTGTTTTCCGTACGTGTTTTTTTTTCAAACTTATTTCGTGGGTACTTTTATAACATTCAACATATGTATGTACATATTTATTTGTATTTTTTGATAAGGGGTTAAAAAAATTTTCTTGCGGCAAACATGTGAGAGAAGAGATTCTTTTAAGGCTCTTTTTCCTCATTTAAAAATTTCAAACATTTTCTTTTTATTATTTCAATTTCAAGGTGTAACGGAAAAATCGTATGGAATTAAAATTTATTTCCTCATTTCTATACGAAGTCAAAAACTTTAAATTTTTGCCACCCCAACTCAGAAGCACTTTTTTATTTGTTTTATGCGTTTTCAAATGTTAAAGCAAAATTCTTGTTATTATTGTTGCTCTAGAGTTCTATTTTATTATTTTGTTGGTTTTTGTTTTTCTATTCTTGCATTTTGTAGGTGTGGCATTTTGTACAAGGATTTTATTGTTGCTTTAGAAAATTCAAACAAGCAAAAAAAAAACAACAACTAAAGTTTGTTTGGTATCTTTTAAGTGCTCTTAACAGTAAATACAAAAACAACAATAACAAAAACAAAAAGGAAACCATTTAAAGGATTTTATTTCACTCTCATCCACAGACAGCATCGCAGAGCAGAAAAGCTGTACGGCAAACAACAACTACCGCACAGCAATTCATCCATCCCCCTTTTCGGATAAATAGATTTTTCTTTTTAACACCAGCAGCAAGCAATTTTATGGTACATGAAGGCTTTCACGATTGACAAAAGGAAAAAGTGCGTGTGAATTGCAATTACGTTTGAAATCACGCTTTCCACAGTGGGTTGGCTGGATGGTTGGTTGATCTATCTGTTGCAGGAGTATGTATGTATGTACTTATGTATGGAAGCGCACATGTGCATTGATTTAGTGTCTATTGTATTTTTCCTTGGATTGCAAACTCATATGTCTTTATCAAATTGTCCGTGTTATTTAGATTATTTATCCATAAGCATATCAATAGCTACAGTTGGGCTGAAAATGTGTCAGCAGTAAAAATTATTATTTTTAAGCAGAATAAACTCAATCAATTTCTGTGACATATTTTTCACATCCACACACACACAACCAAATAATATATGGACGTACTTTTGCTTCATCTGGATTAAAATGAGTATTTTACACAGGGACCTTATTTATTTCTATTTTATTCAGCTTCATGGATAAAAAATTAAATTATTTGTTTTTTTTATTTTCAATTAATTTTTAATTATTTTAATTTTAAATTTTTCTGAAAAAAAAAACTTTTTGTATCATTTGTTTCTCGGTCAGTATTGTTGGAAAAACGTCTTCAGAAATCGTCAAGTTCTGTAAAGATATGTCAAAATCGTCTAAATCGTCTACATATGGCATTCATACAAGTTTTAAAATAAACACAAAATTAATTAATTTGATTTAATAAAATCGTTTGTGTTGTACAAAAAACAATTCAACATGTATTTTACCAAAACAACACAAATAAAATTTTAAAAAACTTACAAAAAAAATATCGCTGTGTATGTATGTAGGTATTTTATAATGATTTCTATATATATAAAATTCTTTGTGTGTATGTATGTGTGTATGTATGTATGTAACGTATAGACTCCAAAACGGCTGGGTCGATTTTGATGAAATCAGGGAGTCTTTCGGTCTGGGGGCGGAAGGGCGTGGCAAAATGCAAAGGAACCCCTGTACATTGAAAAGTAAAACTTAGCTGTAACTTTTGAACAATAAGAGCTAGAGAGCTGAAATTTGCACAGGATATGTTTTTACACATGCTCTACAATAACAAATACCTAAAACAACAACAAAAAATTTAAATTAAAGGGTGCCCCATACAAAAGTGAAAATCAGCTGTAACTTTTTAACGATATGAGATAGAAAGCTGCAGTTTGAACAAAATATGTAGTTGCCTTACTCTCTACACAACAACAACAAATATGTACCAAAACTCTAAAAACGTTTGTATTAAAGGGTATCCAGTGTATTAGCGCACCCTATAGTCTATATATGTATATAAAATTCTTTGTGTGTATACATATGTATGGCAAAATCCAATTTTCGCCGTAAACTTCATAAAAAGCTTTCTCAGGGCCAGCAACGCGGACCGGGTCAGCTAGTTATTTATACAAATTTAATGCCTTGTACCTTTTAATTAAAAAAAAAATGTTTGTAAAGTTTACATCATGAAGAGTTATATTTCAAGTAATCTTTAGCAAACAAAATTCATTCAATTGTTTTTGTCGCTAAGGCATTTCTACTTTTAGTTTTGTTTAAATGTACTTGATTTAGAATACGTTCAACGTTCGCAGATGAATTTGGACACGCCATTAAATCGTTAATAAGCCGACATAAGTCAGGAAGAGACGGTTCGTTATTGCATAATCTGGCATTAAAATGTTCAAAACATTGTTCAATACTTTATTTATAATAAAGAATTTCACGTTTTTAAAGTAGTGCTTATTTTGACTTTAAAAATCATGTGATTTAAAAACACATGATTAGCGGAACTGTTGTTATTGAGTATAGGAGTTTGTGTTGTGGAATAAAACACTGAACATTAAGAACACAGCTGTTTGCTTGTACTGTCGCCAGTAGAAATTCGCAATGCAAAACACAAAAAAGTGTGTGATTTACAGAGCACCACAAAATCGCATGTGCGTTTTGAAAACTACATTCGATTTGAAAACATGTGATATTCAGAACAGGCCTGATTAATGATTTTTTTTTTTTTTTTTTTTTTGTAGTTAAAGGACCATAAGGCATCAAAAGAATATAATAGTTGTCAATGACTTCTTCCGCTGTTACATAGTGTATTTATAATAAAAAATTTCGAAAACCACAAAAAAAGTACCACTCTAAAACACTATTTGTTGTGCGAAGTATATACCAAACTAAGTGAGTGGATTTGAAATGTGTTTGTTATCTTCTTCAGAACTTTGCTCTTAAATATTCCTTACAATTATGTTGTTCACTGTCTACAATCTGTTTGATAAATAATTCTTTACATACATATGACTACATTCAAAAGTAGTTTTTTTTTTTTGTATATTTGAAATACTAGCTTGAAATTATTTTTGCAATAATTGGCTTTCTTGGCATTCACTGACGTTTTCATAATTTGGATTTTTTTGACGGCTTTTAATTTCTTTTTTGTATTCAAATATGACATGATTTCATTTGTATAGAGCTCTCGGTTTTTGTGGTTGCGATATACGATTTCCCGTATGGTAGTAAAGAGGGCGGATGGATACAACCATCGTAAATGGTATTCAATCATAATTATATATTATTCTGACTGAGAACCGGGTGGCGGCTGAATGGTTGGTGTTGGGCGTTTGCCACACTTGTCTTGTGTTGACAAACATATCAATTAGTGAAATTAGTTGCAGATAAACATTTGCAAAATACGCTTTATAGTCACTCATAAAGAATGTGTATGTGTATAATAACATACACACATGTGTAGTTGTGTTTAGTATTATTGATTTGCTGAAGTAATTGCATTTTTTTTTCTTTTACTTTTCTTGGTATTTTTCGATTACAAATATGCATTAATATGAATTTTGGCTACAGATATGATTCAAATACAGCAGCACAAAGACTTTTTACCTTTTATTCTTATATCACATAAATAACTTTGTTGCTGGAGTTATTTTCTTGTGTTAAAACAATTAACTGAGTTTCAATTATTATCGTAGTATATTTTGCTCCCTAAAGTATGCTAAAGTATTTAAAATCTCTTTTTTTACAGTGTTGCATTTTAATTTAACATAATATTTGAAACAATTTTTAATTGCTTGACTGATTAATAATTTATTAACTTTTTGTACGGAATATTGAGCTCAATAATGGCATTTATTGCTATAAGCGCAATACAGAGGTCTACCAGAACACGGTATTACACTCAGAGAAAATTCCTTAATTTTTGCAACGAAAGGACTTCAATGAATGCTCTTCACTACACGAATAAACAATTTCGTTTCTGCAATGTTGAAAATCTTTTCTCGAACGAACTTTCTCATTTCAACTTCTTTGTCAATAACATAAATTATAAATATTATCCTGAAGATGCTAACAAACTGTTAGCGAAATATTGAATAATATTATTACAGTTATTTCCGCATAAATGAGTTTCTAAACTCATTTATGCGGAACTCAATTAAGCAATACTCGGTTAATTGAATCGCCGACGCAATTAAACGAAAATCGCTTAATTGAGTAATATGTGCAATAAAGCGAAACACCCATGTGTAGATGGAAAATGAAACTCATTTCTTTAGTTACATATTAAGTTGAAAATTTATTTAGGTTTATTAAAAAACAAAATAAAAATCAGGTACGTTCATCGTACAATGTTTATAAAGGAACAGAACCATGACCTTTTTGCCGCAAAATAATTTTTTTTATTTACGTTTGTGGAGCAAAAAAAAAAATTAAGTAGATGGAATCAATTAAACGAAACATTTGCTTTTGTTTTTCACATGTGGTCTCAATTTGCGAAACAATTAAGCGGGTGATGCAATTAAACGGGTATTTTAACATAGACAAGTATGCTGAATGATTTCGTTCCATGAGTTTTAGTGCAAACTCAATTAAGCGGCGCTCAATTAAGCGGAAATAACTGTAATAAAATAGAAAAACGATCTGAAGCGGCAAAAATTAGTTGTCTCAAAAATTAAGAAGATCAAATAAAAACTATAGCGGTTTTCACTCTTGATACTAATTTATTCACTACAATTTTTACCACAAAGCTCGAGTGACTTTCTTACCTCAAAGTCTGCATGTTCTTGCATATACATACATATGTATTCTAAAACATTTCTTTATCTGTCCACCTTTTGTTGTGAATTTTGTCACATTTTCTCTTCACCAGTATATTTTTATTTGTTTTTTCCATATTTTTTATTTTCTCAACACAAAATTAAGTTTTGCCGGCAAAACGATTCACAGCACAGAATATCTGTGATTCCCAGTAATTTTTTACAATGTTAACTAAGGCTTTTTGTTTGATTTTTTAATCACAGCGTAGTAAATAAAAGTTCAGTACATTTTGTTGTTGCAGTGATGTAAACACTAGTACTTTAATCAAATCTGCTACTTTAACCAAATCTGCAACCGAGTTTACTATCAAGAGTGAGAACCGCTTATATATTCTTCATTAGTAGCATGATATGCTTCGTTACCTCGCTATTAATGAAAAATTCATTCATAGAATTATTAAGTTCCAGATAAGAATGAAGCCTTTTCTCTTAGTGTATGTATTATTTTTTTGGAACGAAGTTCCTTAACGCGGCTTGCTGGTAATGCAAATTAGTAGCAATCGTCACGAAAGCTGTGTGTGAGCTGTTTCTATGTATTGGTGTATCTGTCGACAAACAATTGTGTACAGCAGCGGAGACACCAACCAATAAATATTAATTAGTTGTGAAAACGGACACTATCAGTTAGTTGATAGGTGTCGTTAAAGTAAAGTATGTCACAACAAAAGCAACAACAATATTGAAAAATTTTCTTTGTTGTGTAGCAGATTGACAAAAAAAATACTGCATGTGTCAAAAGTAAAAAAAATAAAACGTTCCAAAAATTTTAAGAATCATAAAATTTAAAAATTTCAAAAACAACAGAAAATAAAACATACAGATTTCACCTTGTATTACATTCGAAGATGAAGAAAAAACGTAAGGAACTTCGTTCCTAACGGGGGTCCCCCAACCGCATTTCTTTTTTTAAACATTTCTTGATTGATTTTATTTGGTTCTTAATGATCATGTGCATATGATGTAGTGTATTTGCTTAAGCTTTTTTTAGCGTCTTGATGGCTGAGTGGATTGAGTGATCGATTGGCAATCGCAAGGTTGTGGAGAGATAATCGAAATTTTTTATTATGAATAATGCCAAAGATTTTTCCCCAGCAATATTTTACTAAAGAAATTCTTGTTCATAATATGAAGCAATGAGAGAAGAGAAAAAATTCTATCGAATTTCTGTTTTTCTCGAAGCTTGAATTTAAAATATATGTATGTATGTATGTACATATAAATAGCAGAATATTCAAAGAATTTCCCACGCTTGTTTAGCACTCACTTCACCTTCACCTTCGCCTCATAGTTGTATTGTCTATTTTTTTACTCAGAGAGAAACAACAAATTTCCGGTAATAAAAAATAGACTTCAAATTATTGCACATTATTACAAAAATTATAAATTTTTGTAAAGGGTTGAAGAAAATAAAAATGAAAATGTTGTTACACCTTTCAAATCGCTGACAATTCATTTCGTTCAGAAGGCTAATAATACCTTTTAAACGTCAAGCAACAACAAGTCAAATGGAAAAACGTGTGTTTAGTGGAACAGCAGCAACAACAAAAACGTTAGTTTATTAACCATATTTGTAACTGTGTTGCAGCAGGAAAACAACTAAATAAATAAAAAAAAAATAACAAGTTATACAACAACGGCATTTAAATTTATGCTGTTGAAACTAAATGCTGGTGCGTGTTCGTCTTTTTTAATTATTGTCCTTTAAGTGGGTGACTGTGTGTTTGCTTGTTTGTACGTACGCACGAATACATGGATGTATGTATGTATGTATGTGTGCATATTTGTATTAAGAAGCTACCCCCTCGCGGTTAAGCCTATTATTTTTATGACATTGTTTGGCGTGTGACCACCCAAACCAACCTCTTTATCGAACCCAAAAAAAAATCATTCAAATTGTTACCATTTAACGTATAATTTTTGCATTTCCCTTTATCCTTTTAATATGCATGTTTGTCAAAATAAATATCCGTTGCTGGCAGTTCCTTACACACATACATACATACATAAAGTGATTATTGTAACAAATTGAACGACGCTCTCAAGCACGCGTCTTAATTGGCCTTCTTCCTGTTTATAGCACATCCTTATTTTTCCCATTCTAATAATCGAAGGGTATTGTAAGGATTCCAAGGATTCTATTATTTGTTTTTGGGTTAATATTTCTTGTATTATTATCTATTTGTATTTATGGTGTTTTATAATTTTTTGCCATTATACTTGGCTTATTTGTCACATTTCCTTTCACATGATTTATTGACTTTTAGTTAATTTCCGTTTAAACTTTTTCATTGCTAATGTTTGAGGATTTTGTGTGTTTTGTAAAAGAAAATTAAAGAAATGTCTTGAAGTGTCATAAACGTCCGCTGCCTGCGTGAGAAAATCAAGTTTCTTTTATTATTTTTTGTATTTTATCATTTTGTTTGGTTTCTCAAAATTTCCCCGCAAAAGTTGTAATTTGACAAATATTGCATACCGCAGAGCTGCATAGAAAATCCCCCGAGGTGCACAACTTGTTTCTACGGTATTTTCTAAAATATTTCTTGTGTACCAAATTGGAAAACGGAAATATTTAGAGAAAAAGTAACTGGCCTCAAAAATTGTCCCCCTTAAATCTCAGCAAAGACATAAATGACGTCAACGTTACAGGCATGGGATTACGGCTGAGAGATTTACATTTAATTTTTGTTAGAACAATTCAGTGCAAACATAATGCAAACAAAACAGCTTTCAAGCAAACATATAATTATTTTTTATATATTGGATATTTTATTTGCATTGATGGCATCATTAGCAGTGCATGGATTATGTTTAAAACTTAGTTTTCAAAAATTTATATTCATGTTTTCTACTTTTTTGGTAAAAATTGCAACAAAACCACTTTACACAACCATTACATTACACTAGTTGGTCTTATACACTCATGTTGTCGCGTACTGCTTACGTCTAACTGGCCCCGCACAAACGAATGGCCAATTTACCAAAGTCACTTCAGACTTCATTGGCTCAATTACGGCAGAATAAACTTGGTTAATATGACGCTATAGCACATTGTCGTTTGACCAGCGGCGTCCTTGGAAAAAAAATGGCGCGATGACATGCAGTGATTTTGAGCAGGTGTATTGGCTCTTCGTACATCACTCGTGAATCTTCTGTGCAGCAGAAGTGTTAGTTTTGCTTGTTCATGTGAAAATGAACCTCATCGCTCATTATGATTTTGGTCGAAAAATCTTTCATTTCGTCATAGACACAATTATTCCGCGTTCTTGGGGAGTATATCGCTTCATGGCTTATTCACTCTTTTTGTTCTACAGCTGTCTAGTTCAGAAAGGTAATAACAGATTTTGCCTATTGGCCGCCATTTGTAAAAATTAGAGCAACTTTCAAGTGGGTGATTTACTTTGGCTCACCTTGCATGTGCATTCTCTCTGATAGTCAAGCAGCTCCAGAAGCCCTATCACCTATTCACATTCCAGTCAAGACTATGTATGAACTTCTTCTCGCTATATCTTTGAGGAACAGTTTTGTTTGATTTTTTATTGCAGTATTGGCAAAAACTACTAAATTGTTCTTGTGTCAATACAACCCTGCTTAAAACTGGTCAGTTGTATCTGGCAAGCCAAAGCAAATACAGACAAAAATACATGGATACAAAATAAAAAAGCAAACATTTTGAAAGTGTGGAAATAGTTTTTGTAATTTTTTTTAAATTTAAAAGTAGACATTTACACCGGTATTCATAAAAAATAAAATGTTGCTCAAATACATTTTAGAATAAATTTGATATGAAAAATTTGTTCTAAAATGTATTTCAACAATGTTTTATTGTTTATAAATACCGATGTTAATAAGTATTTTGACGCACTGAACAAGGGTTTGCTCCTCAGGATTTTCTTCCATACAGCGAACAAGTGAAATGTTTAGGAAAACTACATACATACATATGATAATTGTTTAAAATAAAATTAAAATATTAATTCAGGTCCAAAAATGAACCTTTTCAAAAATATTTGTTGTATTTTTCAGCTGTCTAGATGCCGACATTTCGTTGGTGCTAATCAACTCATCAGTAGACTTGAAAAATTCTTAAAAGTTTGTTTGAAACTTTACTACTTATTCCACAATTCTCATGAACAAAATGAGAATTAGATATGTTCAAACAAACCTTTAATACAACAAACATTTCTATTTTCGTCTTGCAACTCTTTTACTCTTCTTTGCAACCTTCTATACAACGAGTCACCATCGGTTACTACGATTTGTGTTCGCAGTGGTGACGACATGATCGATATAGAGGAATCGAATTTTGTATGAAAATACTTAAGTCTTTTCGACTCGTCGATCGTGTCCATCGTTCGAATAAAAGAGGAGCCAAAAACAGAGGAACCCAAAACAATTTTCTTTCGCTTAGAAAGCGAACAATCGCATGACTTCGACATTGAAGAACAGGCAGTAAATCAATTTTTTTAATTTTAATTGTTGCACAGGTCTCTAGCAATAATTTGGCTTTTACAGATTTCAAAAGTATCAATTAGTCGACGAGTTATAGCCAAAAAATCATATAAACAATATGCTGAAAATCGGCATTTGACTGCAAAAGTTCAAAGGTCCATTAAAAAAAAATGAGGTCGGGGGATCCCCGTTAGGAACGAAGTTCCTTACGTTTTTTCTTCATCTTCGAATGTAATACAAGGTGAAATAAATCTGTATGTTTTATTTTCTGTTGTTTTTGAAATGTTTAAATATTATGATTCTTTAAATTTTTGGAACGTTTTATTTTTTACTTTTGACACATGCAATATTTTTTTTTGTCAATCTGCTACAAAACGAAGAAAAGCAACTGTTGGCCAATTTTTTAATATTGCTGTTGCTTTTGTTGTGACATACTTTACTTTAGCGACATCTAGCAGCTGATAGTGTCCGTTTTCACAACTATGTAATATTTATTGGTAGGTGTCTCCGCTGACAGCAGCGGAGGCACCTACACAATTGTTTGTCCACAGATACACCAATCCATATAAACAGCTCACACGCTTTCGTGACGATTTCTACTAATTTGCACTACCAGCAAGCCGCGTTGAGGAACTTCGTTCCAAAAAAAATTCCAACTAACATAAACAAACGGCGCGATACGGGTCTTCTAATTTAACCTCTCTTTTCACCCCCCCACTCTCAGAATCCACCTAACTTTTGCTAATTTGAATTTGTTCCACAGTGCTATTGTACTCTAGTCGGGCTTGCAAGTGCATTATTTATATCATAAATACATTTTGCCAAGGTGAATTCAACATAGTGTATGTTTTTACCTCTTTTAAAATGGTTAATATATGTACATATGTATATTGCGAAATCAAGCAGCTTAAAACTTTCATGTAATTGGCACGAGCCTTTTGTTTTACTAGTTTTCTAAGAAGAAAAAAAACCGCACAAGCTGTACAGCATTTTTTGTTGTCATAAGCACGGAGAGCCGTTTTGCTTGTCTTTAACAATAGTGACAGGAAACTTATTCTCATAAAAATGACATACGAAAAACCATCAAAAAAAAAACAGCTAAACAAAAGATTTTAGTTTTAAAACAAACACCTAGCATATGTATAGAAAAAACCACAAAACGAACAAAAGCAATAAAAAAAAGAAGCATTTCGCTTTCATTTCACGGCTTTTCAGTACATTTAGTACTTGCAATTAAAATAATCAACCGGAAATAGAACACGAGCCAAAAAGTACAAACCAAGCAAACATCAACCATTCATCCATCCATCCATCCATCAGCCAGTCAGCCGGTTTAACAAAAGCAAGTAAAGAAGCCAACCGAAAAAAAAAGTTTTATATTACATGAAAAAGGACAAAAAGATTAACAACATACGCTAATGTTCCTGCTCATCACATCACATCACATGTACGAGTATGCAGCCGACAATCAGCCAGCGCTATTAAACGCGTACCTTATGATGCTGATGATGTCAACAAACCCTTAAGAATGCCAGTGAAAACTGAAAGGAACAAACGTTTCCGGTAGCGGTTGCTGAAATGAAACTAAAAGTGAGGAGTTGTAGGAGCAAAATCAAAACTCACAAAGCAACGTTGCCAGCGAAAAACAAGATGTTCGTTCGTTTTGAGCAAATGTCTTTTTAACGTTCCCTTCAAAGCACAAAGAAAACTACACGCCTTCTCTGCTTTTTGAAGGCGAATCATAAGATGCCATTTATAGCACATGTCCTTTTTGCCACAACAATAGTTTTTTTCTTTCAAGCAGCATACGAGCCAGTATGTGAAGTGGTAACAAACGGATTTTTCTTTTTTTTTATTAAAGGGGAAAGACAGTCGTAACATTGAAATACATACTTGAGAAACATTTGCGATTTTTAAGGCTACACCTAGAAATTTTATTGATATAACTTCTGTTAGAAAAAAAAAGTACACTTGGAAAAAATACATGAGTTAGATGGCAACAAGCGAAGAAAACATAGAAAATAACTTTCCTGCAAAAAGATTTTGGAGGCCAATTCACAGATCCAAAACGAGAAATTAGGCGGTCGGTCACCAAACGTGTCTTTCAATAAATCGATTAGGGCAGGAGCTGTGTGACATGTTGCGCCGTCTTGTTGAAACCACATCTCTTGGACATCATGGTTATTCAATTCAGGAATGAAAAACATAGTAATCATGGCTCTATACCGATCACCAGTGACGACTGTAACGTTCTGGCCGTCATTGTTTTTGAAGAAGTACGGACCAATGATGCCACCAGCCCATAAAGCGCACCAAACAGTCAGTTTTTCTGGATGTAACGGTGTTTCGACATACACTTGAGGATTAGCTTCACTCCAAATGTGGCAGTTTTGTTTGTTGACGTAGCCATTCATCGCTAAACAAAATTCGCTTATGAAAATCGGGAACAACGGCCATCTCGTTTTGCACTAAAATTGCACTATTTGCAAGCGTTGTTCAGGCGTGAGTCTATTCATGTTCTCATAAAACATATGGTGTGCAGATATAAGGTTTTTAACTATCTTTTTTCTCCTTAAATCCTAATTATATTTTCAATGATCTCTTATCTGTTTATAATAGTTTAATACTTGGTGCAATACTATTTAGTAATATCTCAAACTTAGTATTAATATTAATATATCTAAAATATTTATGTTGGTTGATGATGGAAAATAAAATGAATGAATGAATGAGTCTATTCATGATGAGTTTCCTGAGATAAATCACTTGACAGCTGTTAAATCGGTCGCCATCTTGAACAGTAATGCCAACTTAAAGTTTAATACACCGAAAAAAACACCCTTTAGTTTTTCGATCTTTTTTCTATTTAATTTTCCTTGATTTAGAAAATTGAGCATGAGGTCACTTTACATTCAATATTTCATACATTTTCAAATTTTGAAAATTTATAAAATATTAGAAAACACATTTTCTTGAAGAAGATACACACAGAGGCATACCGAAATATCGAATAATTTAACAATAAATAAAAAATATTTATTTATTGAATGTAAAGTGAGCTTAAGCTCTATTTAATAAACCAAAGAAAAAAATTTCGTTTTGTTTTAATATAAGGAATCAACCTTTTCGCTGAGTGTATATTCATAAAAATCAGCATATGATCTTTGCAGTTGCATGAGTTTGAAGCACATACTTAAGGGTTACTCCTTCAAGTCGAAGTCTTAATTTGATGGGCAAAAACATTTTCCTTGTGCTGCAATTATTGTTTAATATTTCGCGGTGCTGTCTCTGACAGCTGCAATGTGGGTTTAAACTCAGCATAACTTTTATGTGTTTACTCTCTTTGCAATTACACATATATATAATGATTTTTATACAGAAAGAAAACATAAAAACCCAGCCAAGGCGTGTGCTCCTCATCTACTCGACAACAAGAGACTACAACACATTGCTTCCTGTTAAACCAGATTTGATGATGCTATTGTCCTGCAAACTATAAACTCATAATGACAAATCTTACCGGAAGGATCATGTACTACACACTGGAAGCGCATGTCTACCACTCTCAGCCACACAAACAAACACGAAAAAAAGTGGTGGATTTCTTTCTCTTTTGATCGTTTGTGCAAATTTCTTAATTAAATCTTAATCTTTGTGTAACAAACAACATTCTGGCTTCGTGAAGAGATCATTACGCTCTTTTAATTTGATATTTTGATTAACAATTTGGAGGTGTATCACCATGTGTAGCAATTAGACAAACATGTGCAAACAATTTTCTTGGGACTCCTTTTGTTCGCTGGCAATAATGAACGCGTGCTTTGACTACTAGAAGTAGATTTAAATTATGTTTTTCAAGAGGGTGGTGCCGTTAAACTAAGAAAATTGCATCTGTCCTCAAGAAATAATGACACATTTTTTATAATTGTTGAATTGCAAATTGAGAGTAACACAACTTTGGAAAACCAGTTCCACGCGTTTGTGATAAAACTGGAGTGATCAACATTTTTGAAGAAAACAAGAAAATTAAAGCTAAAAACTTACTGGCTGGGGTACATACCATGGCTGTTTGACGACCACCACGTCGCTCATTAGCACCCAAATTGCTTCGAACCCAGGCCATGTTTAATAGCATACTGTTTTTAAGTAGCACTGCTTAAAATTTTACAGCCTCCATTTTGGGGCGCAGCAAGGCGTGCAATAGCCTTTTGTTCCCCTCATGTCTTGCAATGTGAGAACGTGAATATTTTTGGTCACCTCTGCAAAAACAATGCAACCTAAATTTATTTTACACAATGTAACCTCAAATATGAACTTAATTATTTATTTGCTTTAAGAGCCAAGTAAAATAAATGTATTAATTCAGGTCCAAAAACATTTGATAGGGCGGGCAAATAAAGAGTTTAAAACAACACTCAAAACAACTACAGTAGTTTTCCGATTTAACGAACCTAATTGTTGTCAGGTCGGTTCGTTAAAGTGAATTAATTGTTCGTTATATCCAGTACTAACTTAAATAGGAAAAATGTCCTCTATTTTATTGAAAACGCAGAGTATATACCTGTAGTGTTTTTAAAATTGTATTGAAACAATACACATATTTTATTAAAATAAAGGTAAATCTAACAAAAAACTGTATTGCAAAAATAATTTATTTAAAAAAAATTGGTCTGTTTTTTCTTTTTTTTTGAACTGATATCTTTCTTTTAATGGCTTCCGCTTGAAGCTCTCTTAAAAGCATTAAATTTGACCTATTAATATTGTTTTACACAATTTTGTGCTGAAGGCCTACGTTGCCATTGTCTAAAAATGTTAGCTTTTAATTTTAAATAATAAGGCTAATAGAAAAATAAATAACTAAATAAATGATATTGTTTTGGTGAGCCCATTTAGTGCAGGTTTCGAAATGGCATCTTCGCGTTTTATTTTGGGTTCCTCAATTTATCCAAATTTGATGTAAGTAGCACAAATTATTTCACGCAACTGACTTTCACATGATATCAAACAAAACCATTAAAAGTCGAAAGCTAATGGTGCATTTTTGTTTACATTCCTTCGTAGTAATTTTTTAGTTGCAATTACATATGTTTTTATATGATTTGGTGTGTGTTCGTTATACCGAGTACAAAAAAAATTTTGGTTTTCGTGAAATGCGATGTTCACTAAATCGAATGTTCGTTAAATCGGAAAACTACTGTATTGCTCTACAAAAAAAAAAAAAAAAACAAATACTTAGACATTTTTAAACTTTAAATTGCACTAAATTAAACGTGACTAGTCAAGTACGAAAAGTAAGTAGTAACTTTTTGTTGTTCAATTTGATTAATTTGTTTGAACAAAAAAAAAAAAAATCCTTAAAGCTGCAGACAATGTAGATCGCAATAAAAAGCGCACATTGAGTAATTGCTGGAAATCACGTCAATCCCAGCAGAAGGTAATGAAAGCGGGTGGATTTCTTGCGTTGTTATTTCTTCTTTTTTTTTACTAAGAAGTATTTAACAAGTCTGTCCCCCAGACGGCTTCAAAACAAAAACAATAGCATTCAAAAAATACCATCTAATCATTGTTTCAAATGCGCATACAAAATACATTTATTTAAAACGAAACAGCAAAAAACAAGGAACTTTCGAATATACAGATCGTTTGTAGCGATAAGATTCCTTGCAACAACAACAGCAACAAACACAGGCACATGCAGCAAAAAAATGTAACACCATGACAAAAAAAAAACAGCTAAAGCGGTACATAAATAAATAGAATTTAAGCAGCGAATTGAGCACTTGAAACAAATTACCCTAAAGGGCAGCCAGTAACTAACGGACTGTGAAGACATTTTTAACACATCCACTTAATCAATCACACATGTACAAACACATGAATTCACTACACACACACACACACGCGCGCGCACAACTGCGCCCAGAATGTGACACACTTGTACGTATGGCAAAAATGTTGCCTTGTTGTGGAACTGCTACAATATTTGTTCAAAGATCAACGATAAAGTGGGTTAATTTTGAAAATTGTTCACATAAATAATGAACCCCTATAGTAATCTTTTAATTTCTTATAGATTTTAATAAATGAAAAAAATATCATGCGTAGAAGGGTGGCCCGATTTAGCAATCGATATTGTGCCTTTAAATAATCTATATAAAAAAACAGTTCCATTACAACATTTCAAAAAAAAATATTTTCAAGGCGTCCGATTTTCAATTTTGTATGGAAGACCCTTAAGAAGGTGCGGTAAGCTGGATCGGTGTGTTCGCAAAGCATATTGGTGAGTAAAAAATTAATGGTGGTTGGTCATACATTTAACTCCTTCCAACTCTCCTTCCAAAATATTGTATGTTTTCTGTCTGACTTTTTTATTAAATATTTATTTTTTTTTTATTTATTTATTTATTTATTTTATTATTTATTTATTTATTTATTTATTTATTTATTTATTTATTTATCTATTTATTTATTTATTTATTTATTTATTTATTTATTTATTTATTTATTTATTTATTTATTTATTTATTTATTTATTTATTTATTTATTTATTTATTTATTTATTTATTTATTTATCTATTTATTTATTTATTTATCCATACACAAGACCTTATGTCTTATATTGCAGTGTGGAACTGAGTTCGTACAAATATTGAAACTCACCCAATATTCCTTTTTTATTTATATATATCATTGGAGATGTACCGGATGGCTGAGTGGATTGAGTGGCGCTTTAGAAGCATGAGCCCTTGAGTTCAAGGACGGGTGCTGACGAGAAGTGAGGCGGTTTCGAAACAGCTAGTTGTGCACCTAGCTCTTGATGTTTTCTTTGTTTAATTCAAGCCTGTCAAGCCTGATAAACTGCTGAAAAATATCTGCCGAATTTACAAAAACGGTCACTATACCTAAGCTTAAACCATCTCTAAAATAATATGTCAATCTGATCTTTCATAAAGCTGACACGCGTAAATTTTATGTGTTTGTTTGTCTCATCTACCAGAAGCAATCGTTGGAACCCCGGAAAAGGCTTGAAATTGTGGTACAATGTAATGAGCCCGTGTTCAAAATCACCCCTGTATAAATATTAGCGGTTTTTACTCTTGATACTAATTTTATCACTCTGCTATATTCACTACGATTTTTACCACAAAGCTCGAGTGACTTTCTTACCTCAAAGTCTGCATGTTCTCGCAAATATTCTGAAACATGCTGAATTTCTTTATCTGTCCACCTTTTATTGTGAATTTTGTCACATTTTCTCTTCACCAGTATATTTTTATTTGTTTTTTCCATATTTTTTATTTTCTCAACACAAAATTAAGTTTTGCCGGCAAAACGATTCACAGCACAGAATATCTGTGATTCCCAGTAATTTTTTTACAATGTTAACTAAGGCTTTTTGTTTGATTTTTTAATCACAGCGTAGTAAATAAAAGTTCAGTACATTTTGTTGCTGCAGTGATGTAAACACTAGTACTTTAATCAAATCTGCTACTTTAACCAAATGTGCAACCGAGTTTACTATCAAGAGTGAGAACCGCTATTATTTTGAACAGAGAGATATCTGCTAAATTTACTATAACAGTCACTATGCCTACACTCAACATATTTTTGCAGTAACTGGGTTTTTTGAGCGTAAAACAATATTGCAAGATGATCTTTCATAAAGCTGGCCTCTCCTCTACCAGCAGCAATCTTTGGAACCCCATAATTTTGGAAAAGGCTTGAAATTGTGGTACAGTGTAATGAGTCCATATTCACATTTGTAATATCTATCCTTACTTTTTGAGCCAATTCACTTAAGGAAATACATATATTACATAATTTCAAAAGAAGACCATTTTCCCTACACCAGTTGCAATAAAATTAAAATATCAACCCTGTTTCAGCAAATACATACGATTTTTCGGTTTTCTTTCCCTTGTGTTTCAATCATTTTGCCTACATTTTGACTACAGTATCATTATTTTATAGCATCTTATTAAATATTTACCTTGTTTGGTAAACATTTTAATAAGTTGTAAATAAAATCTCAAACATTTAGCAACAATTGAGCAAATACGAGTGAATTGTGAAAACTACCCACTTGACAGCTGCTGCAATAACACTTCCACTTCCATCCACAATGTGTTTTAAAACCGTTCACCTCCTTTCAATACCCATTTAATATTTTGTTATGCTGCTCCTTCTCAAAGTATAAACTTTGTTTGAAAAAAAAAAAACAAAAATAAATAAATACATTGATGAGTATATTATCTATTTGCACTTTGGATTTGGTATGGTTTCTTTTACAAACTCTGAGGTTTTGTAATTTTTTCCGCTCACATTTTAGGGGATGATGGCCACATTTACACTTGAAAGAATTATTATTGTACATTGTTTAAATAAAAATAAGATTATTTCAATTATTTACTCTGCAAAATGATTTTTATAACAAATTCAAATATGTATGTATGCGTGTGTGTGTATAATATTTTGTTTTAGAACAACTTGGTGTAACTTCAATATTTGCTAGATTCATCAAAAAGCCAAGAAACTAATCATCTGGAATAGCAAACGTTATTAATTAAGATTTCGTACAAAAGTATAAGGTAAAGTATATATACATACATATGAACGTGTACTTTATTTTTATAAGCATGTTATTATATACGTGCACTAGGCCGGATCGATTTGCATGGACAAAAATTAGTCGATATTGCGCGTTCGACACCTCGATGGCTTTACACACCATTTACACAAGCAAGTACATAATTTGTTGCAAGTTGTATGCACATATTAACAGCCAATACATTGACAGAGACAATAAAAGCTGCTGCTACTGGCTGGATTGTTTACACAGGCAAATGCAAGCTCATTTTCAAAATGTCGCCTAAGAAAATGGTCTTACTTTACAAAATAAAAGAATTACACGTAAACAATAATAATAAATCAAAAATTTTTTCAACATTTTCAATTTAATTACAAATATTGTCCTGAAGATGCTAACAAACTAGCTCTGTTTCTTTACTCTTTACTTTGGGATCCCAATTTGCACGAAAAGCGTTCCCGTACTTTGAAATTGGGCAAATGAGAGTATGTGTGAGAGAACATTATGCCTCTTCTTCTTGCACGAAACAGCCCATACTTTTTCTTCGGGCCAATTTGGGTAAGTAGTTCAGCTGTCAGCTGTTTGAAAGAATAAACAATAACTTAAAAGAAATATTGGAAATTAGTGTGAAAAAATGTTCTCAAGCATTCTCTAAAAAATTTTTGATTGTTATGTATATATGTAAATATATTTACGAATTCATTTACATATGTATGTATGTATTTATATGAATTTATGTGTTCTGTTCGTGTGTTCGTAAAAAGTTTTATTCATTTCATTCCCTTTAATTGTTTGGAGAAAACTTTTTTAAACACAAATTAAATAAAATAAATACAGACGTTTTCTTTTGTGGTAAAATATTTCTTTTTATTCGTTCCCGTACTTTTGTGTATTTTTGTCTCTTATTGAGAGAAATTATAGTTTACTCTCATTTTACCGAACTTTGCCCAAAAAGTAAAGAAACAGAGCTACTGTTAGCGAAATATTGAATAATATTGTTAGTAAAAATTAATATACATTTATATTAAACAGAAGTTCAATGAAATTAAAATTTTCAGTAAAAAATGTTTATATGTATAATAAAAACGATCTGAAGCTGTGTAAATTAGTTTTTTCAATAATAATAGAACAATTATGCTGGAAAAAAAAACTACAAAAGCGCGGTTCAATTTTTTATATTTAAGAATTACAATTTTTGCTTTTTTGTCAATTATTTATTCTTTTTTGTCCGTCTACATGACTTTTTAATGGCCGGGTTGCCAAAATATTGTCACATGAACAATTATGGGGAAGTAAATTATACGAATAGCTTCGTTATAAAATTAATAACAAAATTTATATTAAAAATCAATAAAAGCCACGTTTTATTTAAACTTTTTTAATATTTCAACTTATGTTTCGTTATGTAAGTTCAAATAATAATGTGCTGAAAATTATTCCTTGTAGGTTATTTATTAAAATTAAAATGCAATCTTTATAAGGTAACTCTGTAAGTAAAAAAAATTACTGGCCATCAAAATGACTTGCAAATGAGCTCGCAATTTGCAGAAATATGATGGCATCAGTAAAAATGTCAATGTATTGAGTTACTTGCACTTGCACTTGCGTGTGTAAATGGGGGGTTGGGCAGAAAGAAAAGCACTACATACATATCAAAATAAATTCTACCAAATACGAGAGTGACTCGTACAGCAAAAATTCCGAACTAACGTACAAGTGGCTTAGTTCATTTCACTTAGCGGACACAGTGAGTGCCCCTTTATATGGGACACCATTTAGATTTCATCTTTTTATTGTTTAGCGGTCAGGCAACTACATATCCAGTAAAAATTTTAGGTATATATCTTTTACGGTTCAAAATTTGCACCTAAATTTCAAACTAGAGGATGCCCCCGTGATGTGGCTCTCTTTAATTTTTCCGTTTTTAGTAGAAACATGAAATGATTCTGTGAACTTTGTGGTTTAGATTAAGAAGTTGTGATTTTTTGGCAAGTTGCATGGACAAGTTGCAAAGTGTTGGTGCTCATTATGCAACTTCATTTCACTTTGCTTTTATGAGCACGATGTTGCGTGGGCTGCCGGTCATGAGACCGGCCCACTTGGCTCCTAGAAAGGTCCCGTTGTGACAAATGTGACCACGATTGTCTTATAAAAAAAACATCGTTCGTCTTTTCTCTCAAACTGAAAACCATCTTGATTCTCTGTCTTCTTTAATTTTTCTTGTGAGAAAAATTAAAGTAATTGTAGACATTTCTTAATCTTTAAAAATGCATACACATACATTTCCATCTACATATGTATGTATATACATATGTATGGATATTCAAACAATTAATTTGTCTACTAACCGCAAAACCTAATCAAACAAATGCATAAAATATCCATCATTATCATCCCCAGACAAACAGTTGGCAGGCAAAAAAAAATATTCTAAAGGATTTGTATTTTCCTTGATGTTTGTTTGCATGTGTTCAATGAAAAACCAACACGAAAAGTTGCAAGTAAATAAACAATTAAAGTGTCACAACTTATTACGGAATGAAATGTCACATTAAACGAATACACGGGGACATGGAATTGCAGGAATATGACAAAAAAAAAAGAAGTTCAAGCAGAAGAAGAAGTTGCTCAACAATGTTGAAAAAGACACCACTGGAGGCAATTGTGAATGGAGTTTACACGTGCATCAAACAAATTGATGTTTAACTTTAGACACATCCATTAACAACAACACAATAATACTTTTTCTCTACACATTTCTTCTTGTCATATTTGAAAGCCTCTAGGGACCTGCTGAGAGACAAGTCTATGCTAGAAAGTAAATAAGTAAATACGAAAAAAACAAAAAAAATTCCAATTAAAAATTTAAAACCCAAACAATGGCGCAATATACTCGCAAAAGAAAAGCACGAAGAGATTTAGCATGAATAAAGAAAATGGCAAAGAAAAAAATCTGCGTAAAGAAGAAACCTGCAGTCAGTGAAGTACAGCATTTAAAGGATTTAAATGTTTAAAAATTAATAAAAAGCAGTACGAGAGAAAACAGTGCCTAATAAACAGCTAATAGATTACTACAAAGATGCTTTTTTTTTCAAGAAAGAAGTCTTTTTATTTCAATAAGGAACCTCTTACGCCCGTATGATATTTCATTTTTCTTTCATTAATTGGTATAGAATTGATAGAAAGCAACAGCAATTGCTAGAAAGAACCAAATACATACATATATAAAACGTAAACAAAACTGATATCTTTTTTTAAGTCTTATATTTTTTTTTTATTTTAGGAAATAAAAAGATTCAAGAAAAGAAGCGTTAAGCCGCAAAAAATTGTCCATAAACCGCGCTGACACAGCAGCATTCAAGTTTGAAATGTCAATTTTAAGTTCAAAAGTTTTGCATGTTTTTTTACAGAACCTGATTTTTTATCGATAATTTCAACAAAAATGTTGCATTTATCTTAATATAGCTGAACTCTTTGCACATACTAAATGTGCAAACCGATTATGGTTCACAACATCTAAATGTTGTGTTGTAAGATTTACAACACAACTTACAACTCTTTTTTGTGATGATGGTTGACAACATCTAGGTGTTGTGTATGTCACAGAGTTGTTTTTCATTTGTAGAGCATCTTTCCGCAAAAATACATGCCTGCATACGAAAAACTACCAAGTAAAGCCTCTCTTCCAGAAAGATGCAAGCGTATGTTGCTTTCATTACACAAACACAAGCGAAACACAATAAATTTTGACATTTCATTGTCAAGTTTTACAACCAAAAGACATGGAGATTTTTTTTTTGGTGTTGTATTTCATATAACACCGCAACTACCGCGTACAAATGCATTGGTAAAAATGAAAAGAATGAAAAACGTTTTTCTTTGAAAAAATACAAACAAAGCCTTAAAAATGTATGTAAATGTTGATGTTTAATTTGATTATAACAATGAAAGGACCAAAAAATTTTGCATTGCAGTTTAAATCCATTGCAACTACAAAATACAAAATAAAATTCTTTTGTTATCAAAAAATGGGTAATAATATGTGTACAGGTGCATTTTTATTTATATTTTGTTAATAAATTTTAATAATTAATTGTTTTTTTATATTCTTGCAAATTTTATCATTTTTCCATAATTTAACTTGTAACATCAACAAGACAACACTTAATTAGGTGTCGTAAGTTTTTGACAACATCTTATCATGCATTGTAAGATTTTGACAACCCTTGCCGCAATAGTTATAAACCATAATCACTTTTCAAAAAATACAACACTAAATGAACAAATATTGTGAGCCATAATCGGGGCCTTAAACAATGTAAGAAAAATGTAGTATTGTATTGTATTATACTAGGTTGGTCCAGGATGGCCCTTTGCACTGCGACCAAAGATGATCTATTGTGCAACCCTTTTCCCTCACGAGTTTAATACATCAAGAAACAGTATTAGCTCCTTCTGGGCTTCCACTTGCAAGTCCTGTGAACCCAATGTTAAGGCCTGCAACAGCCTGTGTCTTCTGTGGTCTAGTGCCACACATTCAATAATCAAGTGTTCCATTGTATCCTCTTCTTCCCATTCTGTGCAGATGCTTCCTGCAGGTATAGTGGCCTGTTAGCGCCCCCCACACAGTGTCTTTAGATTCTTTCTATTTAGTTTTAGAGCGAGATCCACCCTCTTGGCATCAAAGCTAAGAAATTTCTTCCAGTGTTCCAGACCCCTAGTGTCGTTCCACAGTTTTCCTGTAATGGATGTTGTCCATTTTCTGATCTTCCCCTTGAGAAGGAGCTTATTAAAGCCAAAGAATGGAGTGGGTCCAATGAAAACCCCATTGCCTCCCCTTTTTGCGTAGGTATCAGTCAACTCGTTACCCTTGTGCCCCTCATGACCTGGCACCCATATCAGAGTAACCTGATTGTGAGTGGCCAGTTCATTTAGCTTGTCATGACATTCCAGTATTGTCCTGGAAAAATGTAGTATGATACAGGCTTTATTGAAAACTCAAGGAGGAAACTTAAATTTTGTATACGGGAGTGTCATAGCCCGTTGTCTTAACAGTATCGGATTTGAAACCGACAAAAGATTACTTTGATGTTATGAAATCAAATGGCATCGACTTTTTGTACGAATTCGAATTGGTGCCAAGTTTGATCAAAACACCGATAACGTCGGACTTCTTGGCATTATAGTAATTTTTTCTCGATTTTAAACCTGATGCCAATAAGATTGGATTCTCTGACACCGCCGAATCGTTACTTTTTAGTTTGCACAAAACACCGACAACATTGGTCTTTATGACATCATAGTAATGTTTCTGTCGATTTCAAATACGAATCCAATCAGATCGGATTCTCTGACACCCCGGATTCGTTACTTTTTTTTATTTCTTTGAAAATTTATTCTGGTCTTAGTAGCAGCTAATAAACTATTATCTGAATAACAAATAAATGTTACTTTTTGAAATATTTCAAATATACAGGGTGGCCCAAAATTAACAAAGGGGTTTGAACTGCTTACAGCTTTTTTATTATAACTTTTTTTTTCTTCTTTTCTTTTCAGTATTTTGTAAAGAAGACTTGGGGAATTTAAAATGGAGCAGTACTCAATTGAACAATGTGCCCAAATTGTTGATCGATCCATTATTTTCATTCAGCATAAATATCGTAGTTATTTTAATCTGCAGGTTGGACCCTCAGAGTCAACAATAAACCATCTGGTTGCAAATTTTCTACAACAAGGGGCAGCAAGGAATTTTCCTGGTACTGGCAGACGACGAACGGTGCATACCGAAGACAATATTTAACTGGTACAGAGGAGTATTCGGGAAGATGGAGAACCTTTAACCAGGAGACGTTCGACCATAACTTGGACTCTCACGAGCGTCGTTGCAAAGAATTTTGCATAGGAATAGGAATGTTTCCATACAAGATTCAGCTTGTCCAAGAATTGAAACCGACAAATTGCCAGCAACGACTAGATTATCGAGTTTTTTTTTTTTTGGCAAAAAGCAGAAGAAAATCATAAATTTATTCATAATTTAATTATGAGCGACGAACCCCATTTCCAATTAAATGAATTCGTTAATAAGCAAAACTGCAGGATATGGGCTATGGAAAATCCGAGAGTAGTTCAACCGCGAGAATTACACCCACCTAAGGAAAGGATAATTGGCCCTTATTTTTTTTTTTTTTTTTTTTCTGAAAATGAACACGGGGTCGCCGTTTCCGTCAATGGTGACAGATATCGGACAATGTTGGAAAATTGTTTAAGGTCAGCCGTGGAAAACCATCCACAAGTACGGTTCCCACAACATGGAGCCACAGCGCACACTGCAAGGGACACAATGGCTCTTTTATGGGACATCTTTGTCTTAGTAATAAACAAATTCCTTTAAAACTCTGCTATTCCTTGTTGTTGTTGTTGTTTGTCCTGAGATATGAATTGTATGGTGAATGCACTACAAAGATCTTTTGTATGTCTGAATGAACTTTTGACGAAAATAAATATTTAAACACCCGCATGCAAGGACGTGCCGAAATCAAGGTTGGCTTTAAACTTTGCTTTTCACACTGAGAAAAAAAGAGTGAGTGAGAAAAAAACATCGTTGTGCTGCTCTTTAGTTGTGTGTCAAAACGTTCCAATTTCTTTTCTTAATGCATGTAAGACACTTTTGACAATAATTTCTAACAATTTGACAGATTGTTAAACTGTTGGTTGCTGAATATGTTTTAGTGAGTTGCAGAGCTTTTGTAAAATAAACACAACCGACTGAATGAACATTTGAATGAGTGGTTTTATTCATGCTGGCTGACAATTTGCCCGACTGACTGGTACTTTCCATTTCATTGACTGCTTTGAAACGCATCTTTCGCTTCTTTCCATTCATTCATTCATCTTAAACACCAAAATTGTGTTGATTTGTTTAACCAACTTATTTGACGGATAACAAAAGAAACGAAAGTACCCTTTTTCTCTTCTCTTGCAAGCGGCAATTTGTACTTGATCTTTAAGTGTTAGAATTTGAAATACATATGTACATATGTTTTATTTTTCATTTTTTATGATTAGAGTGGAAATGTGTAGATGTGTTTGTGTGATTTCCGTTTGGTTTTTCTTTCTAAGCAAAATCTAAGAACTTGCTCATCTTTTATGTTGGCAGTGTTTTCAGTTCGAGAACATGTGGTAGTCAAATGACCTTTTCTTAACCCTTGTTGTCTTCTTCAATGTTTTACTGCTCCATCAGCACAGAAGAGTTCGTTCCATTGTCATTGTCCTGGCAATTGTTCGTTTTACTTTAAACAAATATTTGTGGCTTTATAATTGAATTTATTCCATTTTACAACAATATTGATTTTACAAGTTGATAACAGTTTTCTTTGTATAAAATCTTCCAACTATTGAATGAAATTGTGAAAAGGGTTATTAAAGTAAGTTTATAGTTTTGTGAGCGCAGGAAAATGTAAAACCTTTCAAAAAAAAAAATCACTTTCCAAAAAATGTTTGCGAGAAAAAAGGAGAGCAAAACATACAATGGATAGAGTTTTCCGATTAACAAAATTATGTAAAACTAATGCTGATTTATTGCTCTAATTTAAATTTACTCTGGTTTCGACTCTACCCGTAAGTCCGCTTACTAGAGTGTGAAATGAAACCTTATTACTGAGAATGCGCTCTCCGCCCGCCCAGCAGTCCATACGTCCATCACCATGAACCCCAGGCACTTATCATGATGATGATGCTGCCGCTCCACCGGCCACACCAGGCAGTCACTCATAATGATGTGCTGTAAGAACATGTCTTGGGTTTGCTGAAGCCCCAAACACGGCAATTTTGCTTATGAACGTTGCTCCAGTGTAAATCGATTTTTGGCACAAAAAAATCTTTCTCAATATGAAGAACCCAGGTCTTAGGATGCCTAAACGCTTCTGCTTGAAAGCAGTATACTTATGTACGAAGCAATTTGGGTGCTAATGACTGTCGTGGTGGACGTAAAAGGGTCATAGTGTATACCCCAGCCAATAAGTCTTCGACTTTCTTTTCTTATCTTCTTCTCTAAAAATGTTGGTCATTACAATTTTATTACAAAAAAAAAAAAAAATTCTTAATCAATTCTGGGGAACTGAAATCAAACTGAAGCCCGATAATAAACTTAAAACAACTGTAAATATATTCCTTTTGTGATAGAATAGAATGACATAACTATTGACAGATTCGAAATAATCGGTGGTTTAAATTTAAATTCGCATTGAAAGTGCACCACTAAAATTTTTTGCCTCAAAAAGTAGCGCTTTGGTTTTTTTAAGAAGTTTCTACAGTTCAAAAAAAAAATACAAAAGTGAAACAATTTTTGTTGGCGAAAAGTACCTGCAATGGTACTAAAACGATATTAGGAGACAGGAAATGAAAGCTTCTAAATATAATCTGTCCCTACAGCGGCAAATCAGAACGCATTTTATATGACTTTTAATAGTTTTTCTTTTTATTTATTTTTCAATTTTATTTATTTTTCAATTACTAATTTGACATTTTATGTAACGATATGTTTATAAATACATTTACATACATTTCAACAGGAGTCCTGAAAAAGGCATTAAAATGGTACTCGCATGCTCTCAATACCTGACATGCTCGTACATGCATACAAAATACTTGAAGTCCAATTATTTATTACAACACAAAAAATAAACAAACCGCTCAGCAGTAAAAACAAATTTGCAAGAAATCTAATCGATAAACATACTCATATGCAAAAACAATATGTTTTACAACAAACCCATCATCCAGCCATACATTTGTAAAACAGGACAACAATACACGACCAAGTTGAATAAATATTTACAAGCAATTCGCTTACAACCAGAAAAAAAATGGCATGTAAACTAAAAATCAATGTTGGATACTCAATGAAACTACATAAAGCGAGAAGTAAGCCCAAACATGCCTACACACTACATGTGTAAACATGCATACATACATATGTACATATCTGACCATTGAGAACACAGGAGTGCTAATGAAAGCCTTGTAAAATACCCCAAACTTGTTTAGGCGGAAATATTTGAGAAACAAAAAATGTGTATATTTTTGGACTCTTTTAATATGCAGCAAATGGCAACTGCATGACGCCCTACAACATTCAAATGAATGAATTATGAATGAATTATGTACACAGAAAGAAAAATCTCGTTCTATATTTAAAACTTTTTCAACTTGATTTTAGTACGAAGCGTACTTGAAAATGTGAGTACGCATAACACACAAGTGCACTTAAAACAAGCCGAATGGGGATTATTAAGGAGAATCAATCCTGTTCAGGCTTAAAATGAGTAGGAAAACCAGAGTGCTGGGCAAAATACATGCTCTGATGTATTTAAAATACCAAATACATGAAAGTTGTGTATTTGAATTACAAAATACAAATACTTTTTATTCCATGTATTTAAAATACAAAATACTCCATTCGGAAAGCAAGTATTTGAAATACAAAATACCGTGTAACAAAAATATGCATTTAAAATACAAAATACTTTTAATCTGAACAAAAGGATTTGCTGTCGTGAAGCAAATTTTGTGCTAAACAATTCTAAGTATAAAAATACTTAGAATTGTAAATATAATTATTTCAAAGGAAATAATTATATTTGAGTTGGAGAAAAAGAAAACTTATGTTGGTTTCTTTTCAATATTGGGTATTTTATTTGTGTAATTTACCTTACAAATTTCACCGGGGGTCGTCCGCACTTGCTACTGGTTTGGGGTCACAAAATGATTAGAATTGATTTATTATCATTAGCAGGAAATTAAAATCCCCTTCTCATATCAATGCATTTTCCATTGGAAAATGCATCGTTCAGTGCGGCCGACCTTACATCATATTACTGAACACGGCTTCAGGTTATACGTGAATCCATATGAGATAAGTAAGGTTAACAATATATGAAATAAAGTTAGTATACAGAAACAATTGCAAGCATATTGTAAAAAAGCTTAATGTAATTCATTGTTCTTGCAATTGTTTCTTAGGAAATAATAAAAAAAAATAAAAAGAAATAATATTGTCCAAATTAGTTTGGACATAATCGAAAAAGTTTTAATTTCCATTCATAAGCACCAGCTTCTCAAATGTGGTATCAGACAAATAAGGGGCTGTTCACAAATTACGTAACGCTTAAGGGGGTTCGTAAAAATGTTACGTCACAAAAAATATTATTTATTGTATGCAAAATTTTGATTCGTGTTTTGCATGTTTTATCAATGGATGTATTCATTTTACCTTTCCATGGACATGGATAATTGAAATGTGCCAATTTTTAATCCCTAATTTTTATCAATAGAATTTTCTTTTAAATTACAAGTTAAATACATGAAATTAATTTCTTGAGTTATATTTATATATACTATGGACATACACATGTACATAAAATTAATTACATTATTATTATTTTTTTTTTTTTTTACAATTTCATCGGCCCAGATGGATAAAGGATATGGGAGAGGATAATTTTGGTATCTTATCTTGGCCTTAGACCCTATTTTGGTATGGATGGGAGGTTTCGTAGGCCATCATGTAGGTCCATTTACAACGATGTTGACTTTGGACGTTTTGACGTTTTCATGATCGGAAATTCGATTAAGTTCTTGGAAGGTGCACGATCTTCTGACAACCCATTGATTCACCGATGCTTCTCTTTGGCAGCTGGTTTGGAGACCGTTCGGGTTAGGGACAACTTAGAGATGGTGGTCTGATCTTCAATCTTTGTTTTATCATAGGCGAATTAGGACATTGGATATATCCAATACAATTTATTTTATGTTCTATTTATTTTATGTTCTTTTTTATTTATTGATTATTTTTATTTATTTATTTATTAAATATATAATATTTATTTGATCTTTTTAATTATTTGAAAAACTATTTTATACAGCTTCAGATCGTTTTTATATAAAAATTTTATTAACAATATTATAAAAACGATCTGAAGCTGTATAAAATAGTTTTTTAAATAATTAAAAAGATCAAATAAATATTATATATTTAATAAAAATGAGCATGAATCAACGGGAATGGGCAAGGACGAATTACCAAATTTTCAAGAAGAATCAACATGTCAGAAGTCTTGTAAACCAGCTTAGGTCAATAAGGAGCAAAATAATCAACGCGAAATCAAGTATATTGTTTTTATTTTTAAATTTTTGAAATTTTTTATATCAAAAATTTTTCAATTTAATTACAAATATTATCCTGAAGATGATAACAAATTGTTATCGAAATATTGAATAATATTGTTAATAAAATTTTTATTTAAATACGACCTGAAGCTGTATAAAATAGTTTTTCACATTTATTTATTTATTATTATTATTATTTTTGCTTTTTTTTTGTTTTGTGTATATATTGTTGTGTTAGTTTTAGGTTTTAGTGTGTAATTATTTTAAGGTTTTAGTTTTTAAGTTTAGCTTTAAAGGCCGGCCTCCCTCTTTTTACTTCCTTTATTTTGGGGATATTTTTAAATTTCAATAAAGGACGTTTTTTTAAGAGATGTATAATTTAAATATACTTTGTTAAATAAGTTTGTTTGTAATCCTTGATAAGTATAAGTACGTAAGGAATTTTGTGTTAATAGTAAATAGAATAAATTTAAACTTTGTAATATTTTGGAAATAAATCAATCAATCAATCAATATTTTTTTTAACAAAATCTTTTATTATTTAGTGGTTGTGGGGGGGTTTGGAGGGGTGAAATTGAGTTACGTAATTTGTGAACAGCCTTTAACCTCTTGATGGCAAATGAATAATACAGTGTAACAAAAATATGTATTTAAAATACAATACACTTTTAATCAAAAAAGTTTTTATTTCCATTCATAAACACCAGCTTTTCAAATGTGGTATCCGAGAAATAACCTCTTGATGGCGAATGAATAAAACCAGCTAACCGACAAAATCAATGATTTCTTGTTAGAAAACGATAGTTTTATTGAAAGAGAAATAATGGAATTAAGAAATATGTAAGTGACAGTAAAAAATCTCAAAACCTAATCACTGAAAATGGAATTAGTGACAATATGCAAGTTTTAATTTTTTATATTACAATTAATATAATTATTTCTATATTAAGTTTATCAGGCTCACGTTCTTTCTATATTATGCTTGTGATAATATAGAGTGGCATGGTTGTCGCTTTAGAAACATGAGCCCCTGAGTTCAAAGACGGGTGCTGACGAGAAAGTGTGGCGGCTTCGAAACAACTAGTTATCCACCCTGCTAATTGTCTTTGATGTTTTCTTTAATATTGATTAATATTGTTAGCATGTAAGCATACATTTCAACAATATTATGTTTCGCTTCGAATATGATTATCTCAACCATACTTTTTCTTTACGTGTACAACTTCTCATAGGGAGAAAATAGATTCATTGTGACAACTGAATTTGTTGCCCATCAAATTTCTTATTCACTTCTGCAGAAATTTGAACACCGAATCTCTCCGAAATTCGGTGATTGATTGAAACTTATTTACTTTTTACTCTAATTGTGTACTTGCAAGGCCAACATGTATTTGGTTTAAACAAAGTACTCGAAAGTGTTCTAAAAATTGTTTTGATAAAAGTGCCACTTGAGAAAAAGCAATTTCAATCCCAACATTTAACCCCACTGTAAACATAAAGAACAAAAAAAAAATGCTCAATTCCAAAAAAGGAGCAAATTCTTTTTGCAGCAAAATTACAACGAAACGAAAAAAGCCAAATGTTCAAAATGCAACCATTTACCCCCTTTTAGAAGCAGCAAAACTACTTAAAGCCAAACCAAACAACAAAAAAAAGTAATTGTAGGTTACGTTGTAAAAAATTATTATTTGCGCACTTGAATTAAATCAGTGCATGTCGAAATGAGGAAGAACGAATAGTTTGAAATATGGCTGCAAATATCCTTTTAACGTTTAGCGCTTGTTGAAAGGAAATAAAAAAAAATATTTTAAATGGCAACAAGGCGATTGTTGTTTCTTTTTTTTCCAGCGAAAAATCAAAGTAAAAAAGTGTGCAATTGTGCAGGTTTGTGCAATAAATGGCCCTACAAAGCAAATGATAAAATATTAATATTAATAAAACTATTTTTTAAAGCTTAATACCATGTTCATACATACGCCTTTATTGAGATAATCGCAATAAAGTCCATTATTGAGCTCAATATTCTATACAAAAAGTCAATAAAGTTATTGCTTAATAACCTAAAAATTGCTTTAAATATTGAGAAAAAGATGAAACACAACACTGTAAAAGATGTGTTTAATAAGCAAAAGTATACAATGCGAGATGAATGACGAGATAAAAGCAAACAAAACAAAATAATAAAAAATAAATACAATAAAAATAAAGAGATTTCAAATTTCCAAATTTTTATTTCTCTTTCTTTTTATTATTGCCGCTTTGGAGCCATAACATGAACGCACTACTTGTACAAGTTATTGTACAATACTAAAATCTTTTTAATAAAAGGCAGTTTTTCTTCAATTTTTCTTATTTGAAAATATTTTTCACTTTTTCTTTCTCACTACCAAAACAACAACTTTTTTCCAGCTGTCAAATACTAATTGAGTTAGCGCAATATTTTTATGTATGAACGCAAAAAATATTATGGCAATAAACTGAGTATTACCTCAATTAGAAATGCATGTATGAACAAGGTATAAAATTAATAAAGAAAAATAAAAGACCTTAAGCTTTAAAAAATAGTTTTATTAATTTTAACAATAAAGGTCAAAAATTATAGATAAAATAATATATAAAATATTAATTTATATTAAGTTGTTTTTCTTCACTTCACATTCAAATAATTTTTAGCTGGCCTCTTGGTTTTATTTTTTTAATTATGCAGTATAATAAAAATAGGTAGGCTTTAGCTGGGGTACAGCTAGCTTTTACTCTGACTGCAACAATTTACAAAGTTTGGCTGAAAATCCAAATGAAAATAATTAAAAAGTTTTAAGTGAAAAAAAGAAATGAATTGCAGAATAAGGGGCCGGCCAGGAGGCTTATAATAGGTGAACCAAAAGAAGTCATGCGATGTCGTTTGACTTTCATAGTATGGCTTGTGGCTGGTGCAGTGTGTGCCGTTGCTCTATCCTGCTGGAACCACATGTCCTCCGTACCTAATTTGTTCAATTGCGACAGAAAAAACTCGATTAACATGGCCCTATAGCGCCTTGTCGTTTGACCAGCGGCATTCTCGAAAAAGAAAATGGTCTGCTGACTCCTCCAGCATGAACAGAAACATCGAATCATACTCAGAAAATATTTAGTCCTTGCGTACTTAAATCAATGCCAAACAATGTCAATAGTATGGGAGTATCAATGTTCTTAAATCAAATATCGTTTGTTTGTTTTTAAGTGAATATGGCTAAAATCAATCCGAAACTAGGATTGAATATTGGTAGAAGTATTTAGCGCTTGAAAAATCCGTACTTAAAACAAGCACAACGATTTAAAGAAATGCGTACTTAGCAAACTTCTGACTCCGCTTGGGATTGATTTAAGTACAAATGGATTGAATTGTTTTTTCAGTGTACTCTGATTTTGGCATAAATTGTTTATTCCTTTTTTGTGTTTTTGTTTTTTTTATAAATAAAAAGTTAAATACAAGCATACTTAAAAATATTTAAAATAAGGTGTGCGAGTTTATATTTATAATCCTAACTAAAGGGTCCGCCAAATAACTTTTGAAAACGGCGCAAAACATCGAGTGTAGCTTCGACTGTGTGGCACGTAGCGCCGTTCTGTTGAAACCAAATGTTGCCAATATTCTCCTCTTCAATTTTTGTGAACAAAAATTCGTTCAACATGGCCCAATAACGATCGCCATTGAGAACGGCCACTCCTTGCTCATTTTCGAAGGAAAATGTTCCAATTATGCTTGCGGACCAAAATCCACACCAAACAGTGATTCGTTCGGGTCTTCTGTGCCCCAAATGCAACAATTTTGCTTGTTTACATACCCGTCAAGATCAAAATGAGCTTCATCTGAAAAGATAATTTTTTTTGGCAAAAAAAAATCAACTTACAGAAGATGCCGATCTTCTGTAAGTTGATTGCAGGCCCACTTCGCAAAGCGTATACACAACCATATTCATTCCCATATTGCGGAAGGATAAAACTAATTATCTGTCAAATCAGACATGAAATAAGTGTGACCATTCACGAAATAAGCACTGGTTGAAAAGAAAAACATTAGATGACAGACCCTGTACTTTTTGAGCAACTTTGTTTTTTCTAAAACGACTTTCTTTTTGTCACTTTTTGAAATTTCACGAATTGCTTCGAACCCAGAGCATGACTAATTAAATACTGTTTTTAAGCAGCAGCTCATAGCCATCATGTAGTGGTTGTGTAAAAACCATGGTATGTACCCCAGCCAGTAAGTCATCAACTTTAATTTTCTTGTCTTCCGTAAAAATGTCGATCACTCAAATGCTGAGCAATCTAATTTTATCATAAAAAAAATCCTTCCAATTTTGCGTAACGAAAATCGAATTCAAGCCTGATAAATTTATTGACAATTGAAAACCTAAAATTCTGTAAAGTTTAAGTTGAATTAAAATAAAATAAAAGTGTTAGTTGTGATTTTTAGGTCATATGGCTTGAAAAATGCTGAAAATACCAACCCGGAGGCATCAGCCAAGTAAGCTAGCAAACTAGTTTCTTATCAAAAGTGCCAAAGTTTGTACACTTTATATTTTCATTTTTAAAACCAGCAGAATATAAACAAAATATGAATGGTACACTTATGAATAAATTCAAATAAAAATGATGGTGGTGGTTTTTTCTAAGCCATACATTTAAAATGCAACAAACAACCCCGAGCAATACATCATCGTCTACTACGTTTATTTTTGCATCATTTCTTTGTTTTAAGCAAAATGCAGGCTGGGTCTAGTCTGACTGAGTGCAAACATTTTTCTATTGAGGATGGTCTACAGCGACACACACACACACACACACACACACACACAACTACTTGCCAAGAGAAAGGTCAGTAAACAGGCCATCATTAAATATTCCATATACATACATATGTACATATGTATCATTTATAACGATTACAACACACAGCAAAGTAACAATGCGAAAAAGTAACAAAAAGGAAAGAAGCAACAAGGACGGGCATTTGCACCCCCTTGGATTGTTTTTTAGCCGCCAGGCAAAATGGTTTCCGTCTTTTTACGCCGTATTACCATTTAACTCCTTTTCCTGTGTAACCCAGCGAACATGTTGCCTTGAGATGGTTAGTTCGCGAACTAACTACTGCGCTCGAACTACTCATGCGACTGAACTAAAGCAGCCGCTTACAGTAGCGATGTTGCATGTTCGTAACTCAGCAGAGGCTTTGCAGTACAAGAATTGAAAAAGGGGATAATACAGATAGAAAACTATAATTAAATAAAATGAAGTGAAAAAACCCCCACCAACGAAAAAATAAACAAATTTTTACAAGTCGATTGCGCATTAATTATCTGACAGTTAGAATAATGGAAAACTCATTATTTTTACCGCTTGTGCTCTGTACATTTTTTAACATTTAAATTCGCATGAAGTAATTAGTAAATTTAAATGAAAAATATGTGGAACGGTTTTGAAATGAAGTTTCATTTATTCATTAAAGAGTGTTTTCAGTTATGTGTGTTAATATAAATATGCCGAGTTAAATATGTTTGACGTAACGAAATAACGTAACGACATATTTGAGTGTAAAGATAAATATGTTTTTCGTAAGCGAACATTGCACCAACATGTTTATCTGCGAAAGTAAAAAATGTCTAATAATATTTATATATATGTAAGTAAGTAATAATAAAATAAAAGAATATTTAAAAAAAATAATAAAAACCTTCAAAATTTTAAAATTGAGGAAATTAAAAAAGAAATTTTTTTAACATGTATTAATTCAGGTCCAAAACATAACCCTTTTTACAAAATGTTTTCTGTCTTTTTCAGCTGTCTATATGCCAACAAAGTAAGTAATAATAAAATAAAACAATATTAAAAAATAAAAACCTTCAAAATTTTGAAATTAAAGAAATTAAAAAAAAAATTTGGAACGAAGTTCCTTAACGCGGCTTCCTGGTAGTGCAAATTAGTAGAAATCGTCACGAAAGCGTGTGAGCGTGTTTATATGTATTGGTGTATCTGTCGACAAGCAATTGTGTATGATGGGAGGTGTCTCCGCTGCTGTCAGCGGTGACACCTACCAATAAATATTAATTAGTTGTGAAATCGGACACTATCAGTTGTTAGATGTCGCTAAAAGAAAGTATGTCACAACAAAAAACAGCAATATTGAAAATTTTTTTTCGTTTTGTAGCAGATTGTCAACAAAATACTGCATGTGTCAAAAGTAAAAAAAATAAAACGTTCCAAAAATTTTTATTTAAAAATTTTAAAAACAACACAAAATAAAACATACAGATTTCACCTTCTATTACATTCGAAGATGAAGAAAAAACGTAAGGAACTTCGTTCCTAACGGGGGTCCCCTGACCGCATTTCTTTTTTTTTTAAACATGTATTAATTCAGGTCCAAAAATTAACCCTTTTTACAAAATGTTTTCTATCTTTTTCAGCTGTGTATATGCCGACGACATTTTGTTGGTGCTAATCAACTCATTAGTAGACTTGAAAATTTCTTAAAAGTTCGTTTTTTTTAAACAACAACACCGTGAAAAATCGATGATCTCTGAAAGAATTTGGACATATATGGGCACATTTGCACCGCATGGAAAAGGAAGCCAAAAATGTGGTCTATTTAGTGGTATAAGTGCTATTTCAATTTTATTTGAGAATTTAAAAAAAAATACTTAAATTTTGACTAAGTAAAAAATAATTTCGGAAAGAATTTGGACATATATGGGCATATTTTTTACTTAGTCAAAATTTCAAAAAAATTTTAAAAAATTCTCAAATAAAATTGAGAAGTGGGACTTATACCACTAAATACACCACATTCTTCACTTACTTTTTCATGTGGTCCGGTTGAGTTACACTCCCAAAATGTGCCCATATATGTCCAAATTCTTTCAGAGATCATCGATTATGGTGTCGTTGTTTAAATTCTTTTTTTAAATTTCTCGATTTTAAAATTTAGAATGTTTTTATTAATATTATTAAATTTTATTTTATTTTATTATAAGTTACCTATATATATTAATGGACATTTTTACTTTCACAAATAAACATGTTGGTACAATGTTCGCTAACGAAAAACATATTTATCTTCAGACTCCAATATATCGCTACGTTATTTCGTTACGTCAAACATATTTAATTCGGCATATTTATTTTCATACACATTTTTCTGTTAATTTTACTGACAAAGTTTTCTGAGGGTAGGTACTGATTATTTTACTACCCTGCTGCATTATTTGTTTCGTTGTTTGATGTATCCGTTTTCTTTGAAATTTCAGGAACGCAAATATTCCATTATTCCAGAATTAATTTTGCCTTTTTCTTGGAATGAAACATTTTCTCTCGAAAATCGAGCAACGATAAAATGGTTTATTTCAAAATTCAAGTAAAAACTCTTACGATGCTAGAAATGCAGAAACGAGGTACTACTGATGTGTGTGAACTGGCACTCAGTATCCTAGTGCCACCTGACTTGTCTCATTTGGTTTGCTGGGAAAGTTTTATAAATTCACTCGCACTGTATATGAACATCGCATTTTTATAACCATCATATTAAAATCATTAACCGTTTTTTAGCGCTGCAGAAAAAAAAAAAGAACTTCATGATCCCTTTATGGTTTTGGAATGAGAGTGCATTAGTGCGTAAAATCAACAATTTAGTAACGCTGATGCTGAAAATATCTGGCAGACACTCGTATGTATGTATGTGCGTATGCCAGCCATCATACAGTCATTTATTCAGGCCCCGTTGATTTGGATGTGAGACTTTATTTGTAACAAAATATTTCATTTTTTTTTTTTCATTATTATTATTCATGCAATAAATATGAGCAAATAAATAATTTCTTATTAGCATAATGATTTCAGGACAACTACAACAATGGCAACGCCAGATGAGGGTGCCACTTGGGTTGTCATGACATTAAAGTATGTGCATGTTTTTAAATTAGTTCCTCTGGATGATGGATACTATTTGTTATGAACATGTTTAATCTCGGATGGTGCGAATGTTATTCTTTTGGCTGGCTAACTGATGGTGAAATCTGTCGATACAGTTCAATGATTTTCAAATATAATAGGAAGTACATACATACTTATTTAGATTAAAAGCAAGAGATTATAAAATATATGTATGTACATATGTATGAGCATATATAATAGAACAGATTGATGGTGGTGGATATTATTTTATACAAGTATTCGAAATGATATAATCTGCTTTAATTAAGTTTAAAATATTAGGAATTTTATGCACAAGGTTGCAGGAATTCATCTAATAATATTTAATTGCAGAAAATTCTGCTGCGTTAACAGGCGCTGGTAGTTTAAGAAAAAAGAAACAATTGTTTGCAAATACTTGATCCATATTTTATTCAATTTATTTGGAAAATAATAAAATGGTAATTAAGAAATCGATTTCTAATTATGTAGTATATCACTTTTGATTAAAGTGCTTGAGTTGGAAATCTTGCCTGATGATGGTCACATAGCAACCGCCCTAGAAGAACAATGACAGTCATTTGATGCCCACTGCTGATGGCTTGATACATAAGAGTTTCTATTATTTGTGTATGATGGGCGGTGTCTCCGCTGACAGCAGCGAAGACACCTACCAATAAATATTAATTAGTTGTGAAAACGGACACTATCAGCTGCTAGATCGTCGCTAAAGTAAAGTATGTCACAACAAAAAACAGCAATATTGAAAAATTAACCAACATTTGCTTTCCTTCGTTTTGCAGCAGATTGATTGACAAAAAAAAATACTGCATGTGTCAAAATTAAAAAATGAAACGTTTCAAAAATTTAAAGAAGCATATAAAATTTATCGCAGGATTTACAATAACTACGCCTTGTTTGAAAGTTAATATTCAGAAAATGAAACAGAAACAATTATAGAAACCCGTTGGGAAAGAACGAAGATATGACTCTTTCGTTTCATAAATGCAACAAATCTGCTTATTCACTAAATTTACCGTTATAAAATCCCTTTTCGAAATGACCTAAAGAAAATTAAGGTATTTTTGTTCTCCATGGAATCCAAAATTGGCACATGAGAGCACCTGAATAATTTTTTTCTCAACTTTTGGATCACCGTGTAATCATTTAGGTTCAGTTGATAAAATGCAACTATTTTGAATACATAAGCGGAACACTGTCGTAATACCGAATTAAAACTTGTTCGATAAAAATTTTTCGACGATTATCGAAGATTGAATGTTGTTCATAATAACTGCCTGTTCCTCAATATCGCAAGAAAATATAAGCGATCGAAATCTAGTCGCTCGATTTCGAATCAATTTGGATTCGTCTATATCGACAGCTTGCGTTCGCATGGGCTTACGTCATGAAATTTTTGGCATTTACTTTACAGAGATGCCAGATCGGTAAATTAAAGTTTTAGTTGATTTTCTATTGCAGTATTGAAAAAAACTACTAAATTGCTCTAGTGTAAATAAAACCCTTCATAAAACTGGTCAGCTGTATTTTTATAAATAACACAGAGTACTCTGTGATAAATAAGTATAAAATAAAAAAAGCAAACATTTTGAAAGTGCGGAAATAGATTTTGTGGTGTGTATTAATTCAGGTCCAAAAATTAACCTTTTCAAAATATTTACTATATTTTTCGGCTGCCTGTATGCCGACGACATATAGACAGCTGAAAAATACAGTAAATATTTTGAAAAGGTTCATTTTTGGACCTGAATTAATACATTTCAATTGGCTCTTAAAGTAAATAAATAATTAAGTTCGTTTTTTGTGGTGTTTTAAAATTTAAAATTATTTTTTTACATAGACATTTAATAAGTATTTTGACGCGCTGACCACTGGTATTCCTCTGGCAAACTCAGCATTTTCTTCCATCCACCAAACAAGCGAACTGTTTGAGAAAACTACATGCTTGCATGTAATAATTGTTCAATATATTTACTAAATAAAATAAAAATTAAAAATATGTGGGGTTTGTAGTTTTATTTCCCAGTTTTTTAACAAAAAAATAACAAAAACTTTTTCTATAAAAACTCCCACTCGATTGCAAAACGGCAAAAGCTTGATTTTGACATTCGTGTTCGCAGTGCTGACAACATGATCGATATTGAGGAATCGCATTTTGTATGAAAAAAAACACTTACGTTTTTTCGACTTGTCGATCGAGTCATCTTTCGAATAAAAGAATTTCACAGAGGAACCCAAAACAATTTTCTTTCGCTTAGAAAGCAAACAATTGCACGACTTCGACATTGAGGAACAGGCAGTAAGTTCTATTCACAAGAAAATCTTTCTCAATTTTGAGGAAATAAAAATCGAACTCTCCAGCCCAATAAAGCTATTAGCAATTATCTTTTATACACATAAATTTGAAAATATAAATCTGCTACCACACACACACCCTATACATTTTTGTGGAAAAATACTTTCTGGCTACTCAGTTTTTAAAAATGTATAAAGCATGCAAGAATAGGTTGTAAATATTTGTTAAAAATGTTAAACAAAAAATTCACGAAAAATTAAAAATTGCAAAAACTTGTCTACAAACGTTAAATAAACAACAGAATGCAAAAGCTCAAAAATTAGCAAACTATTTGCACTAGGCTAACATACATGTAGGTTTCAATTTTAACACCGACAATAAGTTTTTTGTTTTCATGAATGACCTTAAGGTTCAATTATAAATACAGACCTATTTTGAAAATCTTGTGATTTCCAATTGAATTGCATGTGCTTTTAAAACACACTTGCAATTTTATGGTTTTCTGGTTTTTGGTGTCATTTTTTTAAAGCCAAAAACTATAACACAAATCACAAAAGCAAACAACAGCATCTTTTGATAATAGAAAGCGTCCTCAATTATTTCAAAAATCAATAAAAAAAAACCCATTACCCAGCAAAAAGAAGGGAAAATGTTTCAATACTTATCAATTATTATGTTCAACTGGTAAAACCAATTAGTTTTATCATTAAGGAAAATCCATAAAATCATTTTACAAAACCACCAAAAAAAAGGAAATTTTTCCAACAAAACAAACATTAACATGAGAATTTTATAATAAATATTTAAAATAAAAAAGTAATTTCTGTTTACTTACCTTTTCTTTTTAACTGGTAAATTGGCTGCAAACAAAATCTTGGCCTGATAATCCTTGAGAAATGTTATCCAATTTTTTTTTAATATTTATTTTATTCAAACACTTTTTACTGCAGCATTTATGTATATTTATGTTTATGTTTATATGTGTTATATTTTTTTATATCAAGCTTATGTTTGTTTTATTTCATTAAAATTACACAAATTAAATAAACAGCAGTCATACACGTTTTACCGCTTTTCCAAATACTTATGTACACCTATTAAAAAAATGTTTAATTATTTTGAACACAAGATTGACACACAAACAAAGTTGTTACAGTACACTCTCTTTACAAATTGTTGCAAAACAACTGGTAGCAAAATGCAGCAGCAAAACTCAAATTTGTTTGCATTGAGGCACATTCACCGTTAATTCCAACCATGTAACGACAATGTCAATTTTGTAATGCAAATATTTGAATTATGACAGGAGGAAAAACGAAATTAATACATTAATGGTGTATTTAAATGTATGGAATACGTGCAGCTCTACTCATGTAACTATGTACATTATGAATATGCACGTTTACGTACAAACACGTATACACAGAGAGAAAAAGTTTTAGGAAAAAATACATACATACGTACATACATACATACATATGTGTATAAGTATCTCAATTCACAACAGCCATCTCAAAATGTCATTAAAATTTTATAGCAGAATGCCAAGAAAGACGATCAAATCTTAATGAGGTTATCCTTAATAGGTGGGTACATCATGCTAAAAGCAAAACCAAAGAAAAGCACCCAGCGTGTGGGTGTGTTAATATCAGCGATGCCACCAACACTGCTACTCAAACACATTCTATCAACATCATCGTCACCATTATGTATTTTAATATGCACTCATAATTTATGGACGCCATTTTTAAACAAATAAAAGTGTAACATATTTCTTTTGCCAGGTTTTTCTTTTTTTTTTTTTTTTATTTTAACTTATTCCTTGTTCACTTCTACCGCCGGCAAGAATTTGGGTGCTAAACTTTCGTTTATTTTAATGCGCTTGAGTTGTAAGAATTTTTTTCAAAGTTTCTCTCACGTGCACGTGCTCTCACAAACTACAGCTATTTCTCCAAACAACAATTGCCACACAAAAAAAAAACAAAAACATCAAAGGGAGAATATTTGCTGATGGAAATGAATACAGTTACAAAAATAATATGTATGAAAATCACAGTGCTCTTTTTTAAACAACACCCCAATTAAATCATATTACATTCTGGTTCTTTTTCTCTTTCTTTCTTTCTTTCTTTCTTTCTTTCTTTCTTCCGTTCTCTTGGTTTATCACTATTAAGGGGTGTTGCTGATTTTTCAAAGTTGTTCATCTATAAATTGCATCATGTGTCGTATTAACAGCCATTATCGCCTTCATCATCATTAGTGCAGTAGGTATAGTTTTTGTTGTTGGTATTTTGATTTTCAGTACCACACATTTTCTTTTTCTTTTAACTCTTTTAACCATTAACACCAACGGCAGGCAGCAGCAGCAGTAGCAGCACCCATCCAAAATCTTTGCTGAAGTTTGTGCCTGCAAAGGGATGGGTGGATGTGCATATGTGTGTGTGTGTGCTTCCATCAAAAGTTCCATCTTTTATTTAACCCGTTTCATTTATTGCATGTTTGCCTGCTGGTATTATGTGCGTATTGTACATATTTGTGCTGTAATTTATTTGATTTGCTCCTTTTTTCGGTTCTTTTTGCAGGTGGTCCTTTTTACCTTCATGTTTTTTTTTTCTTTCATTATTTTTGTTGTTGTTACATTTACTTACAATGGCTGCCCTGTTATGGTAGTGCTCAAGATGTTGGTTGTTTGGTAATGTGGCATTTCATGCTTTTGTACAATGGCTTTTGTAGTTTTGTTTGATTTATCAGGCTCCCATCATCCAGCTTTCCGTCCGTCATTAGAATATATTTGTATGTACGGCAAAATAATAACAAATGTATGTACACAGAGCCAAAACTACCTCATAGAATCAATTAGATTATCTCTATGAAACGTTTTTTTGGCTGAGGGTTATACCAGTCAGTCTTGCGACTGACAATCGTAATGTTATGGGTTCGAACCAGCCAAGAAGCTATTTAAAAAAATCCATAACTTACCTAATAGCAATGGGTCTATTCAATAATTTTGCTTGCAGAAACTAGCAACAAGAGAACAAACAAGAATTTAGCAAAATTGTTCTCAAAACTATCAAAAAGTAAATGAACGCTTTACCCGCCTAAATTTGCAAGCTTGAGCAGTGTTGCAATATGCAAGTAGGTTCCAACAGGACGGAGCAACGGCACACACTGCGCGAGCCACAACCGATATTCTGAAAGCCAAACAACATCGGATGACTTTTTTTGACCCACCTGTTATATACAGGATGTCCGATGGAAAGATATACTACTTTGTTTTGCCGCTATTGTGGTAAACATTAGTTTTGACAGTTGATATTTGGCAGTGGTGAAGTAGAGACGTAGCAAATTTATTATGAAAAATAATACATTCGTAAGCTAACGTGTTTGAATCGTCACAATATTTTCGAAAAATCAATCATGGATTACTGTGACGAGAAAGTTACGTGAAACAAGACGTTACATGCCAACAAGACGCATTGTGTAGTGAATGATTTCGAAGAAAAAGGGAACACAGCGTACTGCAAGATTGACTGAAAACTTACTGCTGCTTAAGAAAGTGTTCAAAGCAATCCATCAATCTCAATTCGACGCAGCGCTCAGGAGCTTGGTCTACAAAGAACACAACTTTGCAGAAAGATTTTCATTGTGATAAAAAATGTGCCCAAAAGTGTGCACATTTGTGAGGCGAACAAAAGCTGACATTTATCTGATATTGTTTTCCATGTATAACTGCTGACATTAAATAAATATTCTCTTTCATTTAATAAAAAATTATAAACAAACAAAGTAGTATACCTTAGTATTCTATTCTTAAAACTGCTACTAACTACTTTTTTTCGTTTAATTTTATCTAAAAGAATCTCTAAAGTAGTTTATTATATTCTTTTGTATTGTTTTTTTGTAAATTTTCGAAAATTTTTATTTAATAATAAAGAAATTAATAGCTTTGTTTGTAATTTTGTGGGCGTTTTGAATCGATATCGATTGATCACTTTGCAGGGGTGGTAACACTGGTTTAAAAAAGAAGTTACACGTACACAAAAACGGTAGAAACTATGATGTATGAACCCATCGGCAATGCGCATCATATGACTGCATTGAAAGAATGTTGTTCATAAATCCAATGAATTCTGACACTAGTTCAATGAAAAAATATATTATTTTTCAACCAACGCTGGAGTTCATTGAATCAATGAAATTTGATTCATTAAATTTGGATTAATGATCATATCATTAAATATATGTATGCATTGCAGTCATTAAGCTAATGAGGTATTTCATTGTTGGAATGACAAAAAAAGCCATTAAGTAAATGAAACTATTCGTCAAATATACAAATTCGTTCATTGATCTAATGAAAACAGAACACAATTTTTATGACGTATATTATAAGATTACGGACAATCTTAATAACAGTTATTAAAACAAGAAATGCCGTCCTACGTTGTATGCCGCTTTTTACGTGCTATTCGCAGTAGACTTTGAAAACTTTGAAAAATGTTAAAATATATGCGAATTTCTTTACAAATCAAATGAGAATCGAAAACTCAATGAACGAATACATTGACTCTTATAGCGAATTGGCTCTTATAGCGAATAAATAATTAAGTTCATTGTTGAATATTCAAAAACTTTTACTTTTTGATACTTTCAAGAATACAAGTTGTTGGTAACCAAAGGTCACCTGTTGTAAGGAAAAGCTACAAGAAGTGAAGGTGTTGCAAGACGTAAAATGCTTTCTGTATAAAAAGTTTGTTTGAGCATTTCTGATTCACATTTTGTTCATGATAATTTTGGAATAAATAGTTGGGCTTCAAACCTTCTTCTTAGATTTTTCAAGTCTACTGATGAGTTATTTAGCAGCAACGAAATGTTGGCGGCATATAGACGGCTGAAAAAAGATGGAAACCATTAAGGAATATTTTTAGACCTAAAGTAATGAATACATTGACTTTATGAAATTGTTCAATGATTTGATGACATTTTTTCATAAATCCAATGATATTTTTTAACGAAATTATGACAACTAATGAACAGATTTTAATGAAATTTAATTATTAGCTCCATGAAAATGCATTGCCGTAAGGAACATTTTCATTGGATTAATGAAACAAATTCATTACAACTATAGTTCATACATGAACGAATATTCTTTCAGGGCGCCACTGTTCTTGCTGGGTCGTCGTACTTGCCTGAATTTATTTTCTTTATGTATAGATGTAACCTTTAAATCGTATATCTGAAGTTCACACAGAATATGGACATAGATACATACATATGTATGTATGTATATGAGTGCTGCAATAACAAATAGTCAGTACATTAGCAAATACTAGTGCGGAGCCCTTCTGGCTTGCACAACAGTCTCATATTTGACTAGCTGTGAGAGTCTTAAATTTTAAACGAAATTGCTGAAATTATTTTCTTTTAAGCATAAAATAAAGAGCATCGAAACAATATCAGCCAGCAAATTCAATCAGAACACATAACACTTTGCTATCGATAACATTGAGTTTTTTAATAAAATTCTTAAGTATTCAGGAACAAAAAACTTATTTGTTGAGACCAACTGGGAAAATTAAACATTTAAAACACCACAAGTGGCACAACGGTAGGCAACAATTCAGTTTTGAAAACAATGCCTGCTTTGCCTGCACATACTCGTCATGTAAAATTACGCCAACAGTCAAAAATACTGAAAGGATTATACGTACATACGTAATGCTCGACTATAAAGTAATCATTAAATCTACAGGAATTTAAAAAATCTGAAACCTCCAACTGCCAGCGAAAGAAACAAAATGCAAACAATAGAACACATTCAAATAATTCATTTCATTTAAATGTACAAGCAAGCATCCACACACACACACACTCACTCATACAAAGGAATATGAAATGCATTTACGCCGAAAAGGATAATGAAATGTTTGCATATAAAATAATATTAAAAAAAAGGTAGAAAATTCAAAAGTGGGCAAACGCACATACAGTTCAAACATCTTATCACCAGTGTTGCTGAGAGGGACAAAAAAGTGTAAGGAAAAAAAAAAATTAATGAGAAAAAATGTTAAGTGCACGTAGAGAAATAACAATGCCAATATACAAACATAAATAACTACTCGTACACACAAAGGCAGAGTTGCCAAGAGACTGAAGAAATTTAAAATTTTAAAAGAGATAATATAAAATAATTATAAGATAACTGATTGTAAGTTGTACTTATTTTTACTACACGCAATGCAAGTCATACAGTCCATTAGCCAAAACCAGATTTATGTATATGGCAAAATTTCTCTCAAGCGTTTACACCGCGCAACAAATCGAAAATGTTTTTCTTACCATTGACAACCATCGTATTTTTTTATGTGCCATTATTCGATAACCACAAAAATCAGCATAATTTCAGATTCTATGGAAACGTTTTTTCTTAATTTTTTTTCTACACTGAAAGAATCCAATGAGCTCCGTCATTAATTTATGTGCCATTATTCGATAACCACAAAAATCAGCATAATTTCAGATTCTATGGAAACGTTTTTTCTTAATTTTTTTTCTACACTGAAAGAATCCAATGAGCTCCGTCATTAATTTAGTGATAAAATTCATTAATTTTTCACCAACGTTAGAATTCATTCAGCCAATGAATACTGTTGCATTAAATGTATATTAATGGTCGCTTTATTAAACATATTTATTTATTTATTTATCAAAATTATACTTAAATTAAACATATGAATTATGAAACATGTGTTAATAATAATTTTATCAGGCTTGAGTTCGATTTTTACTTCCTCACAATTGAGAAAGATATTTTTTTTTTTTTTTTGTGATAAAACTGAAGTGATCAACATTTTTGAAGCAGACAAGAAGAGTAACGTTGAAGACTTACTGGCTGGGGTACATACCACGGCTGTTTCACGTCCACTACGTCGCTCATCAGCACCCATGTTGGCTTGTTGTGCGCTTTTTATTATTTTTGGTATATGCTGTTGTATAGGCCCAGCGACTGCATAGCCTGTGCAAATTTCAAGTCTCTATCTCTTACGGTTCAAAAGTTACAGCTAATTTCAGTTTTTTATTTGAGAGCACCTTTTAGTATTTAACTTTCTCTTGTTTTTGGTATTCGTTGTTGTGGCGACCATCTAACCAGATGATCTGTGAAAATTTCAGCTCTCCATCTCTCACCGTTTGGGAGAATGGGACGTGTTGCGGACGGTCGGACGGATGACGAAGTCTGAGTGAAAGAGTTCCGTTTTCATTCATAAGTACGGAGCCCTAGAAATTATCAATTTTAATTCTTGAACACAAAGTCAGGTTGAATTAAAATGGAAGCCGCATTGCCCCTGAAAAACATTAAATAATCTTCTTTTCTTAGTTTTTAACTTGTTTTCTTTTTCTGTGTGTATGTATGGATGTGTGTACCTGTGCCGAAAAATTTAGCTAATGGGTGCGCAAGCTTAAGCCTGGCGCCTCGCCTCTATGGAACTCAAACATTTCGATAATCAAAGATATCTTGTTAGCAGTAAACATACATATGTACATAGATACCTACATTAACAAATATACATGTATGTACATACATACATACATACATATGTATGTGTGCATGTATTATTTCAACTAAATACTTATGCGTGTTCATATCTTGGCAACTCCATTGAGCATCACATATTTATAAGTATTTGCAGAAGAAAAACAAAGAATCCAAATGAACGAGCAGAAGCATTGAAAATAAAGGGAATCAACATTGGCTTTCAAATGACAAACGTCATTGTGAATGACACACAAAACAGCTATAACAAAAATGAGGGGAACGATGGGGCCAAACCGTTGTGTTTATGCATGTGTATGACAAACAAAGATACAGTAAATGACGATAGCCAGAAAAGGAAAGCCAAACAGAAAACACTGATTCATACACACATGTGTTTTATGCATTTATTAGCACTATAATATATATGTACATATTTATATAAATATGAATGGATGTGTGTTGTATGTGTATGCATAAGTGTAAGTGTGAATGGGGCGGGATTTGTCAAAAGAAAACAGGAGAATTGTTGTTGAAGTTTGAGTTTGCGCCTTTTAAGTTTTTGTGTTCTCCCATATTTTTGGAAGTATGATATTATCTCCCATGTAAGTGTACATGTTCATGTGCAAGTACATACACATGCACCTGCTTAAGTACGTATGTACATACATATGTATATATATTTGACCGGCTTTTAGACTAGTATTTAGGGTTCTGCACTCATAGAGTGAAAACGTCCGTCCGCCACAGGTGCCATTCTCTCAAATGGTAAGAGCTGGGGCTAGCTGAAATTTTCACAGAATACTGTGGGCACCCTTTAGTTTCAAACTTAGCTGTAACCATGATACAACTAACAAGGTAGCCTTTTCGCTACAATAAGAACAACTTCAATAAAAATAACATGCATTTTGTTTTTGTACAACTTATGCAAACTGTCAAAAAGTCGCCATTTCTACATTTACAGAAGAGAGATGCACTAAGCTTACGCGGATTTGCTACCTCGTTTTGGCTGCCGTTCATCTCTGCAATCTCTTGACAACCTACAGTAGTCAGATGATTAACGGTTTAGCTGACGAGGCTACCTTGTTAATTGTATCATGGCTGTAACCTTTGAACCATAACATGATACAATTAACAAGGTAGCCTCGTCAGCTAAACCGTTAATCAACTGACTACTTTAGGTTGTCAAAAGATTGCAGAGAGGAAAGGCAGCCAAAACGAGGTAGCAAATCCGCGTAAGCTCAGTGCATCTCTCTTACGCAAATGTAGAAGTGGCGTCGTTTTGACAGTTTGCATAAGTTGTACAAAAACAAAATGCATGTTATTTTTATTGAAGTTGTTCTTATCATGATACAACTAACAAGGTAGCCTTTTCGCTACAATAAGAACAACTTCAATAAAAATAACATGCATTTTGTTTTTGTACAACTTATGCAAACTGTCAAAAAGTCGCCACTTCTACATTTACAGAAGAGAGATGCACTAAGCTTACGCGGATTTGCTACCTCGTTTTGACTGCCGTTCATCTCTGCAATCTCTTGACAACATAAAGTAGTCAGATGATTAACGGTTTAGCTGACGAGGCTACCTTGTTAATTGTATCATGGTTCTTATTGTAGCGAAAAGGCTACCTTGTTAGTTGTATCATGAACCATAAGAGATATAGACTTGGAATTTTTACTGGATATGTAGTTGCCTGATCGCTACAACAACAAAAAGTTGCAATCTAAATGGGCTCCCTGCGTCTGCTAAGTGAAATCGACTAAGCAAGCAACTTGTGCGGCAGTACGGAACCATTGCTATAAGAGTCAGTCGCGTACTTGCCTAAATTTATTTTTAGAAGGTTTGTAAAATATTTTAAGAGACCTACGACGTATTGTGTTTGCAGGTTGGTAGGAATTTAAATAAATTCATGTTATCATAGCGGGTGGAGCATTTAAAAATGAATTAGAATAAAAACGTTTTGAAATTTTGCCAAATTTATATATTTTTTGTTGTAAAGCACAATTGTTCCGGTCAGCGATGGGAATCACCCAGCACCCACTGCTCGAAGTAAATTTGGCTGCAGATGATCGACGTGGTGGTCGTGAAACCAACATGGTATGTACCCCAGCCAGTAAGTCTTCAACTTTACTTTTGTTGTGTTCTTTAAAAATGTTGGTCACTCCAATTTTAGCAGAAAAAAATCTTTCTTAATTCTGAGGAAGTAAAAAATCGATCTCAAGGCTGATAAAATTATCAACAATTGTGTATCATATGGTGTTAAAATTAATAACTCAATATATTTACGAAAATGGTTGTTTTAATTTTAATTGAATCACAAAATTTTCCAATAAACAATCATAAAAAAAGACTTCTTTCCTGTGTGCATACACAACTACTGTCTGGCAGGGAAAAGAAATCTGGTAGCACTTAAAAGGGAGGAATGTATAACAACTATCTAAGACAAACACCATTCATTAGCCATGAACATTATGTCATACATGACGACAACTCATGTTCATGTTACGACCATGCTCGGACAATAATAACCAATAACTCTAAAAATTTTAAAATACAAAAATTTTTTAAAATACAGTAATAAATAAAATAAATACCGATATAAGGTAAAAACATGAACGAAGTAAACACTTGGACGAATCAAAAATTATGAACAATTTGAACACATGTGCTCTCCATGTACAAAAACATGAGTGTATTAATATCGTTGCTCGAGCGGCATCATGTTTAAGTCAATAGCTGGTAAAGACGTCGAGTAAACTACATGATAAAACTAATTAGCTATCCTCCTTCTGTACAATAAGAACAATTTCAAGCAAAATAACATGTGTTTTGTTTTTACAACTGCTGAAAACTGTCAAATAGACAAAACTGCTACAAATTTTACAGCATTTACAGCAATAAGATGATTTGCTATCTCGTTTTGGCTGTCTTTCATCCCCGTGTTCTCTGGACAGTTTTACGACATCAAAGAAGGCTACTTTTCAAATGATGCATATATAAACACTTTTAGAGGCACTTACATAATATTTTCTTGTTATTTTTAAATTTGCTATTACTGTGGCTCCATTATTAAAACTTACCGATAGTTTGTAGGATTTTGTTCGACGCATTTCTCAAAAATATTTTAAAAATATTGAACAGCTAAAAACTTTTGTTTTTAGAAATCTTAAGTTTTAAATCATGAAAACTTATTGTTAAATGAGGACTATAACATACTACTTTAGCTATTGGCAAGTTGTAATAACGTGCCCATATGTATTAATTTTTCTTAACTTATCATATAAAATAAAAAATGTAGTGTAAAATCACAAACGTCAGAGGCCCATTACTCAGAATTGGGTTTTCTCACCGCAAACCTTATACATATTTTTTCCTTATTTTTCGATTTTCTATTACTCTACAAAATTTTATCAATTTTAAGCTTGAAACCCTTCTACAAACTTGAGGATCAAAAATTTTAATTTAGTAAATTTCTTGAAACAAAAATTGATATGAACGTCAAATTCAGTTTTTGAATATCAGTGCTGTGGCAAAAAAGTTTGCGTATGTTAAAACTGAAAAGGCAGAACGTGAAAGTGCAAACCCCCCAAAAATGGTAATTTAAACATTTCACCTCCATTTTTCAGAGATTACCCGCTATTTAAACGGGAAAGTAAATGCCTGAAAGTTGCAATACACTCACACTTTTTTACTAACTCACTCACAATATTCTAACTTTCAACTCAGCTTTCAGCAAATTTTTTTTTTGTGAATTTAAAATTATTTTGTACATTAGAAAATATTTAAAACATTTTTACAGCAAATATGAATGAGGATAGTGATAATTATTAAATTAACTAATAACACCGGTATTCATAAAAAATAAAACGTTGCTCAAATACATTTTAGAAAAAATTTTATATGAGAAATTTGTTGTAAAATGTGTTTCAACAATGTTTTATTTTTTATGAATACCGGTGTAAAAGTTTAGCCATAAAAATTATTTTCGAATGTTGCTCTATAAATTTATGTTTGGAGTAGTCTTGGCAAGTCTATTTCAGTAGTAAACAAAACTATAATACTTGCAACTCTCTGCTTTGACGAAATTTTTCAAATGAACTTTCACGTTCCTTTGAAATTGAGCAAGAAATTTTCATGAAAATCACAGATTTCATTGAAATTTTTATTGATAATACGTATACACAAATTTAATGAAAGCACTTTCCCGTCTAAATGCCGGGTTACTGAAAATTTTGTCTGGCAACCTCATGAGTCTCTATTTTGCTTTTCATGGTTTGTCAAAAGACCACGTAATATTTTCTATTGAACGTCAAAAAAACAAATTACTTTTATTTTCATTACACCATATTGACTTGATGAATAAACAATTTAAAGTCAAGAAACTAAAATCAGATATTTCGATATATTTAAGAGCATAAAACATTAAACAATTCAAAGCACAATGACGGATGCTGGCCAGTGGTATAAACAGTTGCCCAGATTTACAAGATACTGGTTGACAGCGACAGTGGTGATGAGTTTATTGGCCCGCTTTGGAATTCTGCCCTTGTATCAGTTATACCTGTCGCGACAACTAGTCTTAACAAATCTACAGCTATGGCGATGTGTCACCAGCCTTTTTACATATCCACTGACACCCTCTACTGGTTTTCATTTTCTCATCAATTGCTACTTTATCACACAGTATAGTGGCCGATTGGAGAAGGATCAATTTGGACGAAGTCCGGCCGACTATTTATATTTGCAAATAATTGTTGCAACATTAGCTGTCGTGGGTGGTTTGTTTTTCGACGTACCATATCTCATGGATTTACTGGTTGTGGCAGTCACTTATATTTGGTGTCAGTTGAACAAGGAGGTTATTGTGAATTTTTGGTTTGGAAGCCGGTTTAAGGCAATTTATTTGCCATGGGTTTTAGCTGGCATGGAACTCATTTTCCAGGGGTAAGTACATATATAAATACATATAATAAAAATATTTTAATTTAATTAAGTTCGGATTCGAGTATATTAAGAACTTCTGACCGCTTAAGTAGCCGCTGTCTTTGTCTTGGCTACAAACTAGAGTCTGTGCGGTCATGACAAACCATGTCATGTTTCTCGGGCGGCCAGTCACATTTGAATCCTTATTGGTTCCGTTGTTTTACCCAAGGAGGCGTTAAGGCTGTAGTGACACACGACACCCGTGTGTTCTACATTTAACCATCCGAATGAGCGGCTGAAAGATTCCACTTTATTTAATTCATATTCCCACTAATCTGTCAAACCAGGCAGTATCGTTCTGCCTGTATGTTTTGCTCTTATGTCAGAAAGAGCTGGACATCGGCAGAGGAAGTGCTCAACACTCTTCTCCTGTTATTACCTGCAACTTTTGCAGAAGTCTTGATATGGAAAGTTTAAAATTCTCGTGTGTGTAGCCAAGTGACAGTGTCCTGTCAGAACGTCTATTAGGGGGCTCAAGCTTTGCCGGAAAAAATTCCACGGTGCTGAGGTTTTCCTACAATTATAACTGGGCCAAGGGAGCCCCAATATTAGACAGCTGATCTCATTTGCCCAACTGTCTTCTTCAGCTATTAGCTGCTGCTGTTTTAACAACTGTTTACTACTACTAAGCGGAACACCTATGAGCTGGTCTATGTCCTTCTGTGGTAGTCGGGCGCCACCAAATCTAGCCAGTGCATCCGCAACTGCGTTTCTTGGTACCTAGAGAAGCTTCAAATCCGAATATCTCGCTATTTGATTCAGAGATACCCGGAATTCACCAACCAATATAAATGACGCGTAGACACCAGCTAGTGAATTTATCACGACCCTGCTGAAAGTAGAGATTTGGATATGCTCACCATATATCCTATAGTATCTCATATAGTATTTGATTATGTTAAAATCAATTTAAAATTTTGTTTAATAAACAAATAAATGGTACATTTTAATGATGGCGAATTCTTTTATCTTAAAATTACAGCTCTATAGCATCTCTAATAGGCATTTTCATTGGACACGTTTATTATTTCCTTAAATTCCAATATCCCCAAGAGTTAGGTGGTAACGCTTTCTTGGAAACCCCCTTGATACTGTAAGTGTAAAAATTTGCATATGCTTCTAATATGTGTGTACTATGATTGTTTATTTCTTTTAAATTTTTAAGCAAACAATATGTTCCCGATGTAAGCGGTGGCATTAGTTATTTTGGTGTACCACCAGCCTCAAGAGCAGAGCAAAGACCTGGCGGCGTGGCTGCTGCAGCTGGTATTTGGGGACGTGGTAATACTTTGGGTCGCTAAATGTGCTTTTCATAAATTTCTAATACCCAGCGATCTTAAATAATAAATACTTTGTATAGTTAAAAAGTAACAAACATTTGTGTAAATTGTACTGGATTTCAAATTGATTTCTTCAGTTTAATTATTGTTTCTTTAAGTACCTATTATGTATAACTTATTTTTTCAAGCAAAATATATAAAATAAATAAAAATACCTATTAATGGAAAAAATATGATTGTAATAAAAAAAAAATTGTATTAAGTTTATCAGGCTCAAGTTACTTCTATACAAAAAAAGTGAAGAAAAGGAAGTAGAGAAATCACTATAACTAATTTTGAGAGACAAAAAAATACTGAATTTTATATTAGAATGTCATTAGAAAGAAGTGCTTGATTTTTAACAATTTTACAAAATTACTTCAGAGATGTTTTGAGAATGTATGTTATTTTTTAATACGGAAAGAAAACTAATTATATTGCTCTCTAAAGCTGCGGTAAGAAGTGGTTCTCTGAATATTTTCTATCACTTTTGCTTTTAATATTTTTATTTTATCGAATTTTTTTGTAAAATATTTATATTTCAAAATTTTTTATAGGCTGCTATTTTGGAAAATATTGAATAATAAAGTTCAAATAAACTTAGCACGATTGACATCAAGATGTTTCTGAGCCGCCACGCTCTTCGTCAGATCCCTAATGAACTAAACCAAGTTCACGTTCACTCCTTTTTTGCTTTATTACTACTCTCAAACACAACCTAATTTTTTTGTTTTTCCAACATAATTATAGAAGTGCCAGGCCCACGATGTCACTCGACATCGTTCGTTTGAATAAAAACTCAGAAAACAACAAACATTATTGAAATTTTGTATTGTCTTGCATATAACTAATCGAGCGCACGATAAGACTGCTGCGGAGAACATCTGCATCATAGATTAGTGTAATATTTCAAATTGAAGCAGCGATTCTAAATTTTTGTGAACAGGCTGCCAAAAATAAGTGAAAATAATTGCCAATTTGTGCGCTAATCACATTCTCGATTCTAGAAATTTTCATGCGCAAAAATAGACTAATACCATATTTTACAAATGTTAAACAGTTGGAAAAAATAAAACTGGTGCGAGAAAATTCACAAAAATCTAAAAATAAGCAAAATTCGCTTTTTAAAACGATAACCAGTCGCAGAAAACGCAACTGAAGCAAAAGCGCAAACCGTTGACTGAATTCAAAAAAAAAGCTTGAGAACAGGTTTTAAAAATGTTGATCAGTTTGTTGTTATCTTTTTAATATACATTTTAATGTTAATTAATTTCTATTATTTGAACTTATTCTTATATAATTATTTCTGTTTTAAGTTTATCAGGCTCAAGTTCTTTCTAAATTATCTTTGTGATTGATATTAATTGAATTAGACAAAGAAAATATCAAAGACATTTAGCAGGGTGGACAACTAGTTGTTTCGAAGCCGCCACACTTCCTCGTCAGCACCCGTCTTTGAAATGAATGGTGTGTTTGATATAATTAAAAAAGATTTAGACAGGTGGCTGAGTGGCATCTTTGATGTTTTCTTTGTCTAATTTAATTAATATCAATCACAAAGATAATATAGAAAGAACTTGAGCCTGATAAACTTAATACAGAAATAATTATACATTTTAATTTGGCAAATTTTTGTGAGAAAAAGAGCAAAAAATTGGCAAAAAAACAAGAAGAGGTTGAGAACAGGGTTTAAAAATGTTGAACGAGTTTTTTAAAAACTTATTGATGTGTATTTTATTTTGGAAAATTTTTTGCAAATTTATGCAATTCTGCATCATTTTAAGTTATTGGAATTGTTTAACTTTTAAAACCTGTTCTTAGTCTACTTTTGAATGTTGCGAATTTTCGCACTTTTGCTTTCGTTTTATTCTCCAAAACTGTGTAATGTTTTCAAAAACCATTTGTGCTTTTGTATTGTATTTTTGTTTCAGTTTCACTATTTGCAATTGTTTGTCGCTTTTAAAAAACATTTATAAAATAATATTTCAGTTTTGCAAATTTTTCGCAAATTTTCACACTTGTACTTCAGTTTTAAAAAAAATAATTTTAGTATATTTTTGCAAATTGCAAAATTTTTGTGAACATTTTTTGCACTTGTGGTTCAGTCTCTTAGCGCTATTAAAAAATATATGTAGTAAGTATTTTTTTTTGTGCTTTTCCTCCAGTGTAATTTTTGTTCCCACTGTTTAGCATTTTTTAAATATATTCCCAGCTTAGTTTTGCACAGACCGTTTGAATTACGCGAATATTTGTAAAATCTTCCACGTATGTTTTTAAAAGAAATGAACTAAATGAAAATAAAACTGCGGCAAAAATTATTTCATATAAAATTTTATATCTTTAATGATATAAATTCGTCAAAAATAAATACCGGATAATGACTATTTGAGTTTAGCTTTTTTCAAATGCTAAAGTAGAACATCTATTCAGGGCATAAAATTTGGAAACATTGGCTCCTTTGAAAGATATCAAAATGAAGAGTCTGTCGTACACAGAATTTGCAACATTTGCCTGTCTAGTTAAAAAAAAAAAAAATGCGTAAGCTATTTGTACTTGGTATGGTATTAAATCTGAGGCCATTTCTCAACAAGTCGTATTTCTACTCGAGTGAAATGAGTAAAAATAATGTAAAAATCAAAATGTGAACAAAAATACAGGAACGTAACGCAATTCATAAGATCACGAATATGATTATTTATCTCCTGCTATTAATTTGACCGCCGGTTTTTCTCAAATGCACATACGTTTTGTTTCGTTGAAAACAAAAACAATTTTACATGTTTTGTTATTGTTTCGAATATAATTTTAAAAGGGAAATTTGTTAATATTTTTATCCGACTCGATTTCGATTTTAATTCCTCAAAAAAAAGAACGATTTTTTTGTGATAAACATTTTTTAAGGGAAACAAGAAAGGCAAAGTTAAAGACTTACTGGCTGGGGTACATACCGTGGCTGTTTCACGTCCCCAACAACGACGCTCATCAGCACCCAAATTGCTTCGAACCCGGAACATGACTGATTGTATACGGGTTTTAAGCAGCACTTTACTTGTATTTATTTTGATTATTCGAATCAGAAAAAAATCTTTCTCAATTTTGCACAAGTAAAATCGAATTCAAGCCTGATAAAATTATTAACAATTGTAAATCATATATAGAGTTAAAATTGGTGTACGTTTTGGAAAAACTGGCAGTGCATTTAATTAAAGTTTGGGCTCCTCCTTCGACTGCTTGATTTTATTCAGCCCCAAACAATTTTAGTGATAGCGTAATAGATATTGCGGAATTCACATGGGTAATTGCTCAAAAGCAACAACAACAACAACAAATAATAAAAACATTTTTGATTTAAATTAAATACACATTTGTATATTAAAACCAACCAACAGTATTTTATGATTTTGAGTAATTATAATAATTATCAAAAAAGTTTAAATAGAAATGAAAGCAAAAACGTTTTTAATATCTAGCAGGTTACTAAATTAAAAGAAACAGTTCTTTTAACTAAACTATAATCTCACTTTTTTTTTGTATTGTTTTTAAAAATTTATTATTAAGTTTTTAAAATGAGCTTATTTATTTGTTTTGTAAATGTAATTTTCTTTAATATTCTTGTTTTTTTTTGTTTTTGTTTTGTTTGTTTTTCTTTAATTTGTAATAACTACACAATGAAATAACTAACACTACTACATATATTTAAATAAGAAAAAATATGCAAATAATATAAAAATAAAAATATATATTTACAAACTTTTGTAAAGTTTTATTTTTTACATACATTTCTTCTTTTAATTTTTATTTAAAACAGAAAAAAAAGAGTTTATAGTGGAGAGGGGAGAGAAAGCAAGGCATATGTATATGTATATTAGGACTGTATTGGATGGGCCAGCTAGACGGGGTGCATTTACAAAATGTGAATTATGCATGTATATTAATGTATACGGGCTCGAAAAGTAATTCTTGATTTATTCAAAGTGTGCGTTTGCTTTTCGTAAATTCTTGTTTACTTTCAATTTATTTGTAGACACAACATATTCAATTCAAATTGCTTTATGAATTCAATTAACAAACTAATTAACAATGTAATGTAAATTATTTATATACATTATTAAAATTACAATGGAATCAATCAAAATTCTAAAACTTAAATGTTAATAAAAATTTAAAATAAGAAAAGCTTGTAGCAAGATAAAATTTACATATTTTTTCTTTTTAAGGTTCAACCTGTTGTGTTGCACTATTGTTGGCTATTGTTTCTTGTGTAGCATCTGTTGTTGCTGTGGTAGCGGACTGTTCAATTTCCAAGCTGGCATCAAAGCGGCTTGCTGCAGTTATATTCTCAGCAGACATCGAGAATACCACTCGATCACTGCTACATTTTGTTGTATCATCTTGGTTTGAGATTATAGTTGTTGATGTTGTTGTTGCTGTTGTTATGGATGTTGTGGGCGTCGTTCTTGTGGCGGCTTTCTTTTGCACTTTAGTTTTTCTGCTCATCGGTGCAGTTGTTGTATTTGTTATCGATGTCGTTAGATTTGTGCTGGGGGCACCACTATCTTCTTCGATATATTCTAAAGCAGTATTTTCGTCAATTTCCGTAACTGTGAAAACAAAATTCAACAACACTTTAATTATGCACATAAGTATAGATACATATGTAATATAAATACAGAGTACTGGCTACTACGAAATAACTCCCAAGCGAAGCAACTCCTAACGAAAGAATAATGAAATAACTCGTCATTAATTTGCCATACAAAATTGGGAGTTACTTCATTTTTAGAGCGAAAAGGAAATTCATTACTGAGACTGAGCGCTCATTCTCCGAAGCGGTCAAGCCATCTTCACATGGCAAAATTAAACTGTGGTTTCGCTCTCTCAATACCGCTTGCGAACCTCAGTGATCGTTCATATGTCTATTCTATTAACTCCGTTTTGAATTTAGTTTTGATGTATAAAATGTACTTTTGAAGATAGATAAAACGAATAAGAAAAGTGAGTAGATATGATAAATATTTTACTTTTATAACTTTAACAACTCTTTTCGTATTTTTTGCATTAGTTTTTGAGAGAAAAACATTCTTTTTCTTCTTGCAACATAACATAACATATGTAGTTTGAGCAAGTAGTTAAACAATCAGCTGTTGGAACACACAAGCAATAGCAAATAAAAAAAGTTAATCGGAATCAGCCAATATAACAACAATTTTGATATTTTTCAAATAGTATTTCATATAAAAATACCTTTAAAATCATTTCATTTTCCCAAAATGTACGTTTCAATTTTCATTACAGCATCAAAACGAACCATATTTTATTTTTTTAGGTTAGAAATTTAGTTTTGGCGTTCCCGTACTTTTGTATATTTTTGTCTGTTATTGAGAGAAATCATGATTGAAAGTGCGGGATCAAACTTACTAGAAAGTTTGCACAAAATTTTATAAATGAGGCCAGCGTTACTCACAAGCTGCAAGCTACATAAATGTATAAATAAATAAAAAGATCCAAGATTTCTGGACTAAAGTTCAAGCCCACACAAAGGGCATGTGTCGAAACAGCTCTGCACTCTCTTGTGGTTTTTATAGAGAAACATCTATTTTAGTTGCCTTTCTAGTTATAGAAGGTGCTTTCAATAACTTGAAATCAGGAGTTGTAATTACGGCTCTGAATTGACTGAATGAACATTGATCAGTCGATTGTAGGCTCCATATGTGATTTGCTGACTAAAAGGGTTATAACTCCGAGTGGCAGGAAGAAACACTCCATAGGAAGGCGTTCTTTGAATTCTCTATTAATGAAGTTGGACTCCAGAATGTTTAAAAAGACTGTGTCATACGCTGATGATATTGCTGTAGCGGTTTCAGGAAAATATCCCGAAATCCTCTCACAACAGATGCAATCTGCACTGGTGACTCTAAATAGGTGGAGCACCAACAGTGGTCTCAGCATAAATCCGGAGAAAACGGAGCTTGTTCACTTTACTGGCAGATATAAGACTCCACCGTTCAAAGCTCCAACAGTTAAGGGGATTGAACTTGAACTGGCGGAGAATGCGAAACATCTTGGTACTTACCTCGATTCTAACCTTACATGGCAACGGAACGTTCAAACAAGAGCCAGCAATCAGCTGTTGCCTTATATGTGTGCCGAAGGGTCATTGACAAGAACTGGGGAATAAACCCAATAAACTTCTATTGGCTTTTCGGTATTATTGGCATTAGATTACATTATTTGTATATTTTAGTGGAACAAATGAGAATTTGAGATATTACAATTAACTTAAAGCCTACTTTTAAATATCTTACTACTTGTTGACGTGACTATACGTGTAAGTAAAAGGACAAAAATCTGTACTGTTTTACCCATTTCTCGTTTCTGTTTGGTTTTGTGTTTTTTGCCCATTTTTTAATAGCTCAACGCGCTTCTGCTTCTTCAAGAGATACCTTCACAGCCTTTTAGTAACAATTGTGACAAATTCTTATCAGCTTTTAGTTATTTAACAGATTTACGAGTAAAGTGAACTTGAAATGAGATATTTTAGCTTCTTTTTCGTGCATCAAATAAAATAAATAGAAAATTCACTACAATCTAGTCATGTGCATAATAAGTAAATGTATTATGAGCGTTTATTTTCATTCATTTCCTCACAACCTCTTGAAGCCAAATAATTGAAAAGAATTACTCACCAATTGTTTCATCGAAACCCGCATCAACTTCACTTTCGACATGAGAGAACTGCCGCTGCTGTTGATGTTGGTCTTTGCGAAGCAATTCTTGCTGTGTAAGATCAATGTCAACTCTTGTTGATTCTTCAGTCTGTAAAATTTCCTTAGACTGAAACTTTTTACTGTCACTATCGTCATCGTCATTCACATCAATTTCAACGTCATCGTCTTCGTTATTGTTTGTTTTAATTTGAGCGACCCTGTTGTCGTGACCATCGTGTTGCTGATATATTTGCATATCCAAAATTTTTGGTATGTCATTGTCTATTTGCTGGTCCGGCTGTTGGCGAATATGTTTCTCCATTGAAGTAATTGAGGACGCATCGTCTTCATGTTCTTCCACAATAACATCGTCGAAACTGTCATCTAGTACAATGACATTATTATTGGCAGAATTGGATGTTGTGGTGGTAACATTTAAAGAATTCGATATAAAATCGTTGTTTAAGCGTCTCTGTTTCGATATTTGTCCGCCGGCAGATGGCTGGTGATGGCCTGAAGCTACAGATGATGACACCGTTGAGGAAGCAGAAGGAGACAGAGTGTGTCTGTGGTGTTTAAAGTTTTTATTGTTGTATTGATTTTGTTGCTCAATGTCCAGTTTCATCTCCCAGTCAACATTTAGCACTTGTGTTTGGTCCAGAATTATTGGTGGAGCCAGAGCAGAAGGCGAACTGACACTGGCGGCATCAATTATATTACTCTGTAATACTGTTACGGTTTCAGCATTCGGTGACGACGATGTGACTTCAACTCCTGGCTCCATAACTATGGGCATATTGAGAATATCCAAGGGTGTGTCTTCGTTGATTAATTGTGCATTTTCGAGCTTGACGCTTTGACCAACTTGATGGTCTTTCACCAGTGTTGAGGGAGTGGGAGATAGAACAACAATATTTGATTTAGCCAGGCTGTTGTCGCCAACAGCGGCGGCGGCGGCTGCTGCTGCTATTGTGGTGGTTGTTGGAGAGGTGGGAGTCATTTGTTGTTGATTTGCAGAGGACTTGAGTAGCAAGTTGTTGCCCATTTTCGAAAGTGTAACTGGCCGCACATTTGCAGAGGAGGTGGGCACAAAAATCATATTACCTTTGCCGGTTTTTGTATTGATATGGTTGCCAGCAGTTTGCATAGCTGCAGCTCCAGAGGACGTGTTGATGGGAGCTGGTATTATCTGTACCTTTTGTATGGCTATACGCTGGCCACTACTTGTAATTGCTGAGCTATTTGCTGTAGGAGTATTTGATAATAATTTGTGCGGCATGGAGGTGGTGTTTAGTTTCATTTTAGATCCATCTGCTACGCCGGCTGATTGTATGAAGACTTTTCCGTTGGGCGACTGGCATATTTTTACACTTGTCCGTACCATACCCGAGGTGGAGGGTAGGACATTTTTGAAGGTACTAGCTGTGGTGAGATGGGCTCCAGAACTGGTCTGGCCTACACTCACCGGAGTTAGTTTAACATTGCTTATAATGTGGGGAGCGGAGGACGAGGAAATGGATTTTGTTGATGTGGTTGCAGCGACAGAGGTTTTAATGATACTTGGCGTCTTGCGAAACACTGTTGCTCCCGCAGCCAGCGTTGATATAATGGGATTATTTGTGCTTGTCACTGTAACAGGAGTTAAGTTTGCACTGCTCGTATTCAATACCATGTTAGAAGGTAAACTTTTTATGATGGTATTTCCGCCAGCTGTTGAAGTACTGGATACTATGCTTGCAGCACTGGTGGGAGAGGTTGCCATTACCAAAGTTGAGTTGTTTATTAAAGAGCTGTTTGCGGCATTTGGATTGCTCGAACCAGCCAACACCAGGGGTAAAAGTTTTGCGGCAACCACTTTGCCATGTGGAGCAGCAGCAGATATATCGGAGGACGTAGCTGTGGAGCCCGCAGCAGTATTGTGTAATTGAATAACCGCTGGCGGTGTATGTAAGGGAGTTCCATGAGCCGCACCGCCAGGCTCAACAACATGCAGAACTTGACTCTGGGTGCTGGCTACATTGGCAAGCTCATGTAATGCTCCGGCGTTTATGGAAGTTCCTGCACTGTTACCAATTGAGGTGGTGGTCGAGGAGGCAATCTTCCGCGCCGAAGTCATTTTACCACCGGGTGCTATTAATGTAGTGTTTACAGCACGAAGTTTTGTGGCTGCAGCAGATATTTGTGGAAAACTCATTATTTGGGATTGCTGGCCAGCACTTGTTACCTGCAGAATATGGGTTTGTGTTGCTCCAATAGGGTTTTGAATATTCACTAATGTACCAGGATTTGAGCAAGCAGGCATATTAAAAGCCATACCAGGCTGCCGTTCTTCTACAATGTACTTTTGAACCGGTGTTGTAGAGATCAATGTTTTTTCGCTTGATTTGCTTTTTTCGTTAGATGAAGATGCAGATGTGGACGATGAAGGTAGTATATTGCCAAAACTTGAGTGTAAGTCATGTGATGGCAGGGACGCCGTTGGGGGAAGGACTGAAGAGACATTTGAAACAATTGAAGATAATTGTTGATTTTGCTGTATTTGTAACTTGTTAAGATTTTTGGATATATCACGTTTTGAAGCTGCTATTTGTGGGGAAGACGATAGAGGGGTTATCAAAGAGGGTGGGTACTGATTTGAAGATGATACTGGCACTGCAATTGCAGCAGGTGTTGAAGCAGCTCCGCTTGGCAATACCGCTAATTGAGAATGAGTTCCTTCAAGATCCTTTTCCTTGAAAATTTGTTGTGGCGGCTGATGGTGTGTGGCATAGGTTACAAATTGCATATCGATTTGTTGCTGAGTCAGCATAGCTTGCGTTGCTGCTGCTGTTGCTGCGCTAGTAGTTGGTGCCATTCCACCTGAACACGTTAAATCAATTTGCATGGGTACTTGTTGTTGCTGTTGTAGGTCCATTTGCAGCTGTTTTGTGGCGAGCTGCTTTTGATTTGCTCTGCGACCACTTTTAGCCGGCATCGATTGTCTCTTAGAAGATGCACTTCCGCCTGATGGCATATTGCTGGCAGCAGCTGCAGCTGCTGCTTTTTTTGCCATTTTTTGTTTTGCTATTTGATGTTGACGATGGAAAAATCGTTGTTTTTCTAAATATGGATCAGTGGCATTGGCTTTTTGCTTGCGATCGCCGCTTACGTTGATCGAAGAAGTTGAACTATTTGTTTGCGGTGAATTGGCGGTAATGTGTGGATAATTTTTACGACCTGCCTGCGCATGACCTGATTGTGCTACGTTATCGCCGATTGACCTTTTCTTATTTGCACCACTGTTTTGTTGCTCATTATTGCGTTTTAAATTCTTTTTCGGGTTCTGGGGTATTTCTGGTATTTTAAACTAAAATTATGGAAAAATATATAATTAGAATATTTCTAGTAGTTTCATCTATTTACTATTAAGTTGCAGGAACGTATATATTAGATCTATAAATAAATCTTATTAATTTTTTGTCTTTTTTAGCCATCTATATGCCGCCGACATTTCGGTGATCCCAATCAAATTGTCAGTAGACTTATTCCATAATTCCCACGAGCAAAATGAGAATCAGAAATATTCTTCACAACTTCTATAGAACGAGTTACTATTGGTTACTACTATTGGTTTGAATATTCAAAAATGAACAGGAACAATTTATTTTCAGTTTTTTTTTTTTTTTTTTTTTTGACTCCCCCCCTAATTCTAAAGTTTATCCACAGCTAATTATATATTTGCAAAATTCAAAAATGCAAAAATATAAAAATCCAAACACATGTAAATAAAAATATAAAATAATATTTCATATTTACTGTAATCTCCAAGTAACATACCGAGACATGTCTCCAAACCATTTATCTCTTCTAAAAATGCAAACCTCTGATGTTACAGTTGAGGAACCTACATTGGTACATTCAACTTTGTTATCATCATACTTTTTATTTTTGACAAAATATGTAAAAAAAAGAAAAATGGTTTAAGCACCGAAGAATAAACTAATTATAGCAAGATTGATGAATATATGTGTTAGTTGTTTGTTCCATTTGAAGTTTAATTTAAAAACGAAATTTCTTAATTGAATGTCAAGAAAAAAACAGTGTAGTTCTTAAAAATTATTTCTGTATTAAGTTTACCAGGTTCAAGTTCTTTCTATATTATTCTTGTGATTGATATTAATTATATATTAATTAAATTAGACAAAGAAAACATCAAAGACATTTAGCAGGGTGGACAACTAGTTGTTTCGAAGCCGCCACACTTTCTCGTCAGAACTTGAGCCTGATAAACTTAATACAGAAATAATTATATAAGAAAAAGTTCGAATAATAGAAATTAAGTAGTTCTTAATAAGTATTTGTAAACCTGTATTTTTTGTGTTTCGATAAACTCATGTAGAAAGGCCCCAACTGACAATTTTTTTCAACCTGGAGTATATTATTAATTATATTTTGCATATTTCAAATTAATCAAAATATGCAAAAAAAAAAAAAAAATAAACGGTAATTAAAGAAATTCGATTTACGACCTTCCTACATGAGATCAACGGCATTTAATTGATTTTGAATAACTATGTTTGGGGAAAATAAATACGTAGTTGATTTCCTTTTTGCCCTAAATATGTTTAATTTAAACAATAGTTTTCGTTATATCACTTGCAAGCAAATTTCAAAAATATAAGAGGCATAATAAATTTGCTACAAGTATAGCTAAAAGTTCGAAAAATGTTTGTGTATTAGTAAAAAACAAAGAAAAAAAACAAGTGCACATTTTGAGTTTTTCGCCCTTGCTCTTGTACACTCTATTATATTTTTTTTACCAAAGTGCACTTGCATTTGATGTTTTTCAAAATTTTCTTTTTTGGCCAAAGTTCTTGAGAAGAATGCATATTTCATGTACGTATTTGCTTTCGCCTGAATTTTACTCATTTTTATGGTCAGCTGACAACTTATATAGAAGCACACAATAGTCTGGCATCATCCCCGAAAACCCGTTAAATAGTTTCTCATTCAACCATGTATCTCGCATCGTTCTATTGTGAATGTTTTTATCCTTCAAAGGTTTACAATTCCCTCTATATGAAATTTTTGCAGACTGTAGGCAGCCAACAAAAATTTAAAAACATATTTTCAGTACTTTTTTTCTAATATACTTCTTTCAACTAAATTGCAAAAAAAGTCGAACATATTTATTTACAAGTTTTTCAAATATACTTACCGGATCGTTGGTAACTACATTACAGCGCTCTATACCCACTTCCATTGATTTTTGATTTTCTATTTGCAATTGCTCCTCTTTTATAGCTTCCCCAGTTTCTGCTGGGTATGGAAGCTTCAAGTTTTCTTGAGCAGTTTCTTCAGATACGCTATTTGCCAACAGCGCCAAAGCTGTTTGCGGAGCCACACGTGGCAGCATGGGATAAGGACGTCTTCCTTCACGAGACCATTCTTGCCATGTATTAGGTCCCGAAATACTGCAAAAAAAAGAAACATGTTATTTTACGCATAAAAATTAACTCACGTAATCGCAACATACGCTTCGGCAATTGTAGATAGCTGTTCATCATTGGCCACTCGCCTGGCTTCTGCTCTATGACGTTCATTCGATATATGAAATATACCTCGTAATTCTTCCAACAATTTGGCTTTGGCGTCACTAAGACCTCCCTGCGCGCGAAACACACTGATTACTTGAGAATACGACTCCAGCTCTAAAATGTAAAAATTATGAGAAAGCATTCACTTTTTATTAACTAACATTTTATTGCTATGCGTAATCTAGAACCGCGTTTCCTCAAAAATGTTAAGCATTCGCCACAAATTGGCGTTTCACTTTATTCACTACAGTACCACTTTTAATATGTAGTATGTACAGCACACGACGAACGACAACGTACCAAGTCTCCGTAATATGCCTCGACATTCGTCCCTGGTCATTTGTAATGCTTGTGGCCACATTATGCCTACGTTTCGTATTTGTTTCTTTTAAGAAACTATTACTAAATTCACTTCTCAACCAATAAATTTTTTATTTTTTGTTAAAAATCGCAAATTGGAGCGAAATTTTTAGTAAAATTGGAAAAAATCCCACTGCTGCTTCTTCGTTTGAGAGGATTGGCAGCCATTAATGTTTATTTGTCAAAAAAATGTACAGAGCACAGTGACGGCAACATAATTCAAATAAAAATCGCTGAAACACCAAAAGCGCTCATAAAATAGGTCAACAGAAAATTATAGCGACTATCACATGATACAACTAACAAGGTAGCCTTTTCGCTACAATAAGAACAACTTCAATAAAAATAACATGCATTTTGTTTTTGTACAACTTATGCAAACTGTCAAAAAGTCGCCATTTCTACATTTACAGAAGAGAGATGCACTAAGCTTACGCGGATTTGCTACCTCGTTTTGGCTGCCGTTCATCTCTGCAATCTCTTGACAACCTACAGTAGTCAGATGATTAACGGTTTAGCTGACGAGGCTACCTTGTTAATTGTATCATGGACTATCAGTTGTCAAAATATAACAATAATTGTTCAAGGCCTACAAGTGATTTATTATCTTTCTTGAAGAAATGTATTATATTTTATATTATTTCATACATCAATATATGTATATATTGTTTTTCTAGTTTTCAAAAACATTGCCGTATATTTATAACGTCATGACGTAATCAATTTTGATGGATGTTGACGTAAGCAACAGACACAGTGAAATAAATTATTTCAATACTTTTACTACACAGAAACTTTCGCTAAAGTTACTCGTTATATAAAAGATTGAGGGGAAACTTTAGAAGGAGCCAGGCTTTGAAAGTGAGTTGTATAGGTTTGTAGAGAGCGTTGTGAACCTCCCAAAACTGAAGCCAAAGTCTGCCAGAGGCTTTTAGTTTATTAATAATTCGATGTTGAAGTTGCGGAATTTACTAAGAAATATATGAAAATGTTGGTAAAACAGTACTGCCAGAGGAAAGTTTTTACACAGCGAATTCATAAACGGTTCCAAGCAACCAAAACCGTATTTTTTTACATTTAATTCAATAAATTTTTTAATAGGTATTCAAAATTTGTTTTTAACAAGCGGCCTTCGGCCGTGCTAAGGAATTTTCTCCTCCATGATATAACCAACACCGGCTTCGCGTACAAAATTTGTAAGCATCTGGCAGCCCACTTTTTCATTTTACGGCAATTGGATTACACTAAAGTCGACCCTAGGTTGATAGGTGCATTTTGTCTAGTCTACAACTGAGATAATTTTGATAGAAAATTATGCATAAAATAAAAATATTTTCAACTGAATAACTAGAAATTTGGTTGAAATTGGTTTATACCTCTCGGCGACTTTCAATATAAAAACGGATGGTTTATATAAAATAAAAACACTAAATAGCCATCACGGTTGTGGAAGTGTTTGGTGCAAATAAAATATTAATAAAACGCTGCTGACACTACAGCAGGCCATTTCAGTACTTAATGCAAAACACAATTATTATTATCAAGATGCAAATGTGCAACCCGTTTATTTAGAAAACTTTCATTTGACTGCAAAACAAAAAGAAACTCGGAGATTTTTTTCGACTTTCAAAGGCATTGGTGCTCTAATATAATAAATGCTATAGGGATAAATGTAATTAAGCCGAATTTTCAATTCGGCGGGATTACCACTTAATATTTTGGCGGTACAGTCTATTGGAAATAGATTGCACCCTTGCAGAAAAATTAAAAAATTTCATTTATTTTTCTATCGTTGGCCTCGTGTATCTTCACATTTTTTTTTTTTTTTTGACTTGGACCAGTACTTAGGGGGACCCCTAAATATGCATTGTACTGGAAGTAAGTAGGTAGAGAGGGGGAGAATTCGTATTGAGCAGTACCAATTTTTGCAAAGCTTTCTCAGTCAGAATTAACTGGTGTTAATTTGTCTGCTTAGTGTCCAATATACGCATATGTACATACCCTCGACACTATCCAGTGAAAAACATTTAGCACAACCTCCAATATTGCAAAACTTCGACTAAACAGAAGGAATACAGAGACGACACATTAACCACGACAAGACCTATTCCGAATGTATACCTTAACGGTTTATTTTTAAAAATATTTCCTGCTTATAAAGTTCCCATTTGAGAATGCCTTTATTTGATATTTGGAAGCAGTATAATTTGGTTACATTCATTTATTGAAGCTTGTAATCTATGTATATATTTTATTAGCTCTTTATTGTTAATTAAAATCTTCGTAATATACAAACATACATATGTATGTATTTATTGCCTCGAAAGGCTTTTTGTAATACTGAACTTGAATAAAATAAATATCTATACATAATTTGTCAAATTAACGTCTAATAATCATGAGATGTTTTTTTAAAACCAGTAAACAAATACGAGATGAACGCGTATACGACTCCACACCATATAAAAAGAATCAGACGAAAAACGCGTTCGCTCTCAGCAAACGTTTACAAACAACTCAAAGTCGAGTTTTGTTTTTTTTACGTAGAGTGATTTATTTTATACCAAGATCGGATTTGATTTTTTGAAAAGAACTGCTTTCGGACAGAAAAGCCTTATAATAGGTCTAAGCCACAAATTAAAATACGTATGAAGTTGCTGCAACTTAAAAATTATGCTTATTTAAGCATTCAACTTTATAATCTCTAGTGTTAATAAAAAAAAGTCAAAAGACATATTTAGACCTTAAACATTTTATTTTAACTCTCCACAAGAATAAATAACAATTTTTTGCGAGGGAGTACCTGACTTTGAGCCGCAACGTTCCATTTTCCGGACAACATCGGCACCACCAATCACATGTCCAAAAACGACATGTTTATTATCTAGCCAATCTGTTCTGTAACAAATTTAAAAATATTAAAACAAATGTAAGTATAAGAAATACAATGTTAAGTTACTTTGTTGTACAAATAAAAAACTGTGAACCATTTGAATTCGGACCGGAATTAGCCATTGAGAGTGTGCCGAAACCATTATGTTTCAATGAAAAGTTTTCGTCAGAAAACTTTTTTCCATAAATGGACTTGCCACCTGTACCATTGTTGTTAGTGAAGTCACCACCTTGACACATCTTAAAATAAAGCAATCAGAATCTCATAAGCAAGAAATCCCTTTGTTTAAAAAGATGACTTACAAATTCTGGTATAACGCGGTGAAATGTGCTTCCTTTGTAACCAAAACCATGCTCGTGTGTGCACAGAGCTCTAAAATTTTCCGCTGTTTTGGGAACAACATCGGCTCTCAAAAGCATTACAATGCGACCAGCGTCACTACCACCAATTCGTATATCGAAGAATACTTGAGGATTTCGCTTTTCAGACTTCTCTATTATAGATGGGCCAGTGGAAGGTGTTTTTGACTCTTTATCATCATGAACAGATTCCGTACTTTGTGCTTCGGTCTCGTCATTTTCCTTAAGAGTGGCGCCAGCGTGTTTTTGTAGCCAGTCATCATCAGCCCAAACGGGCTTAAAGCTTCCTTCCTTAATGCGCACTGGTTTTGCCAAGTTAACACGTATTGTTCGACCGCAAAGTTCGGCATCGTTCTAGGCAAAATTTTTAAATTTAGAAAACACAATTTTAATAGAAAAAAATTATTTTCTATTTTAAATAAGTACCATGTTATCAATTGCAGCAGCTGCGTCGTCTGCAGATTCATATTCTATGAAAGCAAATCCTCTATGCTTTTGCGATTCATAATCTACCGGTATTTGTATGTCGGCTATGTCACCAAAAGGTATAAATGCATCATTTAGTAGTTTCTCGGTAACCTCATCCGCTAAAGCGCCAACGTATATTGTTCGTTTATCATTGGACATATTGGCTATTGTAGAAAACGTTTAAAATAAATCCTCATTGTGTATTGATATGTTTATGAAAATAATTGAGGTTAGTGATTTGTTTACGCTCTTATGCTAAGTACGTATGTGTGTGTGTATATACATGTACGTTTATGTACCTTCCATCAACTATTCACAATAGCATTTGGTGAACACTAGCCATATGATTTGTTTTCAGTACATATTCTATTTTGTGCTGTGTTTGTGGTATAAGTGAAAATATGCTCTAAGAAAAAAGTCAATGAAATAAACAAAGTTATGAAAACCGTTGTTGAAAAGAAGCAAATAAATAGTTTATTACACTTTAATTATATTAAACAATATGTTTCGTACAGCTAAATATAAATTCGATGTTGCCGAAGTAACTAGAAAACTTTTTGTTTCCTATCGAAGGCTTTTTGCGGTGATGTTAGCAGTTTGCATCTTCTTTTACATTTTGCCACCTATCTTTCGATATCTCTTTATGGCTACACCGGAAAAAAAAGGTTCGACAAATTATTTTGTTTTTCTTAGCCTATATAGATATTACGTACATATTTGCTCTTAACATTTCAAGATCCTTTAATGCAGTGCATGGACGATCGTTTGACCCCATTTTTCCTGCAAAACTTTGAATTCGATGCCAACATACGTCATGTTCCACCTCTGGCCGAGGAACGCAGCATTATACCTTATGTCGGAAACGGTTACATTGGTTTAGAAATAGCACATGATGCTCCGTTAAACATAAAATATGGTCGGTCAATGCAATTACCTACACAATTTCACCCCGTCATATCTGTTAAAGAAACCGATGAAGCGGGCCGAGAAGCAACAGTAGTGGAATATTTGACTGGTATCGTATGGAGGTAAATCACTCAAAATAACGGTCATATTCGATCCGAGTTTTAAATTTCAATGATTTCAATAAGTATAATTTTGCAAATTGGAAATTGTTCCGAAAATCAAAAGAAGATCAAAAAACTATATTCAAACATCATAAACATTTTCGAAGTGAAATCGTATCCTTATTTTCCTTTATTAAATAATTAAAAACCTACCTATAAAAAAATCTAGAAATATGAAAAGTCTATTTTTTCAACTACACGGCTAATAAGTAGCAAAACCAGTTTCCTTACAAAATATGCATGTAAACTTTATTATGGCAGCAGAACTTGTATAACGAAATACTATGTAATTGTTTTAATATATTTAGGTACATTTAATTTTCGACTGGCATACATTGACAGATTGTTTGCGTCGAAGGTTTCCCATCTTATTAAAGGCGCATGTCGGGACTTTAGTTTATGTATGTATGTTTCTGCTAGTAAATCATTTGATATAAATTTGTTTGGTGTTTATTTAATTTTCTCTGATGACCGCTCACACGGCTTCGAACGTATCATCCGTCCGCATAATTAATTTAAGAACAATATACTATCTAATGTCTTTGATGCAATTACTTGAACGACATCGTGAAAGCGGCCATTGAATTTTTTATGTGTTAAAAAAGATTTTTCAGCAACCAAAATAAAAAATAGTGCGATGTTATGAAAAACAAAGCTTTTACGAAAACTACTCATTGAAGATCTAAAAAAATTTGACTGTTTTTAAATTCAGTAAACCGTTTAATCCGTTTTGATGCATACAATCAATCTGCAAACAAATAATGATCCAACAAAATTTCCAGTAACAAAAAACAAGTCTGGAAACTGGAAATTTTGCTCGAATATTTTTCTTGTCGTTCTCATTGCTTTTTTTTTAAAGCAATAGAATATAGAGTTAAATGTTTGTACATTTTACAAAAGTAAGTTTTCAAGCCAACTGACGAACTCGTTGCCACCAACGAACTCTGACTTTGTGTAATTTACACTTTTTAGTTTCCCTACTTTGCGCTGATTGTTCTACTTCTTTATTTCCTTTTTGTTTTACAAACCATTTGTCCAACACTGTACAACTAATGGAAAATTCATGCATACCAAATGTCATTTAAAAATCAATAAGAAATCTTTAAAATAACGTTTGCCTTGAAATCGCTTGAGTTTGAACAGAAACGTCTAATCAGCATTTTTTATACAGGTTACAATACACGCTGTTTGAGGTTATGTTTTTCTACCGCTTTTTAAAAATGTCCAGCTAAATAATATTTAATCAAATGTTTAACTTATTTACAGATTTCAGTGTTTCTCAAATATGTTTGTTTCCTATTCTTACTATGCGCATCGTACGCATCCGAGTATTCTTATGCAAGAAATTAAGATCACCAACACTCGTAACACAATGGAAGAGTTTTATATAATTTTACCGAGAATACACTTTCAAAATCCAAGTTCACGCATCATACAATTGGGTTCAAACGAGAATAGCAAACAATATGATGTTATTACTGGAAGAATTAATCCAAATCCTGATGATGCAACTGCAATTGTAATTGTAACAATCGTAAAACCGCAAATGTCACGTATCATACAATTAAAGAAAAGAGGCAGCATTAAAATGGAAATTCCCATTGCTGTCCATTACTCCAAACCTTTGAATAAAGACCAGCAACAACAGGTCAGTAGTACAATAGAGGAAACCGAACAAAAAGCAATAATGGCCATGACTAAAGTATTACAAACATTACAAATCAAACCTGAAACAACCAGTGCAGCCATACACAATTATCGACAAGCACACATAAATGTTTGGTCCGATCTGTGGGCAACTGGCTTCACAATAAGTACTTCGAAAGCTGAAAACAGCCTGAACGGAGATCGAATTAATGCTACTATGTATGCGGTGCTCTCTCAGACGCGCAGTTATGAGTTCGAAGAATTTGTTTCGGTATCAGCACCCTCTAAGCAAGATATTGCAAAAGCCTTAACATATGCCGAAGGATGCTATGACTCGTATCACACTTTACAAGCGGATAACCTATGGTTACCCATGGACACGCTAGAAAAATTAAATAAATTAGTTTCCACATGGATGCTTACTTTGGAGAAACAAGGCTGCCATAATCTAATACGTGCAGGGGCTTCAGGTGTCATTCAGGCCATGGTGCTAAGCTTTGGCAGTTTCCGCTTCAGCAATCAACATTTGGAGTGCAACATGCATCCAAAGTATTTGCATCGTGATTTCCATTTTCGACGCTTAAACTATGGCAATCGGACGCATGTGAATGTGACAATAACCGTAACTGAGGATAATAAAGCAGTTATTAACGTAGCACTAGATCGATCCGATCGTAGTTATTATGCTTGCGATGGTGGCTGCGTAGACGAACCGATTTTATTAACGTAAGTTATAAGTTAGATACATTATGTCATGATACGTGGGCTGCCGGTCCTAAAAAGGTCCCGTTGTGATATAAGTTAGATACATTAGGGCGGATCAAATTGTACGGGTAACAAAACAAATTGCAAGTTCGTATTGTAAAAACGAGTGTATAAGATTATAAGAAAATTATCCAAAGAAACCATGGGTATAATACTACATACTATATTGCGCCTGTCAACATGTAAATTTATTTCCTGTTCCAGGGGCCAATTTGTCGCATTCGATATCGAATTGACTATCGAATAAAAATAATGTAAAAAGAAAACAAAATAAACAACAAACACACAGCATAAACGACGGCATTCGTTCGATCGCGAATGCGACGATTTGGATTTTGGACAAACGCCAGACCCCGAGATAAAAATTATTTCATATAGAGTTTGACATCTGACTCAACAAAATTTTGTCAGGTGTAGACGTTGTGTTTTCTAGCTGCCTATATGTCGCCGTTTCATTGGTGCCAATCTTTCCGTCAGTAGACCTGAAAACTTTTTTAAAACTTTTCAAATATACAGGTGAATGTTTGTACATATGTAGGTATAAGCGAGCTAAATCAATTTTTACTACCAAAAATTATAAAAAAAAGCCTATTTAGAATTAAAATTATTCCCAATATTATTCCATATATACCCGATATATGCACATATAGCGAAAACCTTTTTTTTAGGAAATTACAAATATAGACGAACTCAATCAGTCTTTTTAAATCAAAAAGTAAATCTGGTGTCAGAGAAAACCAATTAAGAGAAAAAAACTTAGTTTCCCATATCGGTCCATATAAGCCCGCTATATAGCGAAAATAGATTTTTTATAGGTAATACAGGATGTCCCATTACTCAACGTTCAAACGTAAACTGGTGATAGGTCAAATGGTGACTGCCCCCAGAAAAATTATAAAAATATCTACATATGTCTCGTAGTTTAGAAGGTATTGCCATATTGAAAAAAATCACCCTGTGATGATCTTTTCGTTCCTGTGGTCGCAAGTGCTGTATTTTAAAATCACCAGTTTTCGTTTAGACGTTGAGTACAGGACAGCCTGTAAAAAAGAGAAAAATTATTTAAAATTATTTGTAATATATTTTTCTCCGACCTTCTACATTCTACTTAGCTTGTTTTATTATTTCAGGCTCTAGGTCTTTTTTATAAATTAATAAAACTGATTTTATAAGGAGTTGCTATATATTTTGCGATATTTCGAATATCTTCGGTATTCTTCTTCAGGAAATTGTAAGACAATCGCTTCTGGTTCCCCTTGCTCCCCTTAAAAAGATTGTTATTTAGGCCTAACATAATACATTTCAATTGGCTCTTATAGCAAATAAATAATTAAGTTCAATTTTAATATATTTTTTTTCATTTCAGTCAAAATCGCCGCCAATTTCCAGTCAAACTTACCGAACCACTGACTGCTATTCTTTATATAACGGAGGATAAAAAGCATATGGTAGAATTACATCATGCTCTACATGTCAAGGAGGTGGTCGAAGGTAAGCTTTATGTCAACATACATATTTCACATTAAAATACTTAAACTTATGCCATGTTATTTGTTTAGCCCCAGCCCATGAGCAGCATGTGATAGCTTTACATAAACATGGCCATCAGCTGGGTGGCCTGCCGACCCTTTTCTGGGTCTCTGTATGTGCAATAATTGTAGTATTTCATATATTTCTATGTAAATTAATAATTAAGGAATATTGTGAACCCTCGGATAAAATTAGATATCGTTACAATAAACCGTGATTTTAGGTATTAATTTCAATTTTCTTTAAATATTTTCTGAACTATTGGTTTCCACTGTTTGATGAATCTCTTGAACTAAACCAGACACTTCGAATGTCAATAGAAAAAAATAGGTACTACATATTTAACTTTAAATAACTTAAGCTTTTCAAAGTAACGCTCTTCTATAAATCTATTTATATGGGTGTCTGTTGTGTATATCAGTAATAATCTGTTTATTTTTCTCTCTACTAAGTAAATTGAATTTGATATTGAAGAAGCAAATAAAGGCAACATAAAATATTGTTTAATATCTCTTTTATTAGCATCATTCATCGTAGGACTGGACTGTAGTTTGTGTAAAGTTTAATAGAAAATAAGTGCAGTTTCTCTTAAATACAGTATGTTGTAATTTTTCTAAAACTTAACAAATGTGTTTGAATTTAAATGTTCTATTTAAATGTCTATTTGGTTACTTCGTGCATGGCCTTGGCTAAATATTCTACATTTTTACTGGTTACACCAGCCATGGAAATGCGGCCATCCTTCGTTAAGTAAATGCTGAATTCTGTGGCCAAACGTTCAACCTGTTCGGGCTTCATGCCCGTGTAACAGAACATACCAATTTGGTTGGTAATGTGATCCCATGACTTTGTGGAACCATTTTTAATTAAATTACTTTTCAGTTGATCGCGAACGCCAATAATTCGATCGGCCATTACTTTAACGTCTTTCAACCACTCGGCGCGTAGTGGCTGATCATTCAAAATTTCAGCTACAATTCGTGCACCATGAATTGGTGGATTGGAGTACAAAGCACGAATTAAAATTTTAATTTGTGAAGTCACACGATCGGCTTCGTCTTTGTTGTTGCAGACGACGGTGTAGGTGCCAGCTCTTTCACCATACAAACCCATGTTTTTGGCAAAACTTTGCGACAAGCAGTATTTATGACCTTCAGATTCAAAAATGCGTATGGCCTGAGCGTCACGATCCACATCTCCGGAAGCAAATCCTTGATAAGCCATATCAAAGAAAGGATACAAATCTTTTTGTTTAATTAACTTGGAAAGTTCTAGCCATTGCTCTTTGGTAGGGTCTACACCAGTGGGGTTATGAGCGCAAGCATGTAGCATTATAATAGACTTGGCAGGTATTTTCTGCAAAACAAACAAGACAAATATGTATACGTATATTAAATACATATATATGCATCATCTTACGCTTATGTCGTCTAAGCATCCTTTGAAATCCAAGCCACAAGTGTTGGGATCATAATAACGATATTTCTTTACTGGCATACCGGCGTGTTCGAAAATGGGTATATGATTTCCCCAAGTTGGGTTGGGCACATAAATTTCACGGTTACCCTCCCAAAATTTGCTTAAGAAAGCAGAACCGATTCTTAAACTTCCAGTACCGCTGATGCCTTGAGCCGTTGCATTACGTTTTTCATGCAATACTTGCGAATCTTTGCCTAAAGCCAGCTCAATGGCCTTATTATAAAACTCAGGTATACCCAAAATCGTAGCATATTCCTTGTTCAAGTTCTTGGAAATAACACGCTGCTCAGCCTACAAAGAAATTATTATATGCCAGTTTTCACAGAACAGCCGCTTTCAATAAAAACTTACTTTGCGGACACTGGGTAGTACCCAGGGGTTGCCGTTGTCATCACGGTAGGCTCCAACACCTAAATTTATACGATTCGGATTTGAGTCGCGCTTAAAGGCTTCAGTGACACCTAAAATGGCGTCGGGTGGGCCCATCTTTACTCCCTCAAACCATGATCTGAAAATACAATGGATTTAGATTTATTGAACCTTCAAAACAATACAATGTCGTGTAAACTACATGAAAATTGAAGAAAAGAAAATTTAACACTATAATTTATTATCCCTATAACAATGTAATGATATAGTAAGCAAGTAATCACAATAAAGAAAGTATATTACGATGAGTACAAATTAAATTTAATATGCTCTAACTTAAAACTAGCTTATATATAAAATAGTAAAACTTAAATTGAAACAAGAATAATAAAAGAAAGCAAAACTTCTTCACCACTGGGCATTACTAACCGCAATGAATGCCTGGAGTACTCTTTAAATAAAAAGGAGGGTGCAAACTAATATTTGTATTTGACCAATTAAAGCCTATTTGTCCGCAAAAAGCATTTGTTATTGTGTGGTTCTCGCGCAGAAAATGTTTGTTACAAATCTTTCTAAAATGTCACAGACGTAAAATCCAACGGCAGTAACTTTTGATTCATTATGAAAGAAATAGGTTTACAAGTCTATTCAAAAATTTTCCCTACGCAACACCTTAATAACATTCTCTCAAAAATTTCCATTGCTTTTATAAAAGAAGGTGAAACATTAAACCAAATAGGAAAAGCGTAAGGAACACTGGCCTTAAGCTAGTCTTGTACAATACGGGTCTTATTCGTAATAAATATTTTAGGTTTATTAAACTCTTATTTGACAGATTTTCCATACAAATATGTCAAATAAGAGCCTTGTTATACGGGCGGTCGGTAGTGAAACCGGCCCACTTGGGTCCTAGAAAGGTCCCGTTGTGATAAGAGCCTTATAAGCCTGAAATAATTTTTATGAATTAGGGGGTAATAATTTAGTTATACGTAGTAAATTTTTATTATATAAAATTTTGAGTAACATTTTACTGATTTTTTTTTTATTTATAAAATTTTTGTTATATAAAACTCTTGAAAAGTAATCCATAATTTTATAACCTTTTCTTAAAACATCTCTTCCATAGTCATTAAATTTTAAAACTTTATTAAATGTTATACATAAATTTTATCACCAAACTGATGGTTATGAAAAACCATCAACAAATAAGACAAGTGTTTTGCTCTCGGGAAAAACGAAACTTTTGCATTTCTCAGCAGCACTTCGAATGCAGATTGCTTTACACTTGGAAGCGTTGATTTTAATAAGTCAATGGTCATAAAAACTTTTGATCACCAACGAATGGCCAAATACTTTCCTTAGAGCTGTCGGAGGTGACTCGTTATGTGAGCTAAGAACGGAGTCATCAGCGAAAGGTAATCCAATGGAGTTGTTTATTTTATGAGGGAAATCATTCATAAAAATATTGCATAACTGTGGAGCTTAAAACCGAACCTTGAGGAACATCACATTTAAGCTCTCCTTTTCGTCAAAAACCTTTTGAATAATTTAATAATACTATACTATTATGACCTGCGTGATCGAGAAAGCTTTCTACACATCCAAGGATATATCTAAGGCACATTAACGATTTCGAAGGTTGCAAATAATGTCATTCTGAAACTTGAATAATGCATCAATAGTTGAATAGTTGAAATAGTCATTCTTAATCCCAAACTGAATTTTGTATCTGTAATTTCTGATAGTTTCAACATCAAGTTTCTTCAAAAGTTTCCCTATATTTGATAGTAAAAAAATTCGACACATGATAGCATGAAGATAAAGTGCTGGCTGTTGCATTCAAAAAGAACTATGTAAACTATTCCTCTCTCGAAATCCTTCTCACTTGCACGAACTTTGAGTACGGAAACAGTTTTTGTGCAAACTGTAATCTTGCGGGCTCCCAATGTTGAGTAGGGGATCACAACTAGTATGGACAAGTACTTAAACAAGCAGCTATTGCAAAACGCAGGCAACAACAAACAAAAAAGTTCATCTAAATCGACCAACAAAACAACCAATTTGATGGTTTTCAATTAGAAACCTAGAACACACACCCGAAGATCTTATACTATGGTGTTTACTTAAATCATGTCTATAAACAAAGTAGCGAAACATTTCAACATAAAGTATCTACATGCATGATGCATTATTAATTACACAGGTTCTAAGTAAGTAAATGAAGTATATTTGATTTACTGCAAAAACAGTAGACAAGTTCTACTATCCAATGGAATTAATGATCATCTCAAATGATAAAATGTAACAACAAAACAATAGCTTACAATCATAATCCAGTAGCGTTTGCAAGAATGTTTAACATGTTCTTATTCCACATTAAGAAAATCGCAGCAATGCACTTGCTACTCTTACGTAAGAGCAACTTTTTTATTTTTACTTGCTCTATGTGTGCAACACTTAATTGGAAATCTAGAGCTGAGACCCAGAGAGAGAGAGAGAGAGAGAGTTAAGGTGTGAGTGAGAGTGAATTACCTGTTTCGTACAGTCTTGCCGGAAGCACAAATTAATTTTATACAGTCAAGCGCTCAAAATTACACAAAATCGAGTAAAAGTATAGGAAATTAAAATTGTTCTTAACTATCACTTACTTTTTATTCGCATAGCGCATTAAAAAGATATTTACCATTATTCATAAAACAGAAATGATGAATATAAAAACTGTATTTAATACTTGGTTTTATTCCACCTCTTTTTTTAATTAAAATTATTAGTTTCTTAAGCTGAAGCTCCTTTTAGTATTTTTTGTATTTAATCTTATATTGTTCAATATTAATGTCCAGAAGAAGCCATCCGAAGGAAAACGAAATATCAACAAAAATAAAAATAAAAAGACCTTCAGCTCAAGAAAATAATAATATGCTAAGTGTATTAAATTAATTTTTTTTTTTTTTTTTTTTAATAAATAAGAAGGGCGTAAAAGAAGAGAAATGTTCTCAATGTTTTATTTAACATTGATGCTGAAACAGAAAAAGCGTAAGGGAAATTTCCGTACAAGCGTCATAAGGTATAAATGTAAGGATTTACTTGAATATATTTCAATAGTCTTAAAATTTTGTTATATTACTCGGAATGAAATAAATAAATAAAAATATAAAATGTTTGTATGGCCAGTAATGCATGTATGTACATATGTATTGCACTGATTAGCTGAGTACGTCAAGTAATAATTCAAATATGTATGTATGTATGTATATGCAAATCAACTTGGAACAAAACAAAAAAAAAACAACTACAATGTATTACATGTATGTACGTATTTTTGATTAACTTAGAAATATGTAGATTAGATTGTATCAGAATTATATAACGCATTTTAATCGACGAACGTATTTTTAAAAGCAATTTATTATTTTTTTAAAGCTTTCTTAAAAGCATTTTTTTCGTGCAAAAAATAAAAACTTATGCCATTTTTTGTTCCTAAGAAAGGTATGAACTTATTCCTGATTCCTAAAATATTTTAATATTTTAGAGACCTAAAAAATGTTGCAATGACCACAAATAAGTTTAAAAAATATTTATATATAAAATAATGTTTGTCCGCATATATGTATGTATCTTTTTCTTTTGCAGAACAAAGTTAAACATTTTATATATGTATATTGTAGAAACGAAAACAACATTATACAATGTTTTATAAATGTTTTCGCGTTTGTAAATTTGTTGTTTGCAATCGCTTAAATCTTAAACTATTTCAAATATAGATACATACATATGTATGTATTTTGCAAAGTTTCACGGTTTTTCATCAATTGAACTCCCTGTAACATTCTAAAACTTTATAAACTAGCTTGAATTTTCTTCATTTGTAGTTTTTGTAATACTTTTAAAACAATTTTTAAGACAATTTTTCATTTTGCATATTTTCGTAAATTTTCGCACTTTTTTCATCTGTTGTATATTTTCTAGCAGCTTAAAACTTTTATAATCTTTTTTAAAAGAACATTTCGCCTACTGAAAAATTTCTTACAATTTAAATTCTAGCGAACTAAAATATTTTAATTCAATTATTTCAAAATTTTAAAAACTCAAAAAAAGAGATTATTCAATTTCATGACGGCTTTTATATTTTTTTATTTTGTTGTTATACACCTATATATGATTTTAAAATTTGTATATATTCATCATATGTGAGGGAAAATGTCAGTGTTTAACATTATTTTCTAGTAAATGGAGATAAATTTACTTCAATAAAGTTATTTACATACATACATAAGTAACTGATATAAACGTAAAAAGTTTTCGTGTCTCTGCTTTTAACAATCTCGTTAAAATTTACTCCTATTTATGCAGATAATAAAATAAAATTGTTGTTAAAAATCTATTTATGACCAGTTCATGCAAGTAAAAATGATTTACGAGTAGGAACGTGGATGATTTCACCGCTAACAAAGTTGGAAACATTTCAGATAGAATTGTAATATACCATAAAATTCTCAATGTAAAAAATTTTCAATGTTTCTTAGAACTCTTACGAGTTCATATAACGATATGTACTTTAGGCAATACATTGCGAATAAAGACAAAATAAACTTGTTCTCCGTTGTTTTTCATTTTGCACTTAATATGACCTTGCAATAACGAAAACAAAATTTGAAAACTGCTTTGAGAGCAAAAATGCATGGAAATTTTTATAAGAACACTTCATCTAAATACATATGTATAAACTTAAACAATGTGCATAGATAGTAGTATATATGTATATGTATTCGTGCATATGTATGTATATGCTCTGAGTTTTAAAATTTATTAAGGCCAGAAGAGGGCGAATGACACAAATTTATTAGCTTGTGTACCAGTTCCGATGTTTACTGAATATAATTAGGAACATGTGCTTCAATAAGACTTATTTATAATTAAGAAAAATCCAGTCAGTTTGAACACATTAGTGTTCAAACTGTTCAAGAGCAAAAGGTTAAGAACTCACTTTCCACGTTGACTGCAAAAAATAGTTGTTTTTGTCGTGGTTCCCAAAATACGATTCGCCGGCAGCAAAGTTTTCACACAAATATTGGCCATTTTAATATGTGAGCAGAAAAATAAGTTTATTTATAATATTTATTTAGATTTTTAAAGCTTATATAGTACGTTTAATTTATAAAATTAACGCCCCGGACAAAATTACTATTTTGCCAGTACCAGTACTTAGTAGATTACTAAGAGAATATTAAAATAAGTGCTACCACTGTTTAATATTTCTCGTGATTTTGCTCACTTTTAAGACCTTGCCATATTAACTTTCGTTTTAAGGCTGCCACACCTTCCACTTAAATTACGTATTTTGTTATCTCTCATTTTATGAAAATTATTCTGGTAACATTATTAATTCTGCGTTTTTATTTATTTTATGTTTTCTCTACCTAAAATCAATTGGCAATGGAAATGTCGAAGCTCTGTCACTGTTTTCACCACAGAATACCGTTTTCACCACAGTAGTCTGTGGTTTTCACTTGTTCTCCGTAATGAAATCGCTACGTGGAGACACAGTGTTAATAAATTGTTTTGACGATAGTAGTATCGCTTGGGGTAAGACATATCGATATTTCTAAAAATCTATCGATAGTACTTGTCTAGATTGTCTTGCAGCTCCAGATTGTCTTGCTGCATCCATATAAAGTAGAACAGTGTGTTTATATTATTTATTTTGGACACAGACTTGATTGTTCATATTTACACAAAAATGGGAGGAGGGGATTTAGTAAGTTTATTTGAACACATTTTATATATTGGATCTATCTCATTTTTCCCAATAGAACTTGAAGAAATCATGGCATCCGCATACAATGAAAAATCAGGAGAAGGTTTGGAAAGCGGAACAAGCCAGGACACAGGAAGAAAAAAAGCTAAATGATTTACGTAGAGAAATCGAGGAAGAGAAAAATCGCGAGGAACTTAAACGTATCGGGAGGGAGAGTGGCGTCTTGGCTGGGGGCAGTGAGGGAGATAAAAAGCTGGATTGGATGTACAAAAGCAAGTACTCCATAATTACACATATCTTTGTAAAGGAGTTTGTAAATATATTTCTAAATAACAGATTCTACTGAGCTGATTAACCGCGATGAATATTTGTTGGGTAGAAAAGTTGACAAGTCATTTGAAACTCTGGAGGCGGAGGAAAAGGGGAAAAAACAGCAAAATCTTGTTGGAATAAAACAGCCTTTGAACCACGTGGAACACGAATGTGTACCATTTTCAATAAGATCGTATAAAAACTTTGAGAACTCCGAGCAAGTTGACCTGCAGCGCAAAGTTATGGAAGACCCTTTAATGCTAATTAAGCAACGAGAAATGGAATCTAGAAGAAAAATTCTTGAAAATCCTGTGAAATTGAAGGAATTGCATCGCATATTGAAAACCGATGAAAAACTTAGAAAGGTATCAAACAAATCCAAAAAGAATAAAAAATCAAAAAAGAAGCATAAAAAAAGAAAAAGATCTTCATCATCAAGTGCAAGTTCTGACTCCGATTCAGACTTGGATAGCAAACTGGCTAAGAAAGTTAAAGGTGGCCTTCTTAGCAAGGATGAAACTTCAAGTTTGGGTGTAAATTTAGCTAAACTGCTTGATTCGAAATTTGAAAAAATTTCGCAAGAGTTGGACAAAGCTGTTGGGAAAAGCGGACGAATTAAAAAAAATAAACCCAAAAAGTGTTCGGACTCAGATTCAAGTGGCGGAGAATCCAAATCTTTTTATCATCGCCACGAAGACAGAGCGACAAATAAGCACCACAAAGAAAGAAACCGCCGCAGTTCGAGATCAAGGGATTTTAAAAGAAGCAGATCAATGGCTACCGAAAAAGCGGAAGTAATAAAAAGATTTCGAGAAGATCGTCCTCCATCAGGATTTAGAGATAGAAGTCGAAGTAAAAGATCTACATCACCAAGTGGAAGCAGGTATACCGGCGAGCCAAATAAAAGATCGCGGTCAAAATCGAGGGACCGCAGTGTGCGATATAGAAAAAAATCAAAATCTCCAGCGGACTCTAATCGAAAGGACAAACAACTTACATATTCTGCCGGTTCAAGTTCTAATAAACTGAGCAATGAAGAGAGGCAAGCAAAACTGAAAGAAATGATGTCGAATGCAACTTGGCGGGAAGAGGAACGCACAAAAATAGTACGGAAGCACCGCGAAGCCAACGCCAGAGAAGAGGAAAATCATTCTAAAAGGTATTTCGACAAAGATTTTCTGAATAAAGAGGTAAAAAAAGCTGTGGATAATCAAACATCTGTAGGTGGACGGATAAGAGCAAATTTAAACAATATACAAAGAACTTCATCAGCAATGAATTCAAATTTTGCTCGGAAATAAAAACAATAAATAAAATAAAAACACTAATAAGAGACAAGATATAAATATTTTTTTTTCAACTATAGGTAGGTGTGATTTACATATATTTATGTCTTATTTTATATTTGCTCACACATGTCATGTAATAAAATACACGCATACATGATGCTTTAATTCGGCAGGAGAATAATAAACGCCAACAAATTATGTTACTAAACATAAATATACTTTAGTTTTCAATGTTTAGGCATTACTTAATGCAGCGACTCCGGGCAATATTTTACCCTCTAACAACTCCAAAGAAGCGCCACCACCAGTAGAAACATGGGATACCAGAGATTCTGTGTTCCACTTGGCACAGCATGACGCAGTGTCACCACCACCAATGATAGTAACGCAACCGTTTTTAGTGGCAGCTACAACACCATCCATAATTGATTTGGTGCCATTAGAAAAATTTGCGAATTCAAAAACGCCAGGAGGTCCATTCCAAACAATGAGTTTAGCACGAGCAATTGGAATAGCGAAAGCTTCCCTAGTTTTAGGTCCCACATCCAAACCCATGTGACCATCAGGAATTCCACTTTCGATAGTGGCTTCACTGACCGCCGCGTCCTCCGCAAATTTATCACCACACACAAAGTCGACTGGCAAATGAAGCTGAACATTATTCTTCTTTGCCTTTTCAACTAAATTTTGAACGATTTTAGAGCCTTCTTCGTCGAACAAGGAGGATCCGATTTTCATGTTGTTTAATACTTTCAGGAAAGTGAAGGCCATGCCACCACCAATAATCATTTCATTAACCTTGTCCAACAGATTTTCAATTAACTGAATTTTATCTGCCACTTTAGCACCTCCCAAAATAGCTAAGAAAGGATTTGGTGGATTATCCAAAGCTTGGGAGAAATATTTGAGTTCCTTATTTAAAAGCAGACCAGCAGCACGCTTTTCAAATCCTTCACCCATCATGGAGCTGTGGGCTCGATGAGCAGTTCCGAAAGCATCGTTTACGTAAACATCACCTAGCTTGGCTAAGCTCTCACGGAAAGCCTTAACTTTTGCGGGATCTGCTTTGACTTTCGCACCACTAGCATCTACCCCCTTACCCTCTTCTTCAACGTAGAAGCGCAAGTTTTCCAACAATATCACACTGCCCTCTGCAGGATTTTTGCATTTCTCTTCAACTTCGGCTCCAACGCAGTCACTAAGGAACGCAACATCTTTACCAAGAAGTTTCTTCAATTCATCGGCAACTGGAGCCAAGGTGTATTTAGGGTTCTTGGTGCCATCTGGGCGACCCAAGTGCGACATCAACACAACTGACTTGGCATTTTTGGAGAAGGCGTATTTAACACTGTCCAATGCAGCCACAATACGTTGATTGCTGGTAATTTTGCCCTCTTTAATTGGCACATTGAAATCCACTCTAAAAAATATTTATTATAGTGCAAATATATTAACATACATATTTTTCCAACAAATCAAAAACAAAATATGTACCTCATTAACACTCGTTTCCCAGCTAAATCCAAATTTTCGATACTTAATTTATTTAAAGCCATTTTAATCAGATTTTGTGCAGTCCTAAGAGAATTAATTTAACTGGAGCACAATTTTTCTTCCCAAAAAATCAACGGTTGAATGTCAAACGAAGGTCAGTTAAATCAATGTTGGCCCTTTTGTGATTAAAATGTACAATCTGCACAGTATTCTTATCAAATTCATGGTCCTAAAGTACCAACTCAAACTCATACCTAATTGAACTTGGTAGCACAGGTAAACTTTTTCTCTCGATTTTAGCAAGGCGAATCCCAAAGCTGATTAAACAAGGTGGACTCAAGGCGAATCCATTACAGGTGCCCGCACACCAATTCGCTTCAGCATTTTTCCACGAATTTATCTTCTGAGTTGTCAAAGCCGATAGGGCTTAAAGCACAAGTGTAACTTTTAAAGTGTTTAGCAAATATGCAAACCTTGACATCTTAAGTCATTTAACACTAACAAAAGCATGTGTTAGTTTGTGTGTTTTGTGCGGCGAGTTCTGGTGCACCTACCTAGCAGTGAATCTGTCTTGCTACGCTATTGCACTACCACAGCTCAGACAAACTTTTTAATTGCCAAATGTGAAACCTAATTTACTTTAATTCGTCTCCGTTACGATTTTTTCTGCTGGCAGTGCTGAAGAGATGCAAGAGAAAAATTAAGGCGAATTCGGACATAATTTGCGATAATTTGCCGCTGCATCATCTTGTTAAAAGTCCTCGGTTTTTTCTATTCACTTCAAATTATTTTCCATATTAACACATCAACCATTATAGAAAAGATGTCCTTTACGCTGGATAATTATAAATTAAGCTGTGAACTTTTAGGACACAGCATGGATGTGCGATCAGTAGCGGCCGGTGTCAATGTGCCAGAGGGTGGACAAAAAATTGTGTCCGGGTCAAGGGATAAAACGGCAAAATTGTGGAATCCCCTAGATAACTACTATGTGGAAGGTGTAACAATGCGAGATCATAAAAATTTCATTTCTTGTGTGTTTTATTGCGAACGTGACGGTTGGTTGTGTACGGGTAGCAACGATGCTACCGTTTGTATTTATCAGGAGAATAGTTTGCTTCCTATACTTATATTGAAAGGACACGAATCAACTGTTTGCTCTATAGCCGCTGGCGTGGAATCTAGAAGTTTGATAACTGGGAGCTGGGATAAAACCGCTCGTATTTGGTCAATAAATGAAAGCGGCGATGTAAAATTCATCGAGTTAAAAGGACATGAAGCAGCCGTGTGGACTGTCGCCTCTATGCTTGAAAGTAAAAGGTTTGTAACTGGTTCAGCAGACAAGAACATCTTCTATTGGAATGCCAAAGGAGAAAGGTTGCGAATTCTTAAAGGGCATACAGACTGTGTGAGAGGTATACTGACTTTAAACAGTGGCGGCTTAGTATCATGTGCTAATGATGCTGTCATACGAGTGTGGAATAGTGATGGTGAATGCGTTCAGCAAATGAGCGGGCATACAAACTATATTTATGCAGTGGCTTTACAGAGCTCAATATCCAATGACTGTGTTCTATCGTGTGGCGAAGACAGCACATTACGTATGTGGAATATTTCAACTGGTCAGGAAGTAGGATTGCCTATAGTGCATCCAGCACAATCCGTTTGGTCGGTAGCATGTCTTAAAAATGGAGATATTGTAACGGGCAGCAGTGATGGTATAGTTAGAGTGTTTACCAGCGATCCTCGACGTATGGCCAGTGAAGATACATTGAAAGCATACCAATCGGTCGTTGAGACCAGACTACAACAGATGTCTGAAGAGTTGGGAGGTGTAAAAAAGACTGAGTATTTGAAAAAACTAATAAAGCAATGCACATTTAAAAATTATTACAATACAAATGTTTTTCAGTCTTCCTGGGCCTGAAGCTTTATTAACAAATGGTAAACGAGAGGGACAAACTAAAATGGTAAGGCATGCAGACGGCACTGTTAGATGTTACATGTGGGAGTTGGGTAAATGGAACTTGGTGGGCGATGTAACAGGAGCCTCAGGTGGATCTCAAGTTTCTTCAGGAAAAACTCTTTATGAAGGAAAGGTTTGTAGTTATTCTCATTTGTTCTTGTTGGTTTGTATAATATACATATATATACATTTTTTTTTAGGAATATGATTACGTATTTTCGGTGGACATTTCCGATACGGAACCACCATTAAAACTGCCCTATAATCGTGGAGAAGATCCTTGGCAAGCAGCACAAACTTTTATACATCGCAATAATTTACCTCAGGTTTATTTAGACCAAGTTGCTAATTTTATAATTAAAAATTCTGCCAACGCACCAGTTCAAACTTCAGCTTCATCTGGGTGAGTTCAATTAGAAATAGTGGTGATAAAAAAGTAATTTTGTGTTGGTACACTTTGAAATTCTGTTTAGTAAAATTTCGAAAAATGTTTTATGCTGTGTAATTCAAGTGTTTTTTTTTTGCATGAGCATTTACATATATACCAGTCATTGGTAGTCTTACAAAACGAAAGTAAAAAATTTTAACGGTATAAGAAATGTATGCCAAATAAACACAACCCACACTCATCTTGAATGCGTTCCACGTTCTTTTATACATTAGTTTTAAACCATGAAAAATGATAAACACATTCTTATATAATTAAAGATGTTCATTTAAACTTTTTGTTTTGTTGGCAAAATGAAAAATGCCTTTGTCGTAGTATTGTAAAATTACACTCCACACGTTTCAGCTCTTATTATTATGATTTTACAAAACAATCGTGTTAGGGAAGTCAAAACTAATTAGATATTTTTTGCTTGCAGTGCTTATCAAGATCCTTTTACGGGCGGAAATCGTTACATGCCCGGCACCAGTGGTACAAACTTGCGAACAACTGGAAATGCCGATCCTTTTACTGGAGGTTCCAGCTATACAACGGAAGTCGCTAATCAATCTATGCCGAAAATAGATGTTAACTTTGTAAAAGGTTTAATGCTCAATTTTGTATGTTTTGTAGTTACTAAAATACTATTTTTTTTATCTTTTAAGGAGATAAACATTTTCCTGTCGGCAGCTATATGACATTTGATAATTGTGATGCCTCTAAAATTTTGGAAAAATTAAAGTAAGTACATACAACTAAAAATTACATTTAAACATTTGATTGTTTTGTAGAGAATTTAACAAAAAACTGCCATCAATCAACGAAAAAGTGTCTGAAAATCTTTTGGAATCCGTAATAAGACTAGCCGATGCAGTGCCAGAAGTTGATCAGACTGCTGTAGAAGCTTTGCAACTGCTACTAAGATGGCCAAGCGGTAAGCACTTAATATTATATTATTTGTGTTTCGCAACTATGTATTAAGTTGCGAAACATTTTTATACAAAATTTTTAAAATATTAAGAGGGCTTGTAAGCTTTTGTTTCAAAGAAAAAGTATCTTTACACCCCAGTGAAACGAATGACTTGAACAACATAAGGTCGAAGGAAAGAATAACGTTTTCTTTTCGGCAATAAGTGGTAGTATTTTAAGTGGATAGTCATGGTTTTTATTTATTTTTTTACTTGTAGCTTTGACGAATTTTTCATCTTGTGAATCTTATTTTTTATACCTTTTACTAAAAGCCATTAGACAATTTACTGAGCCTAATTTGAATTGCTCGGATTTTGACTGTCTTTTCTTGCACAGTATTGAAAATGAGCAAAATCGGGTTCAACATTATTGAGATATAGTATGTTGAACCCGCATGTTCAGGTGTGTAAAAGTTGGTACAATTGAACTTAAAAAAAATTTGGTGGTTGTGTGTTTGTTGCAATGAAAAATAAATAAAAAAGAAACAATAATTGATGTATTTGATCAAATTAAAATTTAGTCAGAAAATATGTGACAATTTGGGTGTCTGAGAGGCATGAGCGTCACTTTAAAAACATGAGCCTTTGAGTTCAAGCACGTGCGCTGATGAGAAGTGTGGTGGCTGCGAAACAGCCAGTTGTCCCCCCAGCGCTGAAGGTCTTTGATGTTTTATTTTTAGCACCAATCACAACAATAATGTAGAACAAATTTAAGCCTGATAAACGTAATAGAAAAAAATTATGTTTGACATGTATATTAAATAACGTCTACACCTGATAAAATTTTGTTGAGACACACGTAAGACTATATGAAACGATATTCGTCTGATTTTTTCTTCACATGTACATAGTTTGACGTACGTATGTCTAAATAACATTTTATGTGTGAAAAATTTTAATAAATTACATTTCAAATTGGTATTAGTTATTATTGTTTTTAATAAGTACCTTATATTAAAACTTTTCACGCTCTTCCATTTTTTTCTAGACTTACTTTTTCCCGTTATTGATATTGTTCGAATGACTGTGCGCAATGAAGCTGTCTTTTCGATTCTGAATTCGCTGAATTTCCTAGACCCTTTATTGCTTCATATAACCACTTCGGCTCCAAATCAGTTAATGATTATACGTTGTTTGGCCAACATGATGAAACACGAATCGGGCAGGCAGCAAGTTGATAAACGTGTGGCTCCCTTAATTGAGCATATTAACGGCATTAAAGCAGGTAGCAATAACTTGCAGATCGCCATAGCTACATTCTATCTAAATCAAACAATTACTCAGACGATTGGTATTGCGAATGGAGAAAAATGTCGCTTGATAACCGAAGGATTAGTGGAGTTTTTGAAATGGGTTGAAGATTTGGAAGCTTGCTATCGTTCCATGCAATCAATTGGTAATCTGACAACTACACCATTTGGCCACGAAGTATCAGCCATAGTTATATCGGTGGATTATGTAATGGACAAATTAAGAAAACTTACTAATACTCCACAGTCTGGGAGTTTTGTTAAAATTAATTCTGCTGGTTCAGCGTTACTAAAAGCATTTTAAATCTCTACAAATATTAATAATACATTTTTCAACATTTCTGATAATTATTTTATAATTACATATACTAACCATTAATATAGTAATACATATTAAATTGGATTAAAAATTATTTAAATGTGTATGCAATTAAAAATATGTTCCAGTTTTTTATGCTGTTCTTTAATTTTATAATTTATAACTATAATGCTACCGGAATGTCTGCCAGCAGTCACTTATTCTTTATCTACTTCCATTTTGGCCTTATCATCTAATGGGTTTCTTTGTCTTATACGCTGTAATAGCTCTTCCTTCCAACGTTCTTCAGGAACTCCAGCAGCCCAATCAGGTACAGCAAAATTTGGTAGTTGAAAACTGGCCATAGCTGCTAAAATCTGAAAGGAAACCATGTTTAATATGAATTGGCAAATGAATTGCATCGGATCGGCTAGTTACTAGTTAGTTGCACTGCCAGGGATGAAACGATACTACAGTGGTATCCATACTTTCACTCTATGTTTCGCTTGTAAAATATCGGACAAAAAGGATCGACGCCTACTCGTATCGGTTAATTACTTCATACTAACAAAACAAATACAAATTGCTAATATGTTTAATAAAAATTGTTGCAATTTTTTGCAGGGTTTTCTGGAATCACTAAAGATTCTGCAAAATATTTAAATTTCCGAGATTTCCCTCGAATTTTATTTCAATAAAATACATTTATTATTTGGTAAGATATATAAGAGTATTCCAGGTGTGAGTGCTTCGAGGATTAGCAACAATTTGCCGTTAGATACTAAAAAAATTTTTCAAAAAAAAAAAAAAAACTTGAAACATTTTTTACTTTGTATGCCTCAAAGAAATATATCCCATATGGCCCCTTAAAGCTCGATTAAATTTTATTAAAAAAATAACAAATTGTTACTAACAATCTTTTGATTGACCTATAAACCTGCATAAATGCAATAGGAAATATAATTTTTAATTTACTTGTTGGGTTTTGTTTCCATCCAACTCGATCTGCAATTCAAGAGGTCTTGGTTGATTCCAAATTTCTCGTTCGATTTCAGCATCCACAGTTTCTATTTTTGGCATATTCGGGTTTTGTTCCACTTCTACTATTTCATATTCCCCATATTCTCTGTTGCCTTGTAATCTACCAGCGCTTTCTCTATTATATCCATTATTATTATCATTTTCAACTTCTACCTGAACGTGCCCAATATCTGTATCTTCCATTGCCAATGGCTGGTAGCCGTCAAAAGCACTTTCATCAGGCATTAGTTCATTATCGCTGTCATCACTTTGTGCTGGAGGATGATGGGTGATATGAGCAGTATGCAAGTCATCATCTCCAGGGTCATTAGGAAGTTCAGGAGCGCCCATTGTTGACACAGACTATTTATTGTATTCTGTGATTGTTACCGTTTGAAGCCAACAAAATTTGCTTGTTTTATTTTTAATATCAGGTGTTCACGAAAACTCAGAGCGCCACACCATTAAATGCTGCCGCCGTTTGGTTTATTCAATCTTGGCCGCCGTTCGTTGAAAGCGAACATTTTTTTGAAATTAAGCGTTGAAAATAACGCAATACACATTGTGTCAAGAAAAGAAAAAAGTTTTAAACATGCTCTGCAACTTATTACTTATTAACAGAATAATCTTTGTTCTTTTTTATATATGTATCTGGCCAAGATACATTTGAAATTGTTTACTTAGTGTTATTTATTATATTTAATTTACTACAATTGTTACCACTTTAATCATTTATGGCCCTATGGGCTCGATTAATTATCAAATAACGGAGCGCACAACAAACCTATATTGGCTTAGGTGTATGTCGTAAGACATGGGCAGAAGAACCCATCCATTCAACCTAACCTAATTATCAAATAAAGAAATGAAAAACGAGAAATACTCTTGAAATGACTAATATAGCTAGCCACCAGGCCAACTAGAGTAGTTTAAAACAAGAACATATTAAATAAAATATTGACGCAAAAAATTGGCTTATAAGTTCTGAAAATATATGGTCACTTAGGGAACATAAGGTCAGAGAAAACTTGAAGCTAATAAAAATATTAATGGAAAAAATTTTCAGAGGCCAGTGCCCTGTTTCTGGAACATTGCTTTGAAGTTTCTCACATGTGAAAGCTGTGTGTAATATCCGCATAGTTTTTACCTGTGAGACATTTTAGTAGCTCATGTGGGAAACTTATCATCACAAAATGTTTATATAGAAACATCTCTATTCCCGATTTTCTAATAATTTACGCAAAAACTTCCGATTGAGAGGTATTTCTCCCATGTCATATTTCACATATTTTTCGTCAATTGCCCCCTGTTTTATGTGAGAAACTTGTCGATGAGAGTAATACAGAAACGAGCAGCAGGCTTCAGAGTTGTGGATATCAAAATGTTTTCGCATATCTATTTGATTTTCTTGCTGCATTTCTGATCTTATACGGTTAATTAAAGAACAAATTGTATAGTGACATAAAATAAAAAAAAATTGTTAAATTATGAAATTAAAGCAGAGGCCGCTCTTTTAAATAGTATAAAACACGTATGTATGTAAGTACATATTTGATAAGTAATGAAATTTTATTTAAATGGTTTTTATATCTTAAAGCAACAAAAATTATGGTTTAGTTCTTAATATATAGTTATACCGTCTAATTCATAAAAATTATAACAGGTTTATAAAGCTCTTATTTGACAGATTTTCCATACAAATATGTCAAATAACAGTCTTATAAGCCTGTAATAATTTTTATGAATTAGGGGGTTATAATATAAAATTTGAAATTGCCAACTCGCCCCAATCATGTCTTCAAGGCGCTGGGGCAATATTTTAATGTAAAAACCATAATAAATACGTTCATGAATTATAATAAAAAAAAATTCTTAACACAACTTGTTATTGAACTAGCCTTAATTTAGGATGACCTTGAAAAGCCTTAAGCAAATTAATATACGAAATTGCCTGTGGTGCTTGCTGGTGGCACGCCTTGTGCTGTTGGATTAACAGTTTGCACAGGAACCGGAACAATAGACACTTTCAAATCTCTGTTAGAAGGTTTTCTTAATTCTAAAGAGGCATGTTTCAGTTGTATGGTGCATTCAGGATTAGCATTTACAGAGGCAAAATTTATTGCTTCTTTGTCAAACAATGTTGCCATAGCTTCTAACAGTTCTACGAAACCTATAGATAAAGCTGCTCTCCGAATGCGATTAAGTTCTTTGTAAAAATGTTGGGTCTTTTCTGGCATCTTTTTAGCATGCCTTAAAACCTTTTGCACGTCAGATTGTAAGCTGATACGATTTATCCAAACAACACAGCTTTGGGAATAAGAGCGTTTGTCCGCCTTGACGGGGAATGCAGCTGTATCTCCAGGTAATAGATCTTCTGCAAAACCCAACATTTCTAAATCACCTAACCAAGGTATTACATTACTTCCAGGGGGTAAAATATTTAACATTAAATTTGATTTCTTTTTTGTATCGGCATAGGAGTAAATAAATCCATACCAATTGTTATTAAGTAGAACTAGAGCAGCTAAGTTTTCTACTTTTAAAGCACCATGTAATAGAACACACAATGATTCCTTTTGCATTTCATTTGAAGCAGATGGGGCGGCTGACGTTGTTTTTTCATTTTCTTCGACAGCCGTATCACCTTCAGTGTCTTTAATGTCTTTGGTATAGAAGTCTTTAATGTCCTGTTCTAATTTCTCAAACTCGTAATTTACATTATTGACGTCTAATTTTGTCCCTTTTTCTGTAGATAGTTTTGACGCTGCCCCTGATTTGTCTGATGATCGGCGGTGAGGTTTTTCTTTTTCTACTTTAGGGATAATCAGATGACGACTTAATGATGAAGGTGATCCAATATCTGTTAGGGACAAGTAGCCACATACTTCTATTTTATTGGCTAAGGTCAAAGGACTACCGGCTGCAGCACTATTTTCACTGCTTGTCATTTGAAATGGCAATGGTGGAGGCCATAGTAAAACAGGACATTGCAAACGAAAGTACTCTCCACATTTTAAAATGACTTCGTAAGGCTTAAAATTGGCTTCACATAATTTCTCAATCATTTCGAACATAGAAGTACGACCTAGTTCACTTTTATGGCCAGCCAATGCAGATTTTTGCGTCTCATTACCAGACGCCTCATTGGCATCAGCATCTTTTGGTGCTTTAGTCATATGAAGATGGCCTAAAAAATACATAAACTTTTTCTTTAATGGGTAAGGTAGAAGTAATAAAAGTACCTTTTATTCCTGTAAAGTCCAATAGTTGTTGATAGACTGTGACAGCTCGTGTGAAATATGAATCTCCATGCAAACCCAAACAAATAAAATTCCACTTCACCGGCTTCAGTACTTTCACCCAAGAGTATTCCGTTTCATGTTCTTTTCCAACATAATTTTCTAGGAATGTTTTAAGTGATGTTGTTCCAAAGCCCAAGCCACAGTCAGTGAAAACCACAACTTGACATTGTGACTGCGTTCCCCAGTTCGTGGTAAATATTGAAGCTACACTCTTCATTAAAGTAATCGGACATAGCTTATCGCCCGATTCTACCTTTTTTACGGTTTGCTTAATTTGATCATAATCTCGAGTAAAATCAACTTTTAACTCACATGAACTGCTAAATGTTAATAATGCAGCAAATTCTAGCTTGTAATTAACAGCCAAATGTTCCAAAAGTTGCGATATGCCTTTGAGAGCTAACTGGTGGTAAGTAAGCGCATTTTCTTCACTTCGTCCTGGAATCGTGCGTTGCATAGATAAAGATGTGTCTAATGCTATAATTGTAGGCATTTTGGGTGTTTGTATTTATAAATCACAAAGTAAATTAAAAGTATTCGGAGCAACAAATCATTGGCACCAACAAAATGTAAATAAGGAAGATGCCACATAATTTTTTTGTTGAACAGCACGGAGTATTCCCCTTAATTGTATGTAAAAACGACTTTTTTGCCGCCACTGTGGTGAATATACAAGTCAAAATTGTAAACAAAAAAGAGGTTGATTGATACATTTTGCAGTGCTACCAGATATAATAATATGTGAAAAATGCATTGATGTTTTCGTAAAACTTCAATTAAAATTTAAAATATCTAATGTAGTCTATGAACTTGAATGAAAAGGTGTCATTTAGCTTTCAATCGCTATAATAAAGTATTCAGTAGGCCTTCAAAATGTATGTTCCAGTACCGAGTTTCAATTGATCTGGCATCCCTACCACTAACATTAAATTACAAGTTTTGACTAGCGATTTGCTTGCTTTTCTTTATTCGGGTTATAAAAAGTTTTTTGAAAGTGTTTTCTGCAATAAAATTCTTTTAAAAATTAATAAAAACTTGTGAAATATATAAAGCAATGTGTAATCAATAATATTTTATATAATTTCAAAGTGAATTTGGTAAGTAAGTTGATAAAATTTATGCGGAAAAAATTTGTTTTATTGTGACCGTCTTGTACAATTGTGTCGTTGCAATGTGTGGATTTTTTTCCATTTAGAGGTACACAACACGAGAGCTCTGTGGTTCTTTAATTTTTGCTTAAACCAATTTTAGTGTGCTACAATGGACATTTCCTTTTGGAATTTTCTTAATATCGTTAGACTAACATTGCACAAATGTATTCATGAAAATAAATTAATAAATATCCTGATCAAACAGAAATAAGAAAATTATTGCAAGTGCATTTATAAGTACATATGGATGTATGTGTACAAAGGACGAGTGTTGATATTATCCTTGCACTGCCAACAAAAAATTTTATGTTTTTTATTAATTATTAATTTTGTTTATTCTTTTCGCTACTACATTTGTTGAATCCATGATACAATTATTGTATCATGGTTGAATCTCTGCATTCCAATTTTTTCACTTAAACACAGAGTTGTCTTATATTACCCAACAAACCTCAAAGCGTTGTTAAAAAAGTTTTTTACAATGTTCATGAATTAAATATATTTATTAATGTAACCGAAATTTCTCGTACTCTTTGGCATTATTAGATAGTGAAGAAGATTTAAAAAAAAAAAATTGTTTGTAGCCTTTAATGAACTTACAGTACATTGAAACAGCTTCAACATTTCCATATCCTTCTTTTTGCTAATAGCTTACTTAGATAAATAACGTAATTTTTTACATTAATTCTACGTTTTATTATATTCCTACAAAACCAATAGCCGACACAAAGGTATCATTACAAAGTAAAAGAAAGTCTGAATAGTACAACAAATTTAAATCTAATTACAAGGTATACATATATGTATATCTAGGTAAGCATAGCAATATATTAATAGGTATAAAACTTAAGCCCTAACTTATTTTGGCACAAAATCTACCTTACGAAGAATATATGTATGTATGTAGCAACAAACTAAAAATAGAAATTTCAACAATTGGAAGTAGATTTAAAATAAATTAGTTGAAGAGGCTTGGTTCCTTAGTTATAGGCCTTTATTTTTACTTTAGATAGTAAAAATACGCTTGCCGCACTAATTTAGGTTGACCTGCTACTAACAATGTTCGATTTATTACAAATTTTAAACGTTACAGTCACTAACAGTTTTTACAAAATTGAGGGGTTTCACGATAGTAGCGCAAACGAAGCAAATCTGAGCAAAAATGCTCTGCTTATTTCACACAACAACAAAATGTATGTATTTGTAAGTTTGCTTCCTTTGCACTAAAAAAACATTGAGCAAATAGAAGTGTACAAAAATGCCCAGATGAAAATAAATAATGTAAACCGGCTAACACTTCCGCGGAGTAACCAAAAAATAGCGGCGGTGACGAACATTTTTAATACAATAAAAACACGTTCATGTGAATTAAAAATAAGATTTTAATGTAAGCATAAGCTTTAATTTAATACATCGCGTTTTAATTTTAATTTAAAACAAAATAAGATCGACAGCAGTTTATAACACAAAAATAAAGTCGGCGATGGGTTTTGCCCTCTGTGACATTTGGTGCCTTATTATATACATACATATGTACATATTACAGATTTCAGTATTTATAATTTTGAAATACATAAAAGAATTCAACCAAAACAGCTACAATTGTATTCTTAAATAAAAAGTTTGTTAACTAAAGCAATGAATTTTCAAACCTTCAATGAAGAATATAGCAGATTTGCAAAAAAAAAAGCGGTGCACTCACGATCAACCATAAAATGCACTGCAAATTTGCACAAAGCATATTTGCACAGCTACCATCGTGAAACCCCTTATTGAAATGTTACGGAAGTGCACTTGAAAAATATGTACATACGCATTATTTTATTGATATACAGAGATGAAAAAAAATCTCACAGTTCTGAGGAAGCCAAACCGAACTAAAGCCCGATAAAGTAATTAACAGGTAAAATTTGTTTTTCATTCGTCGGGGTACTTATAAATGATTTTGTACGAAATCTATAATTTATAGGTTTTAAAGTCTTGTTATGAAAATAATAAAAATATTAATTTTTTTAATTTTCCTTACAGATCTATTTTAAACCTAAGTTATTGTAGTTATTACATATTTCCATTGACAGTTTCGATTAAGCCGAAAAAAAACAAATAAATGACAGTCTACACAAAAGGTATTCGAATATAAAATGAACCCCTCTGAATTGAGAATGATGTGGATGAGTCAATACAATCCTGAACGCATTTCACTAGAGGATGCATCATCGTTTTTCCATCCAACTGTGGGACTTTCAGTAATGGATGATTTAACGCAACAACAGCACACATTGGTAAGGGGCAATTTTTGTATAGAAAAAAAGTAAAAATAATTTATCTCATAACCTTTAAAAAAATCTTATTTATGTCTTTCTTCAAATATATGTATAACTTAATTTTCTGCCACTACAAATGCAATAATTGCAATATTTAGATATACATACAATAATATTCTGCAAAACCTTTAACTTTTATTATATATTTTTTAAATTGATTTTAAACTTTAATTTAATACATTATTTGCCATTTCAATATGTTTTATCTTTGCAAAAACTAATATTGAAAATATTGTTCGTATGTGTGCATAATTAAAACTTACTTTTATTTCAAAATTTTATTTCTCTGTGTTTTTTTCTTTTTTTCTTTTCATATTTGGTTCAAAAATATCTACGTTTATTTCAACTTGGCTGTTTAATTAATGTATAAAATATTATATTCTTTCCCCACAAAAACAAACAAAAATTTTACTTTACGATATCAAAATCATTAAACTGAACTAACTTAAATACAAATTTACAAACAAAATATTACACTAAATCTACTAAAACAGGATTTAAATCCAATGATGAGTTTAGTTGGGGGGGATTTCAATAATCAGGCTGCGGCTGCAGCCGCTGCAGTAGCAGCTTCAAATGCATCAGCGGCGGCAGCTGCGGCAGCAGCATGTGCAGCTTCATCGGCTGCAGTTGCATTGGGTGTACAACCTGCAACGTTGTTGGCAACAAATACAAATGATATTTATGGTTTAGCCCATATGGGTGGTTTGCATCAACAACTTTTGCAGCAATCAGCTGCAGTTTTTCAAAACTACACTTCAATGGACGATGATGATAGTGCCACAAATCTTAATAATGCCTTAAACGCTGCTGTCGCTGCTGGCGGCATTATGGTTAACAGCAATGGCAAACCTGTTACAACAGCACAATTTTTAACAACCGGTGATGTACAACAGCACAACTTGCAGCAACAGAATCAGCCAATCTACGACCAAATGGATGATGGCTACGAAGACGGCATGTCAAATCTGACACCCAAACAAGAAATCATTAATATAGATGATTTTGTTATGATGACCGATTCAAATTCATACGACGGCACAGACTTCATAAGTGGTGATGATAAATCCGCATCTGGTGTCGATATAACACAGCCGCATGAGGTTGACGAACACGATCTTCTTGTGCCAATGAGTGATGAACATAAAATATTAAGTGAAGCTGCTGCTGCAGCAAATCGAAATCTTTTAGCTGCTGCACAAGCGGCTTCAACATCGGCAAATTCTTTATCTTCTCGTGGTGGTGGTGGTGGTGTTGCATCAAGTTCTCATAGTGGTGGTGGTGGTGGTAATTTACGTTCTCAACGTAAGACTAGAAAAATTGAACCAGTAAATCGACCTGGTTTAGTGTTGAAAACACCTATAGCCTACAAGGGCAACATTGACCCATCAGTTATACCAATACAAAAAGATGGCATGGGTAGGTTTTGTTTTTTCTTTTATTTTATTGATTGATTATTTTATTTTCATTTTTGTTGCATAATTAAGAAAATGCTAAACCCAAAATTGCGTTCTCAAAACGTAACTCATTATGAAAGTTTTCTATTACAACTAAATACTTTTTTTTTGGCTATAGCAACATAATGAGTATGCAGCCCATTTTTAACTGTCAAGATATATCAAAAACGATTTTAATAAGAGCCAAGTCAAATTTACTATTTCAGGTCTAAATAGAAATATCGGCAGCATATAGACGGCGAAAAAGAGACAGAAAACAATAAAAAAGATCGGTTAAGATATACATATTTGTATATACATATGTATTTAACAGGCTTTGCGATAAAACTTAGATTATATTATGTGTATATGTTTTTATTTTGAGGACCCTGATTAACAAAAACTCTGATTTGTTTGTAACCACAGCATCAAATTAAACGGAATCATTTTATAAATATAATTAAATATTACAGTCTTTAATTAAGCTGAATGTATATTTTTATAAGTTTTTGTTAAGAAGAATTTGCTTCTTCAATAATTTTCTGTGTAGCTTTTTAGCCATCTACATGCCGCCGACATTTCGTTGATACTACTCAACTCGCCAGTAGGTTTGAAAAACTTTGAAAAAACAGTTTAAACATTCACTTTCTATTTGTCAACTTGTATACAACGTACAATCATCTGCTATTCTTATTTTTGAAAACATCAAAACCAGAAAAATTTAAAAAAGAATTTATTTTGAAGAGCTAGACAGACAGAAAACGAAGAACTCTTCTTAGACCTAAAGAAACAAATTGAAGATGGCTTGAATAGCAGTTATTGAATTACTTGTTCAGCGGGAATACATTTTTTAATTTATTTGTAGTCTTCTTCAAATATGTATACAAATTTGTATGTCTACAAAGAGAAAATAGAGTTATTTTTATTGCAAATATAAAATTTATAACATGATTACTCCAATCGCAAAGCTGCATACGACGAACATTTCATGTCACTTTAACGCCGAATATATTTTAAAATGCTTAAAAAACATCAGTGTCTAATTAATATTAAAAAAGTAATACCTGCCAACTATTTTTGGAAAAATTTGACAAGTTTTAGTAAACTTTATTTATAGATCCTATTAAGTTACCTTTATTTTAGAAGGTTCAGCTTTTCTGTACAGTACATTTTATTTTTACATCGGAATTTTTTTTGTCTAAAAATAAATTTGCAAGGTTGCTGCATAAGTACAACAACTTAAAAAGTTTATGTATTTTGTTTGTGTGAAAGCTCTACTCAACGTCAAAGTAACTGGGCACGCACTCACACGGAATGAAGATTAACTTTTCATCAATTAAGTACACTCCATTAAATCGGTTTTTGCTATATCTCGACTCGACTAAATATCAACCGGTCTGTTAAGGTCTTATTGTCCGCCTTTTGAGTATTATGGCATCCAATTTTTGGTAGCAAAACTTGTTCAGGCTCGCGTACGAGCTCAACTTCTGTAGAAATCGGATGTCGCTATATCTCGCCTATATATGGACCGATGTCGAAACTTTTATTGTTTGGCTTTGGATAAGTATATTTTATTATAACATCTACCTTTTGGTACCAAAACTTGTTTGAATTCGCTTACAAGCCCGACTTCTTGCGAAACCGGTTTTCAATATGTCGCGACAAAAGTTGTTATTTTTTGCCCTGCTTATACATATGTGTGTTATAATAAAATTTACCATTTGGTACCAAGACTTGCTTAAGTTCATTCACAAGCCCAACTTCTGGAGAAATCGGTTTTCAGCATTAATTTTTTTAACTTTATTTTACAATTGTTTAATCGGTTTTCCATATAACTCGACTATATATGGACCGATGTCGAACATTTTTAGTTTTCGGCTTTGAATAGTTATATTTTATTATAAAATCTACTTTTTAGCATCAAAACATTTTTAAGTTCCCTTACACGATTTCAACAGCCTCTATTAATACTGATCCGGAATATATATACTTTATGTGGTCGAAATGCTTGGTCCTTGGCAAAAAAAAGCAAAAAGTATAAATAAAAATAAATTAAAATGGGAATTTCAAAGACAAAATGGTAAACAGAATTTGGAATTAAGATGCTGGTGATTATGTGCGATTATCAGAAGCGTTAATATATTAAAGTATGCACATATGATAGAAAAAAAAAAACGCAAACACATCTATGCCCATAAAACAGTGGTCAGTACTTTCTTACTGAGCTTTAGTTTGGTCAAGTACATGCATATAAAAAGCTAAAACTGAATATACATTTACATGAGTACAACATCAAACAACAACAACAACAAAAAGAAGAAAAAAAAACAGGAAAGAACCTAAAAACATGAAATTTCACAAGAGCATATTTTAAGGTTATGTTTGCTCAACGAGCAAATATGTAGTACAACATTTCGAGCAAATTTGTATTTGTGAAACTTTATGTTTTTGCATTGTTTTCGTGTTTTCCTTTTCATTGGTTTTGGTCAAGGTATGTACATACATATGTATGCATTTGGCCAAAACAAAGGCCACGTGGTTTGTTCACCGATGTGAACGTACCTTGAGAGTGAACTCAATTTTATTCCCATCACGATTGTAAAGTACTTGGACATGCTTTCAAGATTTAAATCTTTCTTTAAATACATAAATTACAAAACACAAGCAAAGTTTTATCAAGTAGTCGCCGTATTTAGTCCTAAATCAATAACATTTTTGAATATTGGTGCTCTTTGTTTTTCATGTACAGATTTTTGAATACAAATATGTCTCTGCATCATTCTATTTCAGCCGTTTGCGAACGTTGCGGAGCAATAGGTGTAAAACATACGTTTTATACAAAATCTCGTCGTTTTTGTAGCATGGCATGTGCTCGTGGAGAGTTATATTCGTTGGTGGTAAATAACAAAACAACTGGGAGCGCAAGTCAGCAACAACAGCAGCAACAAGTTGAAAATATGGAAAACAATCTTAATGAAAATCAATTGCAGCAACAACAACAACAGCAGCAACAAGTACGACAGCAACAACAAAACGATATCGAATTGGCTTTAAGAGTGGCACACATGAAGAATTCAAATTATCGTTTTCGTATAACTGATCAATCGAAAATAACACAGATTAATGGTTTCGGAGAACCAATTAATAATAATAATAACAACAATAACAATAATACAGAATTAAATACGGAAAATAATTTAATAGCTAATGGTAGTAGTGTTAGTAGTAACAATATTATTAGAGCTGGTGAAGTTGAAAATGTCGAAACATTAAATGCACCAACTACAGATACAACAACCATAACATGTGGTGGTGTATATACAACAGATAATCAACAATTGGATGATATGACACAAACACCCAAAGCTTTAAGAATGTTCCGTGATGTCATGCCGCAAGATGAACTACCGCAAATACCAAAATATGAACGTCTTCCTTCGTCTTGTCCACAGATGGAAAAAATAATTAGTGTACGTAGAAAATTATATGATCCCACACACTCATACGATTGGACACCGCGCTTGGGTCGTGAAGAGTTCTTTGCCGCGCCAGTAACATGTTTTCATCATGCACCCGGCTATGATGTGTGGGACAATTTGGGCATCGACATGAAGGTGGAAGTGGAAAACACGGATTGCGATCAACTTGAAGTGATACAACCGGGCCAGACACCGCATTCCTTTTGGGTCGCTACAATATTGGATATACAAGGTTACAAGGCTCTCATGCGATATGAAGGTAAGTTTATAAATAGTTTTTTATGAATCGATCCAAACAGTTAAATTTATTTTTGTTGTCTCGGCCGCAGATGATAATAAAAAATGTCTAGGCGACAGATAATAATAAAACTATTATATTCTTTTGTATTTCTGTTTGGCGTGTTTTATTATTTTATCCTGTCGGTTTGATACAAATTATGAAATAAAATATCGCAACTGATGCCGCTAGCATAATAAAGCGGTTACCGCAGTACTCGGTACTTAGTACCCATCATTGCATATACATACACGCAAGCATAAAGGCATGAAACTAATCCGTTACAATTTTGATTGAAATTTTTCTTGGTATTTATTTTAATAATACATACTGCCTTTTATACCTTGTTCATACATGCATTTCTAATTGAGATAATATTCAGTTTATTGACATACTATTTTTTGCGTTCATACATACAAATATTGCGCTAACTCAATTAGTATTTGACAGCTGAAAAAAGTTTTTGTTTTTGTTTTGGTAGTGAGAAAAAAAGAAAAATATTTTCCAATAAGAAAATTAGGAAAACTGCCTTTTATTAAAAAGATTTTAGTGTTGTACAATAAAAATATGGAACTTGTACAAGTAGTGCGTTCATGTTATGACTCCAAAGCGGCAATAATAAAAAGAAAGAATTTCTGCATTTGGAAATGCTGCAATGTTTTTATTTTTATTGTATTTATTTTTATTTTTTATTATTTTGTTTTGTTTGCTTTTGTTTACATTTATCACGTCATTCATTTCGCATTGTATACTTTTGCTTATTAAACACATCTTTTATAGTGTTGTGTTCCATCTTTTTCTCAATATTCAAAGCAATATAGAGTTTATTGAGCAATAACTTTATTGACTTTTTGTATGGAATATTGAGCTCAATAATGGACTTTATTGCGATTACCTCAATAAAGGCGCATGTATGAACATGGTATTATTCTAAATGCGAGCATATTCGTTCAATGAAATTTAAGTTTTATTCGCATACATGTATTGAAAACAACAAAATTGTTGATTGTTTTCAATACAAGTATGCATAGGAAAACTTCGTTCGCATTTACAAAAAAAAAAAAAAAAAAACAGGCAGATATTTATCCACAACGAAAATAATGTGGCAATACTTTTCACAAGTTTTCGGGAAAAGCAGAAAGCGGTATATATTGCTAACTACTCAAGATATGTATTTAAAAGAAGCCAAAGACATCTGTTAGACCTACAATAATAAATTTCAATTGGCTTCAAAGGCAAATATTAAATTCTTTTTTGAATATTTAAACATTTTTGCTTTTTAAACAAATAAGTTTCTTACTCACCGCTTTAAGGGCTAAACTCCGTTTCTTCTACATTTTTCCCAGCCTTCTATCCAGCTTGCTAAACATCTACTTTTCCTTCTTTAATTAATATTAATCACAAGCAATCAGTTCTAAGAATTTAATTCAGGACCCTGCAGAAGATATCTGAAGGAGAGCAAAATATTGTCTAATATATAAAATTAAATAAAACACAAAGATCTTTATTGTTGGTTGTTTTCAGAAATAGAAATTCGGCAACGTTGCAAAAAATGTCAAACAGCTGATGTTTTGCACTGTTTGATGACTGAAATTTAAACGCTAAATTTGATTTAATGTTTTACTAGTTTAAACATAAATTAAACTCAACTCGAAGATGAAGTTTTTTTTCCTCATGACAAAAGCGATCGAAAAATCAATATCACAATATCTATTGCTGAATTGACTTATCCTAATGTACATATATTTTTCTTGGGAATAGGTTTTGATGATGAAAGTCATGATTTTTGGGTGAATTTATGTAACGCAGAAGTTCATGCGGTCGGTTGGTGTGCCACACGAGGCAAACCCTTAATACCTCCACGTACAATTGAAAATAAATACAAAGATTGGAAAGATTTCCTAGTGAGTCGTTTGTCTGGTGCAAGAACGCTGCCTTCTAGTTTCTACAATAAAATCAATGAAAGTATGCAATCACGTTTTCGTTTGGGCCTTAATCTTGAGTGCGTTGATAAGGATCGTATATCACAAGTACGGTTAGCGACGGTCACGAAAATTGTGGGAAAACGTCTATTTCTACGATATTTCGACTCTGATGATGGCTTTTGGTGTCACGAAGATTCTCCAATTATACACCCAGTAGGTTGGGCAACTACAGTGGGTCATAATTTAGCAGCTCCACAGGATTATTTAGAAAGAATGTTGGGTAAACAAAAACAAAAACTATTGAGTATTGATTTTCAAGCTAAACGTATTGTTTTCATTCATTCATTTAGCTGGTCGCGAAGCCATGATTGAGGTGCACGAAGATGACGCTACCATAGAATTATTCAAAATGAATTTCACCTTCGAAGAATATTTTATTGAAGGAAAAGCAAAGAGTTTTGTTGAAGGTATGAAACTGGAAGCGGTTGATCCATTGAATCTCTCTTCGATTTGTGTGGCCACAGTAATGGCTGTTCTTAAATTCGGTTATATGATGATACGTATTGATTCGTATCAACCAGACGCCACAGGCTCAGATTGGTAAGTAAATAAATCAAACAATTTATGTTAAGTTGTAAATATGCAAAATGGTTTTGTTTAATTTTTTTTTTTTTTTCATTATTAAAAGGTTTTGCTATCACGAGAAATCGCCCAACATTTTTCCAGTCGGCTTTTGTGCAGCTAATAATATCACATTGACGCCTCCCAATGGTTATAATGCTAATAACTTTACGTGGGAAACTTATTTGCGTGATACAAGTTCAATTCCAGCCGGAGAGCATTTGTTTCATCGTGATGTACCTAATCATGGCTTTGAAGTAAAAACAATTTTCAAAACATGCTGAAATTTCATAAAAATAAAATTTGTCATAATTAAATACTTTACTAGGTGGGCATGAGCTTGGAATGCGCTGATCTCATGGATCCTCGTTTGGTGTGTGTGGCGACTGTGTCGCGTATAGTGGGACGTCTGTTAAAAATCCATTTTGATGGTTGGACTGACGAATATGACCAGTGGTTAGATTGCGAATCTGCCGATATTTATCCAGTAGGTTGGTGCGTTTTAGTAAATCACAAATTGGAAGGCCCTCCAGCACCGGCCCCGGCCACAACAAAAACAGCTGCTAAAGCCAAACCGCAAAAGAAACGTAAAAAGAAGGGACCAAATGCAAATGCGGCTACTAATAAAAATAATCAAACCTCTACACCTAACGACACTCAACCTCAAGGTAAATTTTTAAATTAAATATATAGAGATAGGCGGTTGTCGTGAAAATGTGCTGTCTGTTGCGTGTGATTCACGCGTAATCGTGATTAAATTTTACCAATTTGAAATTAAAATTTCGTGCGTAATATGGCGTGATTACCATTTTAAAGCAGTTCACGAAGTGTCACGAAAAAGTTAAGAAAACACTAGCGGTTCTCACTCTTGATACTAATTTTACCACTCTGCTATATTCACTACGATTTTTACCACAAAGCTCGAGTCACTTTCTTACCTCAAAGTCTGCATATTCTTGCATATATTCTAAAACTTGCCGAATTTCTTTATCTGTCCACCTTTCGTTGTGAATTTTGTCACGTTTTCTCTTCACCAGTATATTTTTATTTGGTTTTTCCATATTTTTTATTTTCTCAACACAAAATTAAGTTTTGCCGGCAAAACGATTCACAGCACAGAATATCTGTGATTACCAGTAACTTTTTTACAATGTTTACTAAAGGCCATATTCATAATAATTATTATAAGTTTATTAAGCTCTTATTTGACGTATTTCTACGGAATATTTGTCAAATAAACGTGTAATAATATTTTTTATTTATTTTATTTATTTAGTAGTTTTTATGAATATCGGTGTAAAGCTTTTTGTTTGATTTTTTAATCACAGCGTAGAAAATAAAAGTTCAGTACATTTTGTTGCTGCAGTGATGTAAACACTAGTACTTTAATCAAATCTGCTACTTTAACCAAACGTGCAACAGAGTTTACTATCAAGAGTGAGAACCGCTATTATAATCTTTAATTTATCAAAAATATCTTCTAAAATTTAAATTTTTTCAAAGAAATTGTTCTACATTGAAAACACAGCTTTATCGAAATTATGTTTTAAGACTTAAGCTTCTATGGCTTCCGATCACAGATGTATGTATGTATATAAATTAAATTTTTTTACGTATGTATATATTTTGGTTCAAAACAAATGTGATTGATAGAGAGATTTTTTTTTTGTTTTTCGTGCGTGAAAAAGCGTGATTGGAAAAATTATTCTGATCGCGAGCGTGCTTGATGTGAACCAAATAACACTCACGCTCACATCTCTACTTAAATACATGCATATGTAAGTGCAATTCATTTCTTATGGAAAAAATTGCACTGCTTTGAACGGTATACATACATATGTATATGTATATTGGAATTATGGAAGAAGCGTTTTGTCAAATAACTCGTATCAATAATTTTTTAAAAAGGTTCCATTAAAAGCAGGGACCGGAAGTTATACAGACATACCGATTGCAGAGCGTACAAGAGAATGCGAATATGCGATGACTATCATAAAAACATCCTTTATTTTTCCCCCATTAACACGGTGTTTTGTCTTTTTCCGAAACATTCCCGTTTAGTTTATGTTTTATTTTCCCCACCAAAAATAACCGTTACGTTTAAATGTAAACGTTTGTTATAAAATGATGAGTTTTTCCATTTAAAAAAAAATCGCAACTGAAATGAATAATACTCATATAATTTTCTGTATTCCAGTTAAATCTCGTACAATAGCTTTAAAGACAACACCCCATCTACCAAAGCTAAGCATTAAATTGGAATTGAAACCGGAACATCACAATCCTGCCTTTTATGATAACACAAACGTTTCTCATAATACCGATGTATTGGCGGACGAAGAAGGTGACGAATGTGAAGAATACGATGAAGATAGTAATAGCCTGTTATCGAATCAATCCTCTTGCCAACAAAATGATCCCTTAGCGGTTGGTAATACAACAACAGCAACAACAACAACAACTGGTAAACATACAACATCATCAGCCCAGTCTGCTCTTCTGGTTAATCCGGTTGCCGCAGCTGCTGCAACAATTGATAAAGTACGTAAATATAACAAAACTACTGTTAAGAAAACACAATCACCTGCTCCACCAATAGCTACACGAAAAGCAACAAGTTATATTGGGGTAAGTGGTAGTTTAACCCTGTAATAGTGCGTATTCCCTTTTGCGACTTCAAATGTCTAAATAATAAATATTCATTCAAATTCACTTCTCTCCCGCTAAACATTTCATTTAACAAAAACTTGATATAAATTCTTTGGCTTATTACTTTATTCACTTTTTTTCTTTTGCTAAACATTTTTTTTTTTTATTTCCCCTTAAGTGTGAGCCATAAGCGTTTCAAAACATAGAACTATTTTTAAAAGAATGTAATATGAATTTTTTGTTTTATCTAAAATGAAAAGCTATATGTAGCTGTTGTGTGTTTTTCCCAGCTGCTTATATGCCAATATTTCGTAAGTGCCAGCAAATTCTTCCGCAGTCTTGAAGACGTTTAATAGTGGCTCAACTACGAGTTGACTGGAAGATATACAAAAACGGTCTAAAAATAGACCTTATTGTTTTCTGTCTTTTTCAGTCGTCTATATGCCGCCGATATTTCGTTGATGCTTCATAACGTCATCTGCTTAGTAGATTATTTCGAATACTTTATTGGCTAGAGTCCTAATTAGGCTATGTATCATTGTAGTCCATAGAAGGGGTGACAAAATCTCCCCTTGCGGACTGCCAATACTGTGGGCAGTCCCACAAGGTACATTTTTTTTATATTTATGTTGTGTGCTCCACTATTTAACCGTCCGTTCCTTGGCATACTGCCAATCCAGTCGCCTATAACCCGGTTGATATTAAACTGGTCCAGAGAATGGTTAATGTGTCAGTATGTACATTGTTGAAAACCCCCTCAACGTCAATGCAAACTGTAAGCAATGTGTTAATCTTTTCATTAAGAGACCTTTCTATAAAGTGCACCATATTATGTAATGCAGTGTCTACAGCTCTAGCTTAGACGTATGCGTGTTGCTCGAATATCAGCATATCGCCTGCAATCCTGCCTTTCACCATGCCTCCGAAATAATTTTATTGAGACACCGTGTAATTAGTCAGTGCAGATTTTCATTACAATCAGGATTTACCAGGGGTTTTTAATCCAAATTTTAGATAAAGTGAATACGATTTAAAATTTTAAAAATCATGTTTGTCGTAAGGTTTTAACGGAAGAATAAAAATATTTGTATGTTAAAAAAAAATATCATTTCTTAAATATGTACATATTTTTTTCACTATTTGAAATTATTTTTTCTTTGGCAATTTTTTCTTTGATTTTGAATTTCATTAATTCAATAAATAAAACACAATACTTCCATACATAAACAATAAATTTCAGTTGAGCCGTTAATTATGTTTTTTTTCTATTTTGAACGCACTGTTATTGGACCATTACCACCCACACATCCCAGTCATTTAGAATGTTCATTAAAATATACATACATACATGCATATATACATATGTATGTATGTATATCTAATCCAAATCTAATAAGAAAAAAAGAAAACAGTATAGAATTTTATGCAATTTCCTTTTAGAACTCCTCCGTTAGCAGTACTAAATACATACCACGCTTAAGTGATTGTACGGATAGTGACAATATCGCTGATCTTATGCCCGACACATGGAATGTCTATGATGTATCACAGTTTCTGCGAGTAAACGACTGTACGGCACATTGTGACACACTGAGTCGCAATAAAATTGATGGCAAACGTTTGTTGCAATTGTCAAAAGATGAGATTATTACACTTTTGGGCATGAAAGTTGGCCCAGCATTGAAAATCTACGATTTAATACAGCAACTTAAATGTAAAGTTAATCCTGGAAAGTCGCGTAAAAACAATAAATATTTATAGTCTACTGCAAATCGCATGCAGAGCAATAACGATATCGTCAGTAATACTGCTGCAGCCAATACAAATACACCAACTTCAAACACAACAGTTATTAAACTAAATTGGAAATTGTTTATAAAATAGTTTTGTTAAAGATATATTTTTGCTTATTTAAAGATATATAGATTTTTTAATTTAAGTTAATTATAATGTTATATTAAGATATATTTTAATACATACACACTTGCTTTTATAACTCGTTATGAAGTGTATAAGATGAGAAAAAAAAATATAAGAAAAAAAAACCAATAAAAATTAAAACAATTTCCAATTAAATTATAAATGAAACAAAAACAAGCTGTTTTTTTTTATAAAAAAATAATAATGGCTCGAATACCTATAGCAAACGAACTTAAGTTGCCAAAAAATTATTACAGGTGGCAACCCGAGTTGCTGTTTTTAACCCTTGAATGCATGTTGTTGTAATTCTGCAACATACCATTAAACTCACCTCAAAATGGTATTTATTCGCTCACTACATACACATCGTTGTGTATTAAAAGAGTTGTACTTGGTGTAGTTTATGCCTTGGCAGCACTTTTTTATGTATTTAAAACTTTTGATTGTGAATTTCACGTGGACAAAGTAACGGTATTAAAATTCTTCTAGCAGGTGCAACTTGTGTTTTAGTGAGAAGTATAATTTTGTGATTTTCAAACGTACGTGTTAACAAAAATTGATTTTATATAGAATAACATATATTTTCAAAGAAACTTCTTGGTCGCAAACGAAAATATTGTTTTTTTCATTTAATTTTACCTATTTTAGAATGTTGTAAAATTGCAACACTATGCATTTAGTATGACGAAATTGCATCACATGGTGTGACATTTTTTAGATGCGGTTTTTAAATTCAGAAGAAATTAAAATTATGTAAATACATAATGTTGCAGATTTGCAACAAAGCGTGTTTTTAAATAAATTTTTCTATAAAAATTAAAAAAAAATTTAATTTTTTTATGCATTTGGAAGTAAAATTCTATACTATATATTTTTTGCAGTGTATTTGGAAAATTCATGCATTTAAGGGCTAAGCCATTTTGGTAACAGACATTTTATTGTTGCTGCCTGTGCTTTTGAGCAAAATTAGAGACAAAGTTTTAATAGACTCATTTATAAAAGTTATTTTAAGTGTATTAAGTTCTTATTGTACAATAAGCTGACCGTTGCCCGTTACAGGCCATATTTTCCCAAACGGTGAGAGTTAGAGAGCTGAAATTTTCACAAAACATCGGGTTAATCGGCCGCTACAACAATAAATACTAAAAACACCAAAAAGCTAAAAACTAGAGGGGGTCGCCATACAAGAAGCTGTGAAAATTAGCTGTAACTTTTGAATCATAACAGATAGAGACTAGAAACAAACAGTTAAAAGCCAAAGCATGCTCCCTTAGAAGAAACTGAAATCAGCTGTAACCCGTACTTTTTGGGCAAAGGTCGGTAAAATGAGAGCAATCATGAATATCTCTCAAGATAAAAACTATTATTATAAGTTTATTCCCGTACTCCACGTTGGCAGCCTGAGGGATCCCAGTTTGCACTAAAACTGTTCTCGTACTCAAAGTTCGGGCAAGTGCTGTGTCTATGCTACATATGTGTGTGTGAGTGTTTTTTGGCTCACGTCACGCACGCTCAAGATCCGAATAATTGTTTAGTGCTTTAACTTTTTCGTGAAACTTCGTGAACTGTCTTAAAATGGTAATCACGCACAAAACTTTAATTCTAAATCACGCTCACGCGTCAATTTTCTAAAATCACAACGAATGACACAATATTTTCACGACAACCGCACATTTCTATTCCAGACTTAAACCTTTCAAAAGTATTGCTACAATTTAACAAAAAAAAATTTGTTTTTCTTACCGGTAAGTTGTAATAATGAAAATTGTTTATCGGCCAATTTATCGCTCACATCCATTAAAGGTACCTTTAACTAACGCCGACCTTGCCTTAACGACTTAACTTTAGACAAATTAAAAGAATCAGCGATGTAAGATTTTTGGCGGAATTTTTTCTTTCGTGGAAATCATATGGTTTCAAGTTAACGGATTTTTAAAAAAGCCACTGTTGTTGTTAGTAACGATTCTCACGATGTACAGTGACTATGAGACATGTAACTTACCACAAAGCAGGAGTGTGTAGAAGAAAAGTTCTTTCTGAGTCCAAGAGTATAGAAAAACGTATTTTGAAAAAATGTGACTTGGTGCAGGTTTCTAGTCCCCAATTTATCAAAACATTATTGAGTTTTTAATCATTTACCCAACATACATATGTAAGCGTTTTCAAACAATTATCTACGTCTTTTGATAAAAATCGAATAACACGATGAGTACTGCCAGTGAAAGTTTTGATGAAGAGAAATCCTTTATTGAGGAAAATGACGAACAAATTAGCATTGGCGTAAGTTTTACAAATATGCATACATATGTATTACTTCAAAGTTTTATATTTCAAAATAAAAACATGTATTACTTGCGTATATCACACCAGCTTTACATTGGTGGAAGAAGTGCTGCAGGAGAGAGAAATGGACGAGGATGGGCAATTTTGCCAAACGGTGATCAATACGACGGCCAATATCGCAAAGGACAACGGCATGGTATTGGTTTATATGTATTTAAAGACGGTTCGAGATATTATGGTCAATATCGTTGTGGTAAATCTATACAAATCGTTTTTTTTTCATACCTACATATGTATGTACAACGGGACTTTTTATAGGACCCAAGTGAGTCGGTCTAAGGACCGGCGGCCCTCGTAACATAACATAACAACATAACATGTATGTATGTATGTATTTTATACCTTCCAGGCATAAGATCTGGCAGAGGAATTTTCATTTATCCTGATGGAAGTTACTATGAAGGGGCGTGGCGCAAAAACTTAAAACACGGCAAAGGACGTTATTGCTATTCGAACGGTGATTCATATTGTGGTAATTGGTATCGTGGCCAAAGACATGGAGTTGGAACTTACACTTACAAAGCGTTATCGTCAGCACCCATTAGTTTTACTGGAACATGGCGTCAGGGTGTACGTGTTGGCCCATTTCAGCTTAAGTTTGGAGACGAGGATATATTCACTATTTTGCATGGCACTTGGGACAATTTGTTTCCGCAAGGTCCCTGTGCTGTAAGTTTCAATGATCAACATTTGCTCATGGGTTACTTTCAAACAACGGGCCGTGAAGTTTCGACTTCTAAAGCACAAGGAGTAACACAAGCTGATGACAATTTTGAAGAGGACGCCAGTGATTTGGAAGAAAATGAGCAACACTTGTGGAAAGATGAATGCCCTTTATGGCATGCCCAAGATATTCGTACTTATGATGTGTCACTTCTACCGCAGGAGCCAGTGCCATTGCCTCTATCAGACTCGGAAATTTCGGTGTGTTCACTGTCAACTACGGCAACTAAAGCTTCCATTGAAAAACAAGTAACAACGAATGTAGAAGATGAAGCTGAAACTGGAGAAGAAGCAACACTAGAATGTTTTTCTTGTGAATGCTCAACAAGTGGTGCGGAGTCGTCCAGCCAGCAATGTCCACCACGTGCAGATAACTGTGCTATATAAGATAACTACGCAAGAAATGCAACAAAGCATTTTCGTTTCCTTTCAAAATCAAAATGGGAATAAAAAGATATACCTACATACTTATATTTTTGCTACTACATATATGGACATTTATTTACGGAATAACTGAAAATTTCTGTCCCAACAAATAGTTTATACATACATACATATGTAAATAAAGGGGTGGGCCAAAGGAAGTCATATTACTGGAAGTTACTTTGCTACTTGTTTATTGTTTCTACCGCCATTTTTCTAATATTTTGTTTTACTATAAAAATAGGATTTTGTTGCTATTTTTATCTTCTGATGGTAACACATACTCGTACGATAGACTGCACAAAGAACAGAAAACGATTTTATTTCAACAAGTGGTTGTTAATTTTTTTTTTTAAATATTTTGATAAAAAATGTTTACTGAAAATTTTAATTTCATTAAACTTCTGTACAACACCCTTCATCAGCACCCTGTGAACTTTCACAATTTGGGCACAGCCGCTTTAACCACAATTTGGACACGTCTAAAGTTCATAGGGGGCTGATGAAGGGTGTTTGCTACCCAGAAACAGCCGGTTTTCCACCTAGCTATTAAATTTTACTTTTCTTTACTCAATTGATATTAATTAAAATAGTGACAAACCAAGGGTTAAACTAAAGCCTGAAAAAGTAATTTAATATAAATGTATGATAATAAAAAATGTAATAACATCTAAAATACACACTTTACAATAATATGTATGTAAAAATGCACAAAGGAAAATAAGCAAAAAATCAATATTTATTTTGGATAAAATAAAGAAATTTTAAAAAAATAATCACCCCTATCGTAAACATTCTTTGCCACAAAAGTTTTTCCTATTTCCCGACATGTTCAATAGAATGCTAATATCAGAACCATTGCTATCAGTTTTGTAAAAATTTCAAAAGATACCTTAACTGAATTTTATTTGAATATATAGTAACTTATTTTGCATCAGATAATTAGACGGAATTATATTCAATTCGCAATGTTTTCGAACAACGCGATGTTGCCTAGATTCTTCTTCCCGTAGTAACATTATTGTACCAATTCTAAACGTTTTTATTATTCAAATATGAACTTAATTATTTATTTGCTTTAAAAGTCAATTGAAATATATTAATTCAGGTCCAAAAATAGACCTTACAAATGTTTTCTGTCTTTTTGAGCCGTCTATATGGCGCCGACATTTCGTTGATGCTAAGCAACTCATCATTTTGTTAATTTTAAGCAACATACATAAATTGATTGCGTGAATATACATATAATACAACTTTTAGAGAAGCTTTATTTATTGTAGTCAGCGTTTTTGCACATTTTGTTGATTCAAAATTTTAAAATATTGACGACAAAGTGTATTGAAAATGTTTTTATTTTTCAAAGATAGTATGTATGTATATTCAATTGAAGTGCGCCAATATTTTTGTGAACATGTACATAAATATGTATGTATATGCCCTCACAATGTAATTTTCATTGGGAAACATTATTTCCCCAGTTATAAGATAATCACCCCTATCGTGAGTAAAATGTGAAATTTTTATTCCCATGAAATTTTCATTTCCCAAGTAGGGAAATTTGCTATCATGAATATTATGGGAACGTATGGGAAGACAAAAATATTTATACAAAGGAAAGAAAATTATTGAAAATGTGTGGGTAAGTGATGTAAAATGTAATTAAATTTATGTTTTATAACTAATAAACAGAAATTTGTAGTTTAAAAGGTAAAAAGGGTGAATAAATCGGAGTTTTCATGTCTGTTGAATATTTTGACAGATTCTCTGTCGGAAAAAAAAAATCATTTGATATTCCGCCCATCGTAAAACTAAGCGCATGCTTACGTATTTTTTGCACAGGGTGGATAACAAAAACGTGTTGGAAGAGATTACGAAGTAGGAATGGCGCAATCCAATTTTTGGAAAGTGCTCTCTAAATTGTTGGATGCTGTAGAAAAGTCTCTGCGGAGAATGGATAAAATATCCATTTATAAAATTCCATTCATGATCTTTTTTAATAGGAGGGCCAGCACTTTTTAGTTCTTCTGTAGGCGAATACCAAAATTCGACCACCACATCTTTAGAAACATTCACAAAACCACATGCAATGGATCGGGTATTTTGCACCCTATTGAGAAGCATGTCTTGTTGCACATTATTTATTGATTTAGACCTAAAAATAGTTTTCAGCTGATTTATATATCCATTAAAATGTAGCAACTACTTGCATTTTTTTTTCTAGTTTCCCAAAGAAAATAAAATGAACAAATTGATACAAAAAATGGGAAAAATGTCTTTGAAAAATCCATTCACGATAAGTGGAAATTTCGAATGGGAACACATTTTATGGGAAAAGTTATTCATGATCGCACTTTTGGGAAATGGGATAAAATTTTAGGGGAACATTTTTTCATGATAGGGGTGAATACTAATAATAACGGGTATCTCAACAATTTCCTTTTGCTACATATGTATGTACCTTGGTAAAGAGTATATTAGAATCGGCACGGCCGTATATAGCATTCCTGTTTTGTTTTCTTTTAAAATCAAAATTAGAATAAAAATATTTATTTGGGAAAAAATTGAAATTTTCTATCTCAACAAATAATTATATACAAATACTTTAAATACTTACAGCACTATAATTTTGGTATGTTTTTTTTACATATTTAAACAATAATTAAAGGAAAAACGATTTAGTTTCACCGCGTCTGCTTCTTTTGGTACAGTCTGCTTGCTATTCACTATGAATCATAGAAATAGCTTGCCAATGGGTAGCGTATCACAAAGGCCAAAACTGTGCAGCACACTTGTACGGCCATTAGCATTTGTGTAACGACTTTTTCATGCACTGGCCCAAAGACCACCAGTACAAAATTGATCAAAGTAAAATTATTCGTTATAACCCGTCCATCTGGCAATTCTTGCCAGGAAATAATTTTGAAAGCTTTGAATACAGTAACCATTATCTTTCCCAATATGTTGAGTTCATTAACATGGAATTCTGTGGTACTAATATGCAACAGATCGGATTTGGGATCATATTTGGGCAGGCGGTGTCTGGGACAGGGAACAAATTTAAATAATTGTGGTATGGAATAAAGAAAGTTTATAATTTGCGGCATAAAGAATAGAATTAAAGTTTTACTGAAATGGCCGATTATACCAACAACTGCAAATGTCATGCCAGCGAAATAGCAGAAAGTGTCACCGACAAAAACCTGTGACGGATATCTGCAAATAAAAAAAAAAATATTGTATTAAGTTAGCATACCTATTAAAATATATTTCCTTTAAACATCAAATGATCAATTGATAATTTAAGAGATACCGCAGTATCTCGTTTCTGTATTTCTCGCAGCGAGAAAGTTTTCATATGAATTGTTTCCCGATTTGTGAGAGTGTCTGTATTTTAAGGCGAAAACGGGTAATTCTAATTCTGGAATATTTCTATTGAACAAATCTCAAATAAAAATGTCACAGCAAGCAAGCAAACAATTACACAGCCCGACAAAATTAAAAAAAGATTTTTGCTTCTTTGAATTCATCAGCTGTTTCTAGTTAATTTCGGTGCGCTGAATTCAAATCTGTAATCAGTTTGTCAGCTCTAGTTTTCATGATATAGCTTTTTTATACACTCCACTAGTGACCTCCAATTATGACCGTCTGCCCGTCTGTCAAACAATTTTTTTTTTCATGAAAAAAAAAATTTTGTGTAAAGTTTTTTTCCGGAAAAAATGTTTTTTTGGCAACTATCATAACTGTAAATAAGAAATTTTGATGAAAAAATTTTTTTGAAAAAAACTGACAGACGGGTCATAATTGGAGGTCACTAGTGGAGTATATAAAAAAGCTATATCATGAAAACTAGAGCTGATAGTGACAAACTGATTACAGATTTGAATTCAGTGCACCCAAATTAACTAGAATCAGTTGATAAATTTAAAGAAGCAAATTGAGTGTTGGCCTGTGTGATCAATCAATTGGTAGAGATCCCTACTAAGAGGATAGAGCCGCAGGTTCGATTCCTGCTGAAGGTTTCACAGTCCGCAGATCACAGGTTCGATGAGTTTTTAGTAGAAAAAACACACATTTAATTAATGCTGAAAATTATAAATTTATTAATGTAACACAAAGATACATATTTTAAATTCACTGATTTTTAAATTTATATAAATACATAGTAGGACAACTATTGTAAACTAAAATATTTTGCTAATTGTAATAACTTTTTTTCAATATTTCTTATGAATATATATGTATGTATATAAACGTGTAAATTTAGTGTAAATTAACAAATGCTCTAATTAAAAATATCGATTTTATTATAATAGTGAAAAGAATACAGAAATCATAATGATTGAAATATGACCAGAAAATAAAGAGGAATCACAAAGTTTTTCCGTAAACTCTTTGTTTTTAAATTGTTTGTTGTATCACAGCATTTTTATTCGGTTTATTTTTAGGAAATAAAAACAAAGTAAAAGTTTTAGTTTTGGTTATTGTGGTTTGTGTGAGTTGCGTTAAACAAAGCAGAGATGGGAATTTTAATACTTAAATTACAAATAATTTTATGTTTTTTTTTTTTCATACTTTCTATAATTCGCAATTTAATCATGTTCAGGGTTGTAATCATATAACTTAAGGCAGATCATGTGTTTTTTTTATGAATCCAAATAACATTGAACATTTGAATGATTAATTTGAATGTAATGTAATCTGATGTATCTTGTGTTTAGTAATTGAGTTTGATTTTATCGGGAGCATCAATAATCAATTGATGCCTTATAAGTTAAGTTTTTTAAACGTATGTATGTAAGTATGTGATATGTGATTGAGATTTCGAATTGAAGCGATATAAGCTTTAAAGTTTCATTCATTACGTTTGTGAGAAACAATTGGAATCTACTGCCTGCCTATTATGCAATACATAGTTTTATAACTTGCTTTTGTTCTGGATGCACATAAAATCCAAGACCAGCCCACGAAGACGTATCACTCTGCACCACAACAATGCGAGCTCTTACACATCGGCTCAAACAACTGCATTTTTCAGCACCCAAAACATCGATTTGATGAGTCATCCACCGTATAGTCAGTCTGGACTTGGCACCGAATGACTTCTTTTTATTCCCGCACATGAGAAACAAACTGAGAGGTCAACGTTTTTCGACACCTGAAGAAGCGGTTGCTGCATTCAGAATGCATGTTTTAGAGATAACTCAATCACAGTGCTACGACAATTGCTTCAAAGGCATGCAAAATTGTATAAATCTTCATGGGGAATATTTTGAAAAACAATAAAGTGATTTTCGATAATAAATATTTTTTTTTGTTCTGTAATCCCCAAATATAAAAGGCAACCATCGTATTTGGATTTGAAAGTGCTTTAAAGGTAATTTTATATGAAATAATAACTGAAAAACATCAACACTGCTTTGTTGGCTGATTCAAATGAACTTCTTTTTTTTTTGTTATTGCTTGCATTTTGCAACAGCTGATTGTTTAACTACTTGCACAAACTAGCACGAAGGAAAAGTGCGGGCTGTTTTGTGCAAAAAGAACAAGAATCTTTCTCTCCTAAAAGCTCTCCCACTTGCACGAAGTTTGAGTATGGGAACAAGTTTCGTGAAAATTGGGATCCTGCGGTCTCCCAATGTTGAGTACGGGATTGATCACAACTAAGATTTCAATCCATTTTATTGTTGTACAGTTATAAAAACTAGTACTTGCGACCAGATTTACTACATTAACAACATCTACAAGGGCAAGAGTGAAAACTGTGACTAAATTCAAAATGCTATTGGCAAAAAAACAAACAACTGCTCACAATCCTCCATTTACACATGCAAGTAACTTGTTGCAAGTTGTGTGTACATATTAACAACCAATACACCGACAGAGACAATAAAAGCTTTTGTTACAGGCAAGTGCAAGCTCATCTTTAAAAGGTCGTCAGAGAAAATGGTCTTAAAGAAAATTGCTTTAGTTTACAAAATAAAAGAATTAAATTAAAGCAATAATAATAAAACAATTAAGCGGAAAAAACTACAAAAATCACTGTTCCATTTTTTATATATAAAAATCACTTTTTTTTGCCTTTTTTGAGTGTTGTTTATTCTGTTTTTGGCCGACTGTTTAATGGCTGGGTTGCCAAAGTATTGTCATACGAACTGTTATGCGGCAGCTTTGTTTTATCAAATAAATAGTGAATTTATATTAAGAATTCATAAAAGCCATATTTTACTTTAACTTTTTTTATATTTTATCTTATTTTTCGGTATGTAAGATTAAAAAAAAAATCATACCTTGTAAGTTATCTATTAAAATTAAAATATGAACTTTACAACTAAAAAAACATTACTGGCAATCAAAATATCTTGCAAGTGAGCTCACAACTTGCAGAAGTATGATAGTATTAGTAAAAATGTCAATGGCTTGAGTTACTTGCACTTGTACTTGCGTGTGTAAATGGGGGGTAAAGCAAATATTTAAAAAAATTTAGATATTTTTCAATAAGCTATTTTGTACATTGTTTTATGTTTGTAGCACAATTCCTTGAAAGAGTAGTGCCCATATAAATTGATAAAGTAAAGACTAAAATTGGGGAAATTTCTATAGTTAGTCACAGATTCCATTAATAACTCACATACTGATAATGAAGTATTTTGTTTTACATATTTTAATGTTTAAATATAATAGTATTTGTGGATTATTAAGGTAGAATTAATTGGATAAGCAGGCACAATAAAGAATTTTTATTAATGATGATGACATGAGATAAGTTACGATTATATTAATGATTTTTCTTATTACGAAATTCGTACAAGGAACGTTTTCTTGACTATTTCTTATTTAAACTATAAATATTTCACTCACAATAAAAAAATCATGACTGACCATTTTTAGTACGATTTACATATGTCAAAAGCAACAATGAATCTAAAAACCATTTGAAATTTATTATTTTAGGTATTAAAAAAAATTGTAAAAAGCAACATTTTAATTTTATTAATTTTAATTGTGTTACATCTTACAAAAGAAGCTCCAAGTAGCAAAATTATGTTTAGTTGTCTCGCCAATTTGATTCTTGCAATGTATTGAAAACACAAATGATTCTTCACATTTTGTTTTTGTTTGGCATGCAAAGTTTCACTACTTTGGCTCGTTTTTCAAAATAGCCACCTATATTTTTATATAATTGATTTTAATCGCATGAAATCAATATATTTAAGCATATTGAAAGAATAAACAAAAATTAAACCAATAAATTTATGGCTCTCTACAAATCGTTTTTAAACTGCAACAACTTTTTGTCTAGACTGTTTGAGAAGAAATGTTTAACTGCCCGTGTGTTGCATGAATTAATTTTTGCGTTGCTGAATTATTTTGCAAAATATGTATTTTTAATACATATGTATGTATAAATTATTTGCATTATCTTGTATGGAAGAGCTTGAAAACAGTTATGAAATCGTAAAATCTGTAATGGGATCGACAGGCATACCATTGATGCCTACGATTAATAATTTATGGTGTGAGTTCTAAGGAACCATAGTACATATACATACATATATACGTATATTTTCACGGAGGTCACGATTTAACTTCAGTTTTTTCATTCCTTGTCAACAATGTACAATCAGCACATTTCGTAGATCGTCGTTTTTTCCGCATATAAATAATACAAAAATCGGTATTTTGGTCATGTGGGTCCAGACAAAACATTTTTGTCTGACAAATGCTTTCTGTCTTCTTCAGCCGTCTATATACCGTCGACACTTCGTTGATCAACTTTCGAGTCAGTAGACTCGAAATATTCTTAAAAGACGACATATAGACGTCTGAAAAAAAAACAGAAAACATTTGTAAGTTCTATTTTTGGACCTGAATTAATACATTTCAATTGGCTCTTCAAGCAAATAAATAATTAAGTTCATATTTGCATTTTTCTCTGATTTAATTAAACAATTTATTGGTTCCTAATTGATTCAATTAAAACAAATATTTGAAAAAAACTGTTAAAAATTCGAATAAAATTTTGTTTAAAATAATTAAAGAGTTTTATCGAATCAATTAGGGGTTTCACGATGCTTTGTGCAAATTTGCAGTGCATTTTATGGTTGATCGTGAGCGCATGTTTTTTTGCAAATCTGCACAATCTGGTTGCTTTATGCCTGGGTCTTTTCTTGCAACTTTTTCATGTTGAAGGTTTGAAAATTCATTGCTAAATAACGTTACTGTAATATGTATATAACAAGGCACGAAATGTCATAGGGAGGGCTAAGCACGCAGCCGCGTGTTATTATTAAGTTTGTTATTATTAAGTTTATGCTTGCATTTGTTGGGAAAAGAAAAACAGGAATATGTTTTTTATTGTATTAAAATTTTTCGTAACCGTCGCTATTTTTTATCTACTCCACCGAAAATTGTTAGTCGACTTCGCCACCTGCTGGCGCCATTTATTGTTGTTTATATTATTTATTTTCGACGGAGCATTTTTGCACAGTTTTATTTGCTCCTGGTTTGTTTTTGGTGCAAATGAGGAAAAATTAACTAAAGTGCAAATACATACATTTTGTGGTTGTGTGAAAAAGCACAGCATTTTTGCTCAGATTTGCTTCGTTTGCACTACCCATCGTGAAACCTCTCAATAATTTTTTTAAGTTATACCACACAAAAAATTAATAAAACATTTTAATAGGGCCTAAATTTTTTTTAAACGCGGATTCTTACCATGGAAGCATTTTTGCCTGATGCAGGATAAGCCTGTTAACTAAATTTCATTCAATTGTTTTGAATAGGTTTACTCGAGTAATTCCATTTGAATAGAGCTAATTTTTAGTATCTAAAAGCTGTATGTCAGACAGACACAGCACGCAAAAATAGGTGTAGGCTGGGCTGTCAAACAGCATTTTCCAACAAAAGTCTGTAGCTGTGACTTTAAGCATTTTAAACAGCTCAGCCTCAGAGCTATAGCTGCTGCTGTGGCTATTTAAATTACACGGCAGCATATCATCCTTTAAAATGAAAAACTGCAGCTTTTTTGAACTCTGAACTTAACAATACTAAAAATTAACGCTATCCAAATGGAACTACTAGAGTAAATAGTTAATAAGCTTATCCTGCATAGCATGACGAAACCTGCTGGTATCCCAAGTGGGCCGGTTTTACTACTGGCAGCCCGTGAAACATAGTTTCTTCACAATACTAATTTTAAGAGAAATTGTAGCTTAATTGACATTCTTTGGACTTTAAATTGTTAGAAAAGTTATAAATAAACATAACTTAAAATACACACACAGCATTGAAGAAATCATCCAAAACTGTTAAAAATTTATATTTACATTCTGCTTACTCATTTCGTTTTTAAAACATTTCGTCTTCATTGTCGCTGGCTAACAAATCTTCCAAAGACTCATAGATATTGATTAATAAATGACCATACTTCCAACTTTGTTCGGTGGCATAATGTGGAGCATAATATTTATCAGTAAAACGACGTACCTTTTGCAATTGAGTCTGACCATCTGTCAGATAAATGCCGGTTGAGATAAGTTGCTGTATATAGGTAACGTCTATAGGCGATGAACTTTTTCTGTTCAAAGGAAAAACGACTGTAGGTTGAACTGACTTTTGGGTGTTTAATGCTGATATTATTACGGGAGATGCTGAATGAGGATTTGAGAGACTTTGCAACAACTGCAACTCGTTAATAATTTCATCAGCTTCTTGGCAATATTCACAAAACCAACCACCAAAATGATTTAAGTCCCCAATAACCAAAGGAGGTTTTTGTTGCTGATGAATTTTTACTTGTGATTGCAATAGTGATGGATTGGCGTCTGCGTTATCGATATTTTGAAAGGAACTTATAAGACCACTGAGATAAGTTTGTTTGGGATGCTGCCAATAGAAGCCAAAAACATTAAACTTTAAACGAAATTGCATTAAAGGTGCCATTTCGGAGCCGTAGTATTTTAGAAAGTTTAAGGATCGATGGCTCAAAATGGTTTTATCATCAGTAAAAATGAATATATCAGTGGGTTTAATGGCATTGGTTGGCAACTGCTGCTGCCTAAACAAGCGGTAGGCCTCGCCTGAGGAGCAGTTTGAGTATGATGATAATTTACAGTAATATAAAAAATAATTTTTCAAAGGCAACATTTGTTTTAATCTAAATTTTGCTGATTTCAGATCCTTGACGTTGCTGGGCTTCCTTTTCAAATATACTATAAAATAGTCCACAACCTTAGATACAGCCGTTATCTGCAATTCCAATAAATCTAAATTCAAAAAATTTCCTTCTAACATGTACACCAAGCGGTGGGCTTCATCTCTGGTGGGATCTTTAAGTTTAAAGGGCATCTTTGCTGTTAATAACGCTCTCCAGATAACCTCGGGCTGACCACAATCTCTGCCATGCCACTCGGGTAAACATTCACAATTCTCTTGCCAAGGATTCGAATCACTCCATTCTATATTTTTTGTTCTAGTGTCATTTATAGTACCCTCTCTGAAGCACCACAATGAGGTGTCTCCAAACATAATCTTTTCAGCTTCCGAAAGATTAAAGGTATTTTGATGCAACATAAAATCATTTTGAAATTTTAGATCTCTTGAGGGCCATTGAAAGTTGGCAGCTTCATTCTGAACTTTTTTCTGTTCTGCTATATGCTTCTTTGACGCCCCTGATTGTATGAAATTTATTCTATTTTCTTCCAATTCATGATTTGTACCAGGAGTTTCAGTAAGTTTACCACTTAATCCCAATTGCATGAACCAAAAGCATAGTATAAATCCAAATTGAACAAGTAAAATTGACCATAAAATAAATCTTTTAGACCAGGTCCCTTTTGTAAAAGTCTGCTGATGATGATGATTGTAATTAGAATAGTTTCTCAGGGGGTGATCGAAATTTGTTTGTGATTCTGGTTTTAGCAATTGCATCATCTCATTTGTGTTTTCATCCCAATCTCTTCCATCGTGTTGAGTTGAGCTTAAGCGTAAATGCATTTGTAGTTTACACGGAAAATTTTATTGTTCAGTTCATTTTAACAATATGCATTTTCTTTTTGTTAATTAAACTATAATTTTTCAGCACACACCCAAGGTACCATACAAATTCTACTTTTTACGGTTTGTATGCTTCTTTCTTTAGAACGCTTTGCTTTTTGTATATGCCTTATTTTACGTTTTTGCATTCATCGTCTGTTTGTTGTATTTGCTTTTTTATACCTTGTATCTTGACGTGTTGGTTGTGGTGGTGGTAGCGATGTTGATGGGGATAGTAATACTGTTTTTACTGCCTTTGCAGCTGTTTTCTGCTTACTTTTTCAGCTGATTTTTCTACATTTGTTGTGTTTTCTTTTTATTTATGTATGCATTTTACTTGAGGTTTATTTTGTGTTTTTGTTCACAAAGCACTTTTGTGTTTGCATTTGAGGAGTTAGTAATAAATACATTAGGTCGGGTCGTTTTGTATAAATAAATATTTTAAAATGAAAATGCTAAATATTTTTCGAATTTGTGACAACGAATTTTCGACAGCTTTAGCAATGAGGAAACTGAAGTTCCACTGCGACACATTGAAAATTTTAAGATTTAAAATATTTTTTGCATTTTTATATGGGAGCTCCATTAAATAGGCTTGGTAAGGGATCGGTGTGCTTGAAAAAAATATCGAGGAGAAAAAATGATTGCAAGTGTGATAAGGCGAAAATTTAATTTTCGAGGATCCCAAATACTTGCTCATGCGACGAAACAGTCCCGGAGTCCGCAAAGGAGTCAAATAACAATAATTTTTTTTTTCAAATGTTCTGGATACTCATTTATAAAACCTAATAATTTTTTTTCTCCAATATTTTTTTCGAATACGTCGATCTTGTACCACGACTTCTTAGAGGGCTCCCATACAAAAATACATTGAAAATGGGTAGTTTTGAAAATAATTTTTTTGATATGTAGGCATGTCGTTCGGAAACTTTTTTCCTCATGTTTAAAACTATCGAAAAATCGATGGCACAACATCGATTGCTAAGTCGAACGACTCTAACCGCCAAGTTCAAAATCAAAATTATGAAAACACTAACACCCATATTCATAAAAACTATTGAAGGTTTATTACACGTTTATTTGACAAATATTGCGTAGAAATACGTCAAATAAGAGCTTAACAAACTTACAATAATTATTATGAATATGGCCTTAAGACTGTAGCAATGACATACTGATATATGCAGGTCCTCCCTAAGGGAGGAAGTTGCGGGCTTACTCCCCCTTAGGGGTTCCCATATCAATTTCTTTTTTATATTTTTCCTCTATCGTTCTACGTAGGCTGGTGATGTCTCCGGAGGAGCCAAAAGTGACACTAGCCAGCCCTTAATAATTTTTCTTTTTCCCATTTTTTAGCATACATGACTCTTGTCTATATACATATGTATGCACTTTTAGTACCCCATTTCAGGGCACACGCTAATTATTTGCAGGTTATTTTCAATAATTGAAATTCTCAAATTACATCAAATTAAATGCTTTATGTCTTCGTCGACGTTGCGTATGAAAATTTTTATGTTTTAATTTACGATCAATTACCCAATTGCAACATTTTCGTTTGCTCGCCGTTAGGATATCAGTCTTTAATGAGTAAGTTTTACAGAGTTTTTGCTACATTATTTTAGGTATAAGAGGTTTTCACTAAATATTGTTTTCGTATATAACGTTTTTTCTGATTTGCTATGAAATCATTTCAAAAGATGAGTATATACATACATATGTATAAAACATTTGTGCAAATAGCAAGAAATTAAAGAAAATTATGAGATAATTCCAACGATATATAATATGTATGTACATATGTCTGTACATACTGAGAACAATAAGTTGCATTACTCACTTGTTGTACTTCCATAATGCCAATGAGACTGCAAAGAAAGGTAGCATTAAGTAAATGCTAAATTTGTGGCCATCAATTTGGTGGTTCAAATACAGCTCAATAGAATTAAAGATTAATATGGAACCAGTAATTATCAGGGATTGGCCCACCTCCAAGCCATTTATACCAGCCAATATGTTAATAGCATTCGTGCAGAATACCGCCAGCATGCCCATATAAATATAATAGAATGCACCTTGAATGGTAAAGAAATTGCAGTTATTTTACTACGTCCAGTTAATTTTAATCGTAGATAAAATTACCTATATTTAAAGATTCCCCTATTAAGGAATGCAGAAATTTTGGCAGCATTACGGTAGTAGAATTATAATTAACATAATAAACCATAAGCAAAGGCAGCGTAGCAATGGTGGGTAGCATTAGTTTATGGCGCCATCTCAAGTCTAATACGTCATCAGCAAAACCCAATAAAATCATGCAGCAAATTGACAACAAAGCCACAATAAGCTCAACAAATGCCTCGTGGGGAAATGTTAATGGCTTCCCACCAGTACTGGCATCCATGGCAGCAGCCTCCTCTAGTGTGAAAGGAACTGGTATAAATAAAAACATTGCTACTAAGAACACACAACCAACCAAAACACCCATGGACTCGGGTCTAAGAACAAAGAAATTGTGAGCATCATAAAATTTGATAATTACGTTTGTTTATAAAAGAAATATTACATACATTTGGTTTTGGTCTTTTTTACATAAGTCTTTGCCAAATAGATTAGCCTTGATGAACATTTCCTGGAATCGTGGTATTATGCGTACAGCCATTAAGTAAGCACCCGCCGATATTAGGCCATTCAAGGCCAAACAAATGTAATTCATTTTACCGCCTTTTAAGTCCACTGAACGTAAAAGAAATCCTTCAACTTTTTTTTATCAAGCTAATCGAATTAGGAAATCCATTAAAGTGATTCAAGAATTAAATAAAACTACCAATAATAAAATGCCAACAGCGTAAAAATAAGGAATAATAATCACTGATAAGACAAATGTCAAAAGCGATTGGGGCCGGCAAAAAGCAGAGTTGCCGTTATTTTGTCTTTTCTGGTGGATAACTTAAATGTTGTGGGGCACAATATGCAAAATGAATATAGCGTCTTATATTCATTTTCGTGGATTCCAAATATAGAACTTGCGATGACATCTCAGGATGTCCGAAAGGATTTAAATGTACATATAATAAACCTCAAATAAATTGTACTAGGTCTCTTTTGGAGGATCACATAAAAATAAAAAAAAAAATGAAAATCTGACGCTTCCGAGAGGATTTTTTGGTATGTCGTAGTGGAGCTTGTTTGTACTCATGTCAAAAGCTTTCCAAAAATCGGTGTCACAATAGCGACAAATCGATCCGGCTTAATGTATATATGTATTATAAAATTGGCCCACATTATCAGCCGCTTAGTTATAGATAAAACATAAATCAAACGACTTTGATCGATATCAGAGAAAGGAACTACAGTATTATCATAGAATTTTTCTCTTGCCCCCTTACTAAAATTAGCATATAAAACATTTGCACGTAAGCTATTAAAGCTATATATACATAGATATACTTAAATATATTGAAGTTACGATATTCGAAATACGCGAGAAAAGGATTTGTGAGCCACTATCAATTAATTAAGAATTATTGGCTAAGCCTATGTGAGTTTAATGAAACTCTCAACTAGAATTTCGCGGCCACCACAGTGTGTAGCATGACAGCAACGCATCTATGCCAATCTTTCATGTTTTGCAAATACATACATATGCAACTGGAAACACTATTGTGAATGATAACTCATAAGTCTGCCTACCAAAAGAAAAGAAAACAAAGTTATTTTAACAATTGGTTGTTAATTTTTCTAAAAATATTTTGATAAAAAATTTAATAATATTTACAAAGCTTTACAACAAAATGCAAAAATGTCCATTATTTAAAGAAAAGTAAAATAAAAATCGAAATATATTTTGGATAAAATAACAAAGAAATCTAGAAAACAACTTTTGGTGTGAGGAGTGAAAACTGTAAAAAGTTGAGTAATATCGCGAAAAATACTTCGATACCAAGGTTAACACTTTAAAAAGTGTTTTGTACAAAATTATAAAGGTACTGCTTTTATAAACAATTACACTTTTAATGAAGTTCCCAAGATAATTACACAAATGCAAAAAAAAAAAAAAAATAACGGTATCGATTTTTAACACTTCTACATACACAACTTACGTCTAAATACCTAATATTGTTATAAAAAGAATATTTTCCTTAGTTACAGAGATTTGTTGGGCAGAATGAGTGCTAGATCGCGAAGACCTGGTACGGCTAATAGCCAAACCTTGAATGAGTGTGTTCAAGTGGTGGTAAGATGTCGTCCCATGAGTAACAAGGAACGATCAGAAGGTTACGATGAAGTTATAGGTGTTTATCCCAATCGTGGTGTCATTGAAATTTCCAACTTTTCTGATTCACAAAAAGAACAACGTAAGGTGTTTACCTATGATGCTGTTTACGATGCAGGCTCATCACAGACTACGGTGTACAACGAGATTGTATTCCCATTGGTCAGTTCGGTTTTGGAAGGTTACAATGGTTGCATTTTTGCCTATGGGCAAACGGGTACAGGCAAAACATTCACCATGGAAGGCATAAGAGGTAACGATGAATTAGTGGGCATAATTCCGCGTACATTTGAGCAAATCTGGCTACACATTAATCGAACGGAAAATTTTCAATTCCTGGTGGATGTTTCATATCTGGAAATTTACATGGAGGAGTTGAGGGATCTCTTGAAGCCGAATTCAAAGCAATTGGAGGTGCGCGAATGTGCATCAGGTGTCTATGTACCAAATTTACATTCAATAACTTGTAAAAGTGTAGATGATATGATGAATGTAATGAAACTGGGAAATAAAAATCGTACTATTGGTTTCACCAACATGAACGAGCACAGTTCAAGGTAAGGATTAAAATTATTTATTGAAAACATGACAATTTAAAATATGTAGATAAAATACGTGGGTATTGTACGAAGGTTTTGGTTTTTAGTAAATATTAAATGTGGATAAAAATTTATATACAGAAGAGAATTGTCAGGAAACAAAAAAAAAAGCACAATGTGGTGAAAAAATACTAGGAAGTGAAGGAATCATTAGGAATACGATTTGAAAAATTGTTAGGAAGCACTGAACTCAAAAGAGGAATAACTCCATGCAAAAACTAGTACATATGTATTAGTTTTATCTCATGAGAGGTAATCCTTAAATTCGGTGTTGTGTCTTAAGATGATTTTTTAGAATATTAGCAAATGCAAGCTTTTTATGGCAGTGCAAAAAAAAAAATCACTTGTTATATGAAACTAATGCAGTTTTGCTTAAAAATAATATTTTAAAATTTTTCTATGAAACGTATGATGATTTTGAACACCAATGAAATGTAACAGTTGAAGTGACTGTAAATGTAGACCCAATATTTTTGCTTCCAATTTGAACAAAACGTTCATCATTATTTTATTATTATTTATTGTTACTTCCTTCGATTGAATATTATCTACTAAGGTGCCTTTTAGTATCTAATAATTGCTTAACCATTTACGTTTTTAGATCTCATGCTATTTTTATGATAAAAATCGAAATGTGCGATATTGAGACCAACACAATTAAAGTGGGAAAGCTTAATCTTATTGATTTAGCGGGCAGCGAAAGGCAAAGTAAAACGGGCGCTTTAGCAGAACGTCTTAAAGAGGCAAGCAAAATCAATTTAGCTCTGTCTTCTTTAGGGAATGTTATATCAGCCCTGGCAGAGAACTCGCCCCATGTTCCCTATCGCGACTCAAAACTAACGCGTCTTTTGCAAGATTCTTTGGGCGGTAATTCAAAAACCATAATGATTGCTAATATAGGCCCTTCAGCATATAATTATAACGAAACTTTAACTACTTTACGTTATGCCTCTCGAGCTAAAGCCATACAAAATCAACCAATTAAAAACGAAGATCCTCAAGATGCTAAACTTAAGGAGTATCAGGAAGAAATTGAACGTCTCAAGCGATTAATAGGCTCAAAACTGCAGCAAACAAAAGTGGAGAAACCAACCAAAAAGATAGTTAAAAAACCAAAGACAGAGAGGAAAGAGAAAGTCCAACAAAGAGAAATGGATGAAAGCGCCATCACTTGTACTATTGACGTTAATGATGTTGAGGAAAATGAATTGGAATCAGATAAAGAAAATGAAGATGAGGAGGAGGTGGCCAAGACAAATGAACAACTGGAATCTGAACGTTTGGAGACGGCAAAACTGGCCGCTAAATTGTCGCAACTTGAATCGCAATTAGTGAGAGGAGGAAAAAATTTACTCGATACCTACAGCGAGCGGCAAGTGGAATTAGAAAAGAAGTTAGTTGAAATAGCAGAACGAAAAAAACGGGAAATTGAAATGCAGCAAAAATTGGAACTGCAGGAAGAAACTACCTTGGAAATCAAAGAAACTGTTACGTCGCTGGAGCAAGAAGTGGAATTGAAAAAACGCAAACTATCTAAATGCTATGCCAAATATTTGGCTTTACAACAAGAACATAACGATTGCAAATTTGAACACAATCAAGACTTGAGGGAACTGGAAATGGCACAAAATGAATTGGTTAAAGAACTTAAAAGGCAGCTCTTAATTATTGATAATTTTGTGCCGGCAGAAGTGAAGCAACGCTTGTACACACAAGCTAAATACGACGAGGAACAAGAGAAGTGGAAATTCTCTTCTTTTCCCATATACAATGATGGCAGCTATAATAATAAACGTCCTGTATCTGATCCCCAGCGTCGTAGACCCATATCCGAATATGCCTTGTTGGAAGCTAAAAACAATACCTCAGAAGCTGCTTTACGCTTTAAAAGTGAAAATATTGTCAACTATGAGTTAGAAATGCCTTGTCGCACTACCCAAGAATATAGAACACCCAAAGTGTCAGCATCTCTGCAAGCTGTATTGGCGCAAGCCATGCAAACTGGTGATGATATCGATATTGTCGATAATCACACTAACTCTATACGCAGTCGCTTGGAGAGCATTATTAATGCTAGTGCTAATGCAGCGGCTGCTGCAGCCGCTGCTACGGGAAATATGAACGGTCATGGCGCAAGCACAAATGGGGGCGTACCTTCATTGAATGGTGTGCGCAGCATAAAGGCTAGTCGTTCTACTGGAATATCTCCGACTTCAACTTTGGATTCAAACAGGCGTCCACCAACTGGACGGGCGGCAGCCAAGAAACCAGGCTCTGGTTATCCCAAAGCCCGAGGTCTAGTCACTAAATAAATTTAAGTTTGTATTTGTATGAGCTTTATCTATAACATGAACAACAGAGTCTGTTATCGTTCGTTACTTAAAAATTCTTTATATAATGAACAGTACGAATGTTGGCTATAGAAAAAGGCTAATAATTTCATGTATTTCATATACTTAAAAACCATTTTTGATTTAACATTATTTATTTCACAGCATAACTCTTTCTCCACAATTGTCTCTACTAAACATTAGTGCAATATATATTTTTTATATTTTATTTTGCGCTTCGCACTTTAAGTGCATTTGCTCAATTTATATTTCGAATACCACAATTATACGCAATTTAATCATTTTAATATTGAACTGCTTTATTTGTAAGTAAATTTAAATTAAATATGTTTTTATTATTATTTGAGCTCTCCCGCAACTTCGGCAAATAAATAGACAAACAGAAGAAATGACCTCATATAATAAATAAAATGTAGCTTGAAAAAGTGATTAGAAAATTTTCAGTTTTATGCATTTAAATCGGGTAAATATTTGTTATACAGAATAATATTTTCTCTTTAAGAAGTCCCTTTTACCATAAAAACGGTTTATAAATATGTACATTTATAAAACTTTCTCTTACTATATTTTAACTTCTTATATTTACGATATTTTGGTTTTAAATCAATAATAGTAAAATTCTCATATTTTCAAAATTTGTAAGAACTGTATAAATACGAAGAACGTGTAAGTTGCCAAAGTCAAACCCATAACATATGTATATGTATGTGTATACCGAAAAACGGCACATATCGTTGGTCTCATGCAAAAGGACCCTTACTACCATTTATTTTCAATCTCGATTTTGTTTTGCATATTTCATTAATTGGGAAAGGATTTTATATTGAAATATGCAAAAACAACGAGATTCAAAAAATGTGAGTTAGTACCTTTCTACATGATATTACAATGGGTAAAAATCAAGGTCACCAACAACCAATTTCTAAAATGTTTAGGAAAAAGAGAAAAACTACAGACACAATTTTCACACTATTATTCTAAATATAACGAGACTTTGCTGCAATAGCGCCATAACTCAAAAAATTTTGTTTTTGAGTTGAGAATGCAGAACTAATCGGTATTATCATTTTGTATATTGTGTAAAAAAGTTATACAAGTATCTTAAATACTCAGCTCTTGAGAGAAAACTTAATATGTGTTTTCCCATTAAGTTGCATGTAATCTCAAGACTTTTAGTGCGTTTTCTGCGAAACAAGCTTTTTTTGCAGCAAAGGCTCGATAAGAAGGGAACAGACAAGCAAGAAAATATTACATATTCTTATTCGCATTTTCCTTGTTTCCAAAGCAACATTGGAAGAAAACATACATAATTCTTTAAGCTTGTGAGTTTAATGGCAAACCTAAAATGTATTATAAAATTATTAATCTTTGTCATGAAAATTAAGTGTTAATTTTGAAATCATTAAAAGCAGCTAGTTTGTAGCTTTTTGTTTATTCTAATTTTGTAGCACAAATAAACATTCAGAAAACGCAAAAGTTTGGTTTTATTTGAAATAAATATAGAAATCTTTATTATGGAATTATGTGAAAGAACAACTTTTATGCACAGCAAAAGTACTGTTAATATTTTAGGAAAAGAATTGTTTATTTTTCTAAATTACTAATACCTGTTTTATCTACCATTTCTAAAAGCGTTTGCAACTTATTATCAAACAACTCGCAACGTATAGGCATTTCCAGCGAGTAAAATGGATTTTTCAAAGCATAATCTGAATATAATTCGTATATTTTGCGCAACAGTATTTCCATGCCACTTAGACCCGTTTCAGTTATAACAATAAATTTTATTCCCGTTAAAGTTTGAAAACAATGCAAGGTAAATGTATCCGCTTCCAATACTGATATGCCCGACGATTTGGGTTCCGGGCTTAATTGGCTGGCGATAGCAAATAGGGGATAAAACATACTGGCCAAAAAGATTTTTTCATTTGTAGTCATTTTAGGACGGCTAAATTTGAGGTTTACGGGATAATTTTCAGGAGATTCTAACAAGGTTTTAACATCACGTCCATCTTCCAATGTACAGCCATTTACGGGTGTTCCGTTTACAGACACCAGTACATGGCCAACTGCAAATAAAAGAAAAATACAAAGTAATAAGATTGAGATAAAATAATTTAGAATCTATCAGTTTACATACCATCGATGCCATCCTTGCGATTAAATGCCACAGTAACCTTTTTGGAATTATAATCTAACATAATATCTGGAGGGTAAGTAAATACTTTTTCATTTTCTATTCGTGGAACATTACTGTCTTGGTTAAATATTAGTCCTCCTGATTTGCTAACTATATAAACACCATAAATAATCATAATTTAATTTTATACCACTCGACTTTTTTCCTTTTTGTAAAGAATAATAACAAAGCAAAGGGTAGCCATGAGTAGGAAAATAAATTAGTTTAAGGAGTTAAAAACGGGGAAAAAACCTCAAATCTATATGTGGAAACTTTAATTTTATTTCAAATTTTAGACTACTTTACTTAATATATGAGCTATTTGCTTTCTTCAATAATTTGATGTACATACACAAGTACATCAGAACATTACACATAAATTGCTATGCCCAATTATTCAAGAATTGGAGAGAAATTAAAATTTAGAACTAGTTATTCTTACGAATTCAAAATTTCTCATGACGATTTAGCATTAAGTGTGGCAACACTGGTGCCATCTTATTTACCATCACTAGTTACGTTCTGTGTTTTCGTAACAGCTGTTGTGTATAAAGTTATCGTTTTTGCGGTTTTAATGTAATCCTGACCTTGAGGTGCTCGAGAAAGATACAATAAAATTTTAAGCTGTAAAAAGTGTTACAATAAGTTTTTATTAGTAAATATTCCACATCTTCTTCGAATATATAAATTTTCATACAATTAATAAACTAGTTTTTTGCACGTAAGTAAATAACTTCTTAGTTACATCATAAATGCATACATACATTCAGAAAAGTTTGGATAAAAAAAAACAAAAATTTCAGGAGAATTTATGACCTTGACGTCATACATACGGAAATTTGTTATCAACATGACTAAGGGTTTTAAAAATGTTACCCATTGTATTTTTGATATGGATGGGTTGTTATTAGGTAAGTGTAAAAAAGTTTTAGGAACCTTTTGACTTTACAGATCTTTGCTGGCGCGGGTGGAAATTTGGAGTTCAGTGGTTCTCAATCTATCATATACAATACCACATATTGTTCGAATTCGGAATTAAATTTGTGTTTGTTTTCTAACCTAAACTTTTCTAAAGTTAAAGGTTTTCTAATTACAAAAGAGTCTCATTTTCGACTAGTAGACGTTGGCGTTTTTATCTATTATGAATTATGTTTTCATCGATTATAAAGAAAAACAAAATTCCAATGGTTTTGTTACGTATAATAAAACTATAATTTTGTTCCCAAAAACAATTTTGGGCTCTTGAAATTTTTTTAAATTAAATGAATGTTTTTGTTTTGTTTGCCTTGATCAAAAACATTCTCGATGCTAATTTTTCTACCTTTGTTCACTTGTTTTTTTATAAATGCTTATTAAATCCAATATTTTGATACCACAATGGTTATGTTTTGATGTTTTTTAAACATTTTTATTTTTTTTTATTTTATGTTCTGGATACTCGTTCTTCGACCTTTTTTATTTTATTATAATATATAAATTATAATATATAAATTGATCAAAAACTGTAGAAAAACTTCCTCCAGTACAGCGTTTTCTCTAGAAAAAAGTGGCACAAAAAGGATATTTGGAAAATAAATGGGCCAAGTTATTCTTAAACTCAAAAACCAAAAATTTCTTTCAGTTTTGATGCGAAAAACAAAGAGTTCATAAAAAAATAAAGAATACACTTCAATACTCGGCCGTCTAGAATCTTTTATACCCTATACCAAAGTGTATAGAAGAAAAAATTTTTTGCGATACCCGCTATTATTACTGGGAAACATTTAATCTCAAGTAAAATCCCATCGTGATGACGTACGCCTAGACATACGTACACGTACACAAAACTATAAAAGTATATTCTATATGGGCGACATTCATACTGAATATACTATGCACTAGCTTAGAAAATGGAGACATTTTCAGTCACCCTTATTGTGGTTGGTATTTTCGTGCCGAAAGTGAGGCGTTCTTGAAAAATGATGCAGTGATTAGCAAAAAATACGAAACATTTCGAAATCTACTACAGGAACGTCATCCAATTTCAGTCATGGTTAACGCATGTGACTGTCAAAAGTGCAAAATCGGTGCGATTTTAAAATTTACAGCAACAACGAAAAATTTCGTTTTGAAACCACCAAATATAATCAGGATAAATACTCTCTGGTGTCGAAATTAAAAAAAATTTACATTACAAAATTTAAAAAAATTAAATGCATTAAAAACGGTGGTAACACTGCCAACAATAAATAAAATTTGATTATAAACTGTTGTTTTTTTATATTTACGCAATCAAGTGATATTGTCAACATTTAGTTGTAATTTATTTTTTCTATATCTCAGTAATTTAAGACCGGATTTGCTGATTTCAAAATCGACCAACTTCAACGATATTTAGGTCAATAAATTATCTAACCATTTTTCGTCAGTTTTCAAGCGTAAATTGGACGATACTGCTGCAATTTCACTATACCATTTCGTGAGATAACACGTTCTCCAAACTTGGTTTTCAAGAAATTTGGGGCCAAAAATATTCGGTTATCATTGACCGGTAGCGGTTTCCATTCACAGTAACACCGGCACAGTGATCATCACGGACGAAGTACGGCCTAATGACGCCGCCGGTCCATAAACCGCACCAACCCGTAATTTTTTCGGGATGCAATGATGACTCATGGAGTACGTGGGGATTGCTGCCTGACCAATAATGCATATTATGTTTATTGACGAAGCCATTCAGGCAGAAATGAGTCTCATCATAAATTGGATGTAGCGCTCTTAACGTTGAGGCCTTACTGAAGAGAAATGTCAAAAGAGCAGTACGAAATATGGCGTCGTCTGCTGTCCCTGTCGCTGTACTTTTGTAGCGTCCCTGTTGAAAAACCCGTTACATATCAATTGGCTCTTATAGCAAATAAATAATTAAGTTCATTTTTGAATCTCGCATATCTCTAATATGAATCTATACAAATCTACGAAGCTGAGGAAGTTGAAATTTAAATTTTGTTCATTTAGTATCCCCTAAGCTGCAAATGTTGTACATTTCTTGAAAATCTTGATTAGTTGAATCTACTTGCAAGAATTTGTTTTATTCAGGTCGAAACCTAAACTAGCTAACATTTTTCATATACACGAATTGACACACTTTGTATATAAAATTTAAAATTTAAACTTAAACTCAGTGATATTTTCTTACCCCCTAATTCATAAAAATTATTATATTTTCTTATAAGACTGTTATTTGACATATTTGTATGGAAAATCTGTCAAATAAGAGCTTTATAAACCTGTTATAATTTTTATGAATTAGACGGTTAAGCTGTATATGCATTTTTTTTTTTTGACAATCGCATCACTTGTTTAGGAACTGCAGATTTAATTGCAATCCCTGCCGACTTTGTCTCGCAATCCTTACTTCCCTGAGGAAAGGGACAAAACGAACCGCGAGTTCGTTGAAAGGGAACCAACACGATATATTAAAAAACGTGTCATAAGGAGTGTCATATGCATCAAAAATAGTAAAATTCACTCTTTAATAGCACAACGGCAACGCTGCTCCAGTATTTAATTTCTGCCAACAATACCACGACGTTCCCTTAAATACAAACATTTGTACATTGGAGGTCTAAAAGTTTATGTATATATGTATGTATATGGTTTGATATATTCAGCAACCATCAGTTAAAAACTCGTAAAGCTCTAAACACATAGACGACAGCAGACAGCAAGCAGCAATATGTCAAAAATAAAATGCATGTGTTTAAATGAAAACGATTATTTTGACGGCAGCAGGGCAGCACGACTGCACAACAGCATTTGCTGCTGCTGCCAACTTAGGCTATTTTCTATTTTGACGGGCAGCAAATAAGCAAATATAGTGTTGCCATTATATACATAAATTGGACAAATTAGAACAAAAACTTTTTTTTTAATATTAAACACAAAAGAACATTGCAAAAATACAATAAATAAATAAATGTATGTGTTTTTATAGTTTTTTCGTGATATTATTACATTTTTCATCAATATTTTCAATTTTATTCATTATGAAATAAGAAATACGGCATCCCTAAAAGTAGCATTGCTAAAATACACAGCTGGTTATTTTCAATATCAAAACAATTTTTTTCGTTTGAGCTAATTTTTTGTGATATTTTATTTAATTTTCATCCTGGTTGCTTTGAAAAAGTGTTCTTCATCTTTTTCCTTGAGCTGTTGTACACATGTTTTGTAAATGCCCTCCTCATCATGGGTTATATTTACTGGGCGAACCCACCATCTTCGGTTTCTTGTACTATTCGTCTTATGGGCTTTATACACTTCAGCTGTAGTCTGAGCTATTTTAACAATTGTTGTGATAAAATTCGCTAAATTTTCTTCGCTCATTTTTTATATTTTTGAACTTTGAATTTGTAATATTTATAAAAATTCGAAATTGATTTACACACCAGCTGATTATTATGTTGTTGCTGTCTTCAAAATAATTATGAAGCCGACTTCAGAGCAGCATTTGAAGTTGGCTGCACTTGAAGTTGGCAGCATTTGCAGTCTGCTGTCGTCTATGTGTTTAGAGCTTAACTTTTTTGAGTGATTACGTTAGTTCACATTTAAGGTGACGACCTATAATTTTGTAGGCCAAATGTGATGTATTTCTTGCAAAATTTCCACTCGATAGGAATGCGTTCACGAACGCTAATTCCGTAATGAAGCTTTTGTTATGAGTACACATATAATTTAACTTTTTACATAACTTTTCGATTGAGAGCCACTGAAGAAAAAAAAATTCAAACAATATCCATGTTTGTAAAACATCATTAGTCAAAGATATCCATGGGAATAACTTTTGCATCGAAATTTAGACACTGAAGCTCTGTATACCAAGTCTATACAAACAATTTTAAATAAATATGGCAAAACATTCACGTGGGAAGTAAAAATGTCTTTAATGGGCGTCAAGCATATGGAAATGTGTGAAAGCATCGTAAAAGTCTATGATCTTCCCTTAACTCCTGAGGAATATTCCAGTCTACAAAAGGAGGAAAACTCAAAAATAATGTCTACTGCTCAATTAATGCCAGGTAATTTTACAAAGATCATTCAAGAACTAATTTTTTGTTTGTTTCTTTTTTCCCTCTTTTTTTTGGTTTTTTTGTTTGTTTTTTTGTTTGTTTTTGCCTCAATTCACAGACACTGAACCTGTGTATGAGGAAGTCATAAGGCAAATAGCACAGTCATATAATAAAACGTATCCAATTGAGGTGCGTCTTAAGCTATTGGGCACTACGGAACCACGCACTGCTGAAATAGCGGTCACTGATTTGGGTTTGCCCATAACTCCGCAAGACTTTTTGGAAAAATTTCACGTATTATGCCGAAAATTATTAACTCAATGCCCCATGAAGCCAGGTTAGAATAAATATGGTTTTATGAAATTTTTATTTTCAATACATTTTTAATAGTCGTTTTTAAAGTTGTTTACAACTGCACGTTTATAAATATAAATAGATCATTACTGTATATGCTGGCCAATTCTAGTTGAAAATTGGAAACATTTTAAAAATAATAACTAAAGTCCATATTCATAATAATAATTGTAAGTTTATTAAGCTCTTAATTGAAGTATTTCTACGGAATATTTGTCAAATAAACGTGTAATAAACCTTCAATAGTTTTTATGAATATGGGTATAAAAATTTACAATTCAAAAATAGTTGTAGCCATCGAATATGGCAGTATTATTATTATATGACCTATTATAATAATTAGCTATTATTTCTGCTACGACAATTGTAATTATTTATTGAAAAGTATATAGGAATACAAGCTCAACAATAAAATATTGCAAGGCATTGATTAAATTAATCTTCTTAGCTGTTGTAGATCTTTTAAATGTAATTTCAGATGCCGCTCAAAATATCATTCACCCTACAAGAATGCAAATTTGCGAAAAATCTATTTTGTTATGCCCTTAAAAATACATATTTTTCAATTCCTTTTTTTAGAGCTGCAAGCGATATCGATTTGGCACCGATATGTTAGTGATAGTTCAGGTTTGTCGATTTGACTACATCCGCGATAACATACAAACATTTTGATGCCTCAGGAATCAATGTTTTTATAATGATTTCCCATTATTGTATCAGGTGTAGTGTTCAAGTAAAGTTCTTGTTCTAAGACTAAGGTGCAAAATGACGTTATTAGTTTAAATGAATAGTTTTCCTATTCAGCAACTAAATGTGAAATTTAAACTTAATTTAATTTTTAATTGCGATCCCAAACCATGGACCTTATACATTTAAAACTATCTCCAAATCCATAACTTAAAAAAAATACTATTAGGGTTTTCACGATGGGTAGTGCAAATGTGAGCAAAAATGCTCTGCTTTTTTTCGCACAACAACAAAATGTATGTATTTGCACTTTGCTTCATTTTTCCTCATTTGCACTAAAAAAAACCTTGAGCAATAGAAGTGTGAAAAAATGCTCAGTTGAAAATAAATAATGTAAACAACAGCAGATGGCGTCAGCAGGTGGCGAAGTCGACTAACAATTTTCCGTCGAGTAGAAAAAAATAGCGGCGGCGACAAACATTTTTAATGCAATAAAAAACCAATTCATGTGAATTAAAAATAAGACTTTTTTCCAAACACTGCAATAATAATTAAAGAATATATCACGTTTTAATTTTAATTTATATGGCTGTCTTTCCAAAAACAAACAAAGATCGGCAGTGGCTTGTAAGACAAAAATAAAGTCAGCGGCGGCTGCGAGCTGACTTGATCCCGATGGTCTTTGCACTCTGTGACATTTCGTGCCGCATTATATGCATATTACCCAAGATACAATTAACAAGGTAGCCTCGTCAGCTAAACCGTTAATCAACTGACTACTTTAGGTTGTACAAAAACAAAATGTATGTTATTTTTATTGAAGTTGTTCTTATTGTAGCGAAAAGGCTACTATGTTAGTTGTAACATGATATTACCATGATACAACTAATAAGGTAGCCTCATCAGCTGAACCGTTAATTATCTGGCTACTTAAAACTGTCAAGGGAATACAGAGATGAAAAGCGGTCAAAACGAGATAGCAAATCAGCTTAAGCTCTGCTCATCTCTCTTCTGTGAATGTAGAAGTGGCGACGTTGTACAGCAGTTGTACAAAAACAAAATACATGTTATTTTTATTGAAATTGTTCTTATTGTAGGGAAAAGGTTGCCTTATTAGTTGTATCATGGCATATTACAGTAGCGTTATTTAGAATTTTGAAATATGTAGATAAGAGAATTTAACCAAAAAAGAAACAATTGTGTTCTTAAAAATAAAATAAAGAGTTTGTTAACTAAAGCAATGAATTTCCAAACCTTCAACAAGCAAAGATTGCAAGAAAAGACCCAGGCATAAAGCAACCAGATTGTGCAGATTTGCACGATCAACCATAAAATGCACTGCGAATTTGCACAAAGCATATTTGCACAGCTAGCGTCGTGAAAACCCTTTATATTTTGATGAGATGAAATGAAAGATCGGGAAATCTGCTGCGCTCTGGCAACCATGTAATCCTTATTCGCATTTCCGTTTCCTAAACTCGTACATATCAATGCATATCTACACATCTACATACATGTATTTACCACTATACTAATGATCTATTTTTTTTTTCAGTTTTATTATGATCGATATTATTCATTTACAAATTTTTTATTCAATGGTTTACTAGACAGTTTTATGTACACATGCATACATATTTTATTACTCTGAAACATATTTTTATATTTAGATGAAAATATTACTGAAGTTTAAAACATTTTTGCCCGAAAAATAATGTATTCAATATACATACATACATTGTTACATATCTCTGTATATTAGGTTGGGTCGATTTGGCAATCGATATTGTGCCATTAATTTTTCGATAGTTTGTGGCATGAGGAAGAAAAAGCTCCAATATGACATATCAAAAAACCATTTCGAGACGTCTAATTTAAATTTTTAACGCGGCTTGCTGGTAGTGCAAATTAATAGAAATCGTCACGAAAGCGTGTAAGCTGTTTATATGTATTGGTGTATCTTTCGACAAACAATTGTATCAATAAATATTAATTAGTTGTGAAAACTGACACTATCAGTTGATAGATGTCGCTAAAGTAAAGTATGTCACAACAAAAAACAGCAATATTGAAAAATTTTCTTCGTTTTGTAGCAGATTGACAAAAAAATACTGCATGTGTCAAAAGTAAAAAAATAAAACGTTCCAAAAATTTTAAGAAGCATATAAAATTTCATAATTTCAAAAACAACACAAAATAAAACATACAGATATCATCTTGTATTGCATTCGAAGATGAAACGTAAGGAACTTCGTTCCTAATGGGGGTCCCCCGACCGCATTTCTTTTTTTATTAATTTATTTATTTTTTGTATGGGAGTGCCTTTACGGAGGGGTGATACGGGGTCAGCTTTTTGGGAAAAAGTATTTGGCGGCAAAAGTTATTGGAGGTTGGTGTTACATTTTACTTCTCCACGGGCACCCTGAGATTGACTAATCCCGTTTTTTTTTTTTTAATTAGAATCCTCGAACCTGAAATTTGACCCCCATCGCTCTAACTTGCCCCAGGGAACCCGTAGAGCAGTCGAATGTATGACCCACCACCAATAAATTTCTCCCCACGTCTCCTCAAAGGGGCACCCATACAAAAATAAAAAAAATTTGAAAATCGGTCACCTCCAAAAATGATTTTTTTTTTTTTTTGATGTATCATAGTAGAAGATTTATTTTTTCTCAAGCCAAAATTTGTCCAAAAATCTATGGCACTATATCGTAAATTTTTGTCCCCACAAATCGACCCGGCCTAATGTATATATTGGTATACCAAGTGTTGAGTGTGTTTTGTCTTTGAGCATTAGTTCGCTTTTTGAATTAATTTGTTTTTTCAATCAATTGCAAATAAAAGCTAATTTTTTGATGTTCATATTACTATTATTTCTAAACTGTGGTTTGCAAGTGTTTCGCAACTGGTCAAGTGGTCGTGCCAAATCCGTAGTGCTGTATATAATTCATTCGAGAGAAAAAGAGGGAGAAAAAACTTTTGATTGAACAGTAGTAATAAAAAAGAAAACTAAAAGCAGAAAATTGCACACATATTTTTTGTTTCTATATCAAACATTTTAACCATCTTTTCGTTTCATCTACTCATGCATTTTATCTTTTCCATCAAGAGTGATTTTTCCAAAATTCTTTTGAAGATTAAAAAAACCTATTCCATATAGGAATGAAAATTCAATGTGATGTCCGCTGGACTGAACACATTTTTCTTGTCGCAAACGAAGCATTTTAGTCCCTGTTTTTTTTGACCATGCGGTCTTTTCATTATTTATAACACCTTTATCCGACCAAAAATTAAATACAACTCTCATGTTTGGGTCGGTGCCTGGGAATTATGGAATAAGTAGTCGGGTTCCAAACATTCTTTTAAGTTTTTTCGGTCGTACTGACGAGTTGATTAGCATCAACGTAATGTTGGCGCACATATAGACGACTGAAAAAGACAGAAAACATTAATAAGGTCTATGCTTAGACCTAAAATAATACATTTCAATTGGCTCTTATAGTAAATAAATAATGAAGTTCATTTTTGAGTTACATATTTTATTTTAAAATCAATAACTAATTGTTAAACATTTTCCGTTCATTGCAAACTATTTTTGTATTATTTTAGTTTCTGCACTAATTGTTCGGAACATAAAATCATCCCAATTCACATACATAGATATATTCATGTACACACACATATGTATATACTTATTAAAGCATGAATCATTAGCTAATTCGGTTATATAACTATTGTATATTGTTGTTTCTGGTAATTTGTACAATAACTGTCAGTTCATCGATATAGAACATGCTGGTTCGTTCGAGTGTTGGTGAAGTATTGAGTATTAGGATACAGAATACTAAAAACAGTTATTCCATACCTTCGGCGTTACACTATCTCACCAATTGTAACAGAAAATTCAAAATAATATGCAACTCTATTTGAATATCAACGCTGATCAATGTGGCAAGTGAAGATAGTGAAAGAAAAAATAATAATTAGTACCTATTAAGTTTATTCGACCCTATTTTTTAGTTTAATATTATTTTATTATTTATATTTTGCCAATGCAACACACCCCTCTATACCTACATACACCATTTTCTCTGCAATTGCCATAAGACTCAAACGATTAAACATGACATTATTTCAGCATTCAAGCCCATTAATATGCCTTTCAAATGCTACACCTTCCAGTTTATCGTTGATAATTGAATATCTTAAAAAGACTCAATTGTATAATGCAATATAATATAACTTTATAACATACATATAGATGAAAAAACACAAGAACACGTAAGAAGATCAAAATAACTAAACACAATTTTGTGCTGAAGGCCTAAGCTGCCATCAGCCTAAAAAAAATGTTATCTTTTAATTTTAATTATAAGGCTAATAGAATCATAAATAAATAAATAAATATTTATATTTCTTCTATTTATTTGCAAATATTTCGCTCTCCTTCGCATAGCTTCTTCAGGGCAATAATAACTATGTATAATCACATTAAAAAAAAAAAATTGCCAATTTAGTTTTTTCAACAACTTTTTTTCTCAAGTACCAACATAACAGAAAAAAATGCGAACATCGAACATACGTAACTCACGAAATTTAAAAATAACGGTTATTTTTGATCAGACCTCGTACGTGTAAATCTAAACGATTCATCACCTGCCACGATGCCATAGACGTGTTCCGAAGCACCGCGATTGTATTTTTTGAGCATTTCTTGCGACCAATCGACGCAGCCTTTTTTGAGCGATTGACAAATTGTGTGGAATCCAATGCAAACAAATTTTTTGACAGTCAAATGTTTATGAAATATTGAAAGTAGTACGTATGGTCCCAATAATACTTAAGGTTGTCTCAATCTCACGATAGGTCACATGATGCTATTGCAATATACGAATGGTTTTCAGAACTACAACTGATTTTGGACGTTCGCGAAATTCGTCGTAAATTCGACCGCGATTGAGTTCACCATACCATCGATAAACACTGGTCCTTGATGGAGCTTCATCGCCAAAAATTTAATTAACTTCATCCATGCGTTGTTGCTGAGTTAATCCACGTCGAAAGTTGTAAAAAATAATCGCACAAAAATGGTCACGATTTAATCTCATTTTTGGGCCGAGATAAATCTTTTAAGGTGCTGTAATCAATTTCAATAGTGCACGTATGTCGAAACGTTCTGAGTACGTATAACCTCAAAAATAAAGCTTTCATTTGCCATATTGCAACACTAGCCAAACTTCGTATATACCCCAGCAGCCAATTAGTCTTAAATATTTCTTGTTTTCTTTTTCACTACAGTTTTACCACACAAAAATCTGTTCAATTTTGCGGAAGTAAAACCGAACTAAAGCCCGATAAAGTATTTAACAACTGTAAATCAAAAAAGTTCTATTTTAAAAGTTCAATTAATATTATTAAAAAAAATTTTTGTTTTTAATAGCAATATACGAAAGAACACTTCTCTTTTAACTGCAAAAATTTCGCTTCTTGAATTCATACTCAAAACAAAGATGTCCGTCCTTATTTACGTAATAAACATAATATATTTTTTTAAGCCAGTAACAAAGTGTGAAATATCGTTTTGGTTTTATTTATGTTAATAGAAGAAAGAAAAACCGCGAACGAACGAACGACCAGATGCGATATCGATGAACCGCCAGTAAACATTATGTATTCATATTTTAATTTTGCATTGACACATTGGATAGCAAGTTGTATTTCGATAATGCTACTTTCTTAATGATTTGAAAACCAATACTTTTTAGGAGCCGAACGTCTTTTACGTCATTTACACAACCACAACATACCGTTCTGTTTAGCTACCAGCTCTGGCGAACCAATGGTTGAGTTAAAAATAACTAATCACCAAGAAGTGTTTAAACTCTTCCATCATCGCGTATGCGGCTCAACCGATGCTGAAGTGAAACAGGGCAAACCCGCTCCTGATATTTTCCTTATTGCAGCCTCTCGTTTTCCCGATAAACCGGATCCATCCAACTGTCTGGTTTTCGAAGATGCGCCGAATGGTGTAAAGGCTGCACATAGTGCTGGCATGCAGGTGATAATGGTACCTGACGAACGAGTGCCTTTGGAATTGTCTGCATTGGCAACACAACGTTTAAAATCATTGGAGGACTTTCAACCGGAACTCTTTGGCCTGCCACCTTTTAATAAATAGATGGTACACAGCAAAGTATTAATCTTTCGTTAAAATGTATTGCAATTTTGTGTGCTTAATTTAGTTAAATTTTTATATGGCAAACAGGTGCATATGTGTGAGTGTGTGTGTGTGCATGTGCATACATACATACATATGTACATGCAACTTATGTTTATTTAAGAAACAAAAGGAATTGTGAATGCAAGCTGAGCTTACTTTAAAATATGTTAAAACACTCCTAATACTTCTTAAAAAAAAAAAAAAAAAAAAATAGAATAGAATAAAATGAGTGAATTGTTATTTTCCAAAAACGGAATTTTTATTAATGTAAATTGGCCAAGGCGGCGATACGTAATTTTTTTTGTTCAAAAGTGTTATAAATAATTTATATTTCTTACCGCCAGTCCCATGATGTCACCCGACATCGATCGCTCACTCAGATAGATGTAAATAAATAAAAGGATTTAACATTTTGTTGTTGTTTCCAGTGTCTGGAAGTTTAGAGGCTTCGAAACGGGTAATTGTTCCCCCGCTAAAATCATACATAATTATACCTCTTACTATTTTTGCTATTCATTATTATTAATTTCAATTATAGTAATAGTTTGAACTAGTAGTCTGTTTATAATTTCAATAATTTATAGCTGCCATCCCGTACTCAACAGCCTGCGGGATCCCACAAAAACTGTTTCCGTACTCAAAAAGTTTGATCCCGTACTTTTTGGACTGAGTTTGGTAAAATGAGAGTAATCATGAATTTCTCTCAATTATAAACAAAAATTCACAAATGTAGGGGAACACCAAAAACCACATTTCATCCCAAAAAGTAGAATGTGGTATATTTATGTGTGTGAAGATAAATTTTAAAAATTTTTAACCACGGACACAAACCTTCAAAGTTAACAGACCTCTGATAAGCCTAAAAATTAAAATTTTTATAAAAAATACATTTAAAAACAAAAATTTATTGTTCACTAACTAATATTTTCAAATTGAATTTTAGTGAAACGGAGTCACAAAAGTGTCAAACGCAGTCGCAAATGAGGAAATTTAAAAAAGGACTTTGGTCCTTTTCTCGAAAACGGTTTGGAGATGGGCGAAAAAAATTATTGGACATCGTATTAGATTGGCTCTAATATAATGTCCAACAGTCAAAATGTGTAACAGTGCGTTTTTGTGGAAATTATAAGCATTTAAAAAAAAATCTACCCCTGAAATTTCAAAAAGGACGGTAGATGGGTGAAAAAAACTATTGGACATCGTTTTAGAGCCCATCTTGATGCGATGTTTAGATTCGACATACCTCCATTAGAAGCTTTAAAATGAAACTTTTATTCGGTCCACTTGGGTCCTAGAAGGTCCAACTGTGCTATACCATATGTATGTACCTATATACTTTTCTTTATTTTATTTATGCAGTTGCTGAAATTGGAATATTACAAATGACATAACGTGGAGGCTTTGATACAAAGAATTTTCACCATCTGGCCTTTAATAAGAACATTCTTTTGTTTTATTTTTCCACTTAAAATTAGCCTAAACAATTTTTTCCCACGATTAATTTTTGTTGTATAACATAAATTATTTGCCGACAGCTTCCACTTGCTTTTGAATATCTTGGGCAGATTGATTTGTTAATGGTACGGAAGTTTCTTTGCCCAAAGCTACAAAAAAAGGGTCTCATATTAAATACTTGTTGTGCATGTTATACATTGAATGAATTTACCATAACGTGCCCATAAACGAGGCTGAACTCCAGAGCATTCTCTTATCAATATAGGCAATTCAGGATTTTCCTTTTTCAATGAGGGATAAAAACGTTCCACATATTCTCTTTAAAGAAACGAACTATTAAATTTTACCTCGGATGTGTAGATTATGTAACCTCAATGTTCCGTTTTTTGGGTATATTTACCTAGCTCCTTTAGAGGCTTCACCCGTTTGACACAAATGTAGGCGTAACTCCTTTAGTTTAGGGCTCATTTTTGTTAATCTGGTTACTCCCACACGCATTTTACTCTTATTTTTTTATGTTGAAAATATGCAGCCAAAGTTACAAATCGACTTGTTTTCTTGCCCGAAAACAAATTTCTATTTACACATTGAATGTCAAAAACCATATGTTTTCTTAGAGATGTGATAAACAACTTTCTAGCTATCGATAGTTTTTAGTACACAGATTTGCTCAGTGCAAATTATTGTATTTAACCGGAGGATAAAATGCTATTTAGCTTGTTTCCGGTTGAAGAAGAACTATAATAAAAGTACGTAACGTGCTTTTATATATTTGAATTGTTTTTTTCTATTAAAAATAGAAGTCTTTGCGACCTTTTAGTACATATGTGTATGTATGCATTACTTTGTGACCGATTACTCGACTGTTTGTTGATTGAATTTTTTCATCACGAAATCTCGCCATAAAGCATCTTTGGGCTGAAGAACTTCTCTCGCCTCATCGAAGTTATATTGAATTGGTTAATTAAAATGGTTACCACTGACTGCATCATTAGTCGATCTTTTGAAGTTTAATTTTTAGCCACATCACATAACCCTTTTTATAAGTCGTATACAATTAATTGATTACAGAAATGTAAAAATTTGATTGGGCTTGTTTACCAGCATACATATTGTACAAGTCATATTATAAATTTAGAATTACAAACTTCTCTACCTCAGTACTCCAAATGACCAGACACCGGTAGGACGCAAGAATTCAATGGTACATGCAACCCTGGCTTAGCTTACAACAGTGTTCCGCAATACCGGCTGTTGGCGCGTCTATTCTAATTTGAATAAATAGCTTTGCAACTGATATTTTTTAATAATTTCCAAATAAAAATTGGTGACATTTTTCATTATTACCCAGCAAAAGGCAGTCATGTATTATGTGTTCATTGGATCGATTCACTAATTCTAACTGAGAAACTGTTCCCTAAATTCTCACATAAACTCATCTCCAATGACAAGCTATAGTGAAAATCATGAATTTTTACCTTGTTCGTGATCGAACAAAAAATAATGTAAGACAAAAACAAATTCAGCAACAACTCAGCAGTCTATCAGAAATACCGTTATTCGGCCCTAGATAGTATGTACTTGTACAGCATTTTCGTCATGAGAATTTTTGGTGAGTAGAAAACCAAGAAAATGACCCAAAAATTTCGAGTAAGTGTAGCTCCTTTAGTTGCTTCCATCTAAAATTTTGAGACCATTTGTCATCGAACCGCTCATTTGGTCTTCCCCTGGTGAATCTGAGGCTGATTGATTTCAGCGATTGAATACAAAAGGTACACAAATACAATTTTCATTTTGTGTGCTCCAAGGCAGCCAATATATTCCAGCCTCGAATAGAATCGTGTTGGCAAACTAAATGAAGTAATTCTATTGTTTTTAACTTAATGTTTATTTTTTTTATTTCGAAAAAAAAAATATTTAACATAAAAACATTTTGCGGGATTAGTGTTAAAAATGTAAATTTATTTTGTGAGAACTAACATTAAATAATATTAAACCGATCTCAAATCAGTAGTCATGCATAATTTATGTATATAATAACTATTGAAAAATTCATAAAAGCCACTATTATGAATCCGTGTCATCGAATGATATAAAAATGTTTTGAAATAAATCAGAATTAAAAAACCATATGTTTGTTTTACCACATAATTTGTTACGAAATACTGCAAATTATTGTTTTTCTTCGTCAGTGGGATCACAATCGGCGCAATGCCAAGAGTAACCCCTAATTTTAGGAGTCTTTTTAAGAGGAGGATCCAAGCAAGTGAAATGATAATGCTTGCGACATTCATCACATGTAACGGCATTTGAAGTTGTACCGGTCCCGTTACAAACACAACATGAGAGTATTTGATTGACATTTTGGGTTGAGGTTTTCGAGCGTGACGCTGATCCCCCACTAAGTCCAAAAGACCTGCGTGGTGGTACTGATTTACGAGGACTACTCTTGCGTGGTGAGGGCGTATTCTTTGCAGGTGAATTTGCTGCCAGTGATGTATGCGTAAAAGTTTTACTAGTTATAGAAGGAGATGTTGTAACGTTCATTTTTGTTATTGAAGGAGACCTTGTACTGAAATTCGCCACAGCAACATCTTCGACCGTCTCCACAGAACCCGGACGTGAAGCCTCATCCGCTGAACGCACCATATCTGCTGACACATAGAAAAATTGAGCCTCCGGCGTAACTTCACCCGGTAGTGGTAGCGTTTTGAATTTAATTTTTATCTTCGGTATACCGGCAGCTGAATCATTTGGCATTTCCAAATCATGCTGTTTCTTTTTACGTTTACGTTTATGCTCTTTATTCGCAGATTTGTCGGTATCCGAAGATAAATTATGTTTGTTTCTATGTTTGTCTTTTCGTTTTTGTTTGCGGGCTTGTTTTGAATTATCGAAAACCGAAATAGAGTTTATATTGTTCGCAGCCAAGTTACTACCCAAAGCCAGTGGATCAGTTGATTCAGTTGATGTAACAGGTAATGGTGTTGATGTTTTGGAGTTCACTACTAAAAGTAATGACTCATTATTCGATAGCGACTGCTGCACAGGGGCTGGATGGTGAGTACCTTGTAAGAAAATAATTTATAAGAAAATCTTTGCATAAACAAAATGCTTACTAGTAATAAAATTAAGACTTAAATTGTAATTCTAAACAGCCGATTTAAGGATATATACTTACTATTTCTTATATCTTGAATTTTTTTTAAACAAATTAAAGCAGTATTGAATACAAACGGGAATGTTGTTAGTTTCTTGAAATTTCTTGAATAAATTTTAAATAAGATTCTTCAAACATGCAAAAGAATTTAGAATTAAAAAAAATTAAAACGTTATATACTTAAGACTTAAATAGTATAGAGTGGACATGATTTAAAAAATAAGTATATCAGAAAATTTTCAGGATATTTTATTTGACCTATTCACAGGCTTCTTGTATGGTTAATACAGATTTGTAAAATGAATATCTTTAATAGAAATATTTAGTTTTTCTAATTGAATTAAATTTTCATTTTCTTAAACAGCACAACTTTTTATGGTGGACCAGTACTAGGATATGACCCTTATTATGCATTGCGTTGCACAGGATTCGGGAAAATAGGCGAGGGAGGGAGGGAGAAAAAGGGAAAATAGGAAGTGTTTGCGGGCGTTTGATTAAACAAAAAATAATAACGGAAACTATAATATTTATTTTTTCATAATTAAATAAATCAGAGCTGATTATGCTTGATTTGTCTTTTTAGTATACAGTGTACATATATACCTTCGACACTATTCAGTCAATAACAGTTAACACAAACTCTTCAATATTTCAAAACTTCAACTATAGAGACGAGACGATTACGTTTATGGATCTCAATTTCTTTCTATATTATTTTTGTGATTAATATTAATTAAATAAGACAAAGAAAACATCAAAAGCTTTTAGCAGAGTGGACAACTGGCTGTTTCGATGCAGCCACACTTCTCGTCAGCACCCGTTCGTGAACTCAGGGGCCCCTGTTTCTAAAGCAACACTCATGTCACTTAATCACCTCTCAACACAGAGTAGTATATACATATCAAGGCTTCATATTCTTCTAAGGATGACATTTACTCGGGCCCAAACTTGATTTATATGCTGGGATTAAGTCTATGAAATCTTGCTGATAAAGGTATGTCCAGATTGATTAAATAGTTTTTTGTTTACTATCGCTTTAGATAAGTATTCATATATATTGGGCACAAATAGCAACAAAACGAAAAGAAAACAAAATTAAAAAAAAAACGTATAAATGTTATATTTTAAAATGTGTTTTAAAATTTTGTTTTCTCAATGAGCAAAAACAAAATTTCCAGCAAATTTTTGTTAGACAAGTGCTCAAATAATATTTTTCTCTAAATTCTCTAAAGGCTGCTCTTTCAAAATTCTATATAAATACGTTAATTTTTCTGATTTCCATTTTTGGTGCTTGTATACGCAGCACAACAGCCTGTGAGTTATTGTATATAATAAATACATATATATGTAATTAAGATTTTTTGTTTGTTTTCCAAATATACAGCAAACAAGAAAATAGTGGTCATGTTTTTGGACTATATTTAATCAACTTGAACACACATACATAGGTTAAGGCTCTCCATATAACGCTATCCTATTCCTAATGTACACATCGCATGTCACAATTCTCCCTTTTGTAACAACCTGTCATTAACCGAAAAGTGATGCAGTCTTATAAAAGTTTCTTAATTTTTAAATAAAATGGATTTCATAAAAGAATTGGTCAATTGTAGCGATCAAAAATTTCTACATACCTTTGAAAGAATGTGTTGCTGCCGGTTTCATTGAATCCAACGTTTCGCCTTCTTGTTTTTGTTCATGCTGCAACGATGATTTTGAATAGTTTAAACTTAATTTTGATTTTTTACTTAATTTGGGCGTAAGATGACCAGAACTACTGGGACTTGACTTTTGAAAACAGTCCACTTTTACTGACAACTCATTGACAGTGTTCGGCAGAGATTTGTTTAAATTTAATTTCTTTGCAGCACTGCCTGATACCGGTGTCGACGTGGTGGGCGATGATGTTGATGAGGCAATATCTAAGGAACGTCTTTTTGTTGGGCCTGGCCCGAATTCGCTCTTTGCCGTTGTTGAGTTATTTATGAAATCATCGCTATTTTGAGTCTTTACCGGTACAATAATGCCATCTTTATTGAAACGTGTGCGTGATTTTCGAGGTCCCTTAGGCAGGTCGGAAACACCATCAGATTGATCTGACTTGTCACACTCGGAGCACTGCCAACCATAGAGTTTAGATTTCTTGGGATGCCTTGTCAAAGGCGGATTTAAGCAGCCCAAGTGATAGAATAGTTTACAAGTATCACACTTGGCTAAAAGATGTTGATCATTAGATCTCTTACATATACCACAGCTGTGGGTTTCTACGGCAATAATAGGAGATTTCGAGATATTATTGTTTAAAGAGTAGAGCAGACCGCAAGCTGAGGAGGATTGTGTGTCAGGTAGAGCTGGTGAGTTTTTAACATGTGTACTGAGTAAACGATTTGAATCGCCTTTTGTGTTCGGATGGCCCAAGTGAGCCAAGGGAAAGCCTACACCCATTTTAAGAGCAGCGGCAGTAGGTACACTTATCGGTCTAGAAGGTGGTGTATTGGCTTTAAAGTTGTCTTGTTGGGCTGGTTTTCCAATATTCATTGGATTGATAAGATTTTTGTTGGGACACAAAGCCGCAATTTGTGTTTGGAGTTGTGATATTGAACTAAGCAAAGATTCATGCTTTTCCTTGTGTTCTCGATTTGTTTCCAACAATGAATCATATTCCGTCCGCAAAACATCTTGTTCTTTCGTCAGCGTTGTGTTGCGTGTCATCATAGTACCGAGCTGCTCTTTCAATTCTTTTGTGCGCGATATTCTATCAAGATAATACGCCACAAATTCTACACTAAATGCTGGCGCTATATGCCACTTCTTTCGTATGTCGGTTATGGCAGCCACTTGAACCTCTTGTTGTTCGAGCAAATCGACGTCAACATCCATAACTTTTGCTTTTGAGAAAAGTCGATGGCAGGCAGAAGCAGATGTTGTCAAGAGCCTAGACATCTTTTGAGTTGGTACCCAAGGCTCGGGCCTTGCCTGTTTATGGGCTGCATATTTCAGTTGATATTTTTGTAATTTTCTATTTATGCGCATTTGAGCCGGGCAAGGGTCATCTATTTTGTGCTGTTGTTTTTCTAGATGTTTTTGTTCCATATGAAGGCGGAATGTATGATAGTTTCGTTTGCGTTTCCGTATCAGCTCCTTTTCGGAATGTACTTTACAATGAGCATAGAAAGGATCGGCAGCATCGGTGTCTTCATGATGGGCTTCTGTTAAGAATCCAGCAGCTTGCGCGCAAGTGACATGAAAAAAGTTTTTGCACATACCAGCATCGCACCCTATACAAACACCTGTACGTGAATATCTTGAACTTTCACACAGGCTGCAGACTTTCGCCCCCCACTTGCTATATTGCATTTCAAAAAGCGTTACATTCGACAACTGATCAACTTCTCCAAAGGCAACACCGGGTACATAAAGAGCGCACACCAAATGTACCCATTTGCCAACATCTGTTTCTTTGTATATACCTCCCGTATTGGGACAAAGTTCACAACATGGTTCTGAAACGCCGGCACGACACGCTTCACAGAACCATGGTTCTGTGGAGCAAGTTGAATTTGTACTAGATATGCTGTTGTTATCGCTTACACCGTAGCAACCTTCATGCACTGAAACCCCACAGCCATCACACTCGACAATCTCATTGCTGTCATCGCTGCGATCACCCAAACAAACACAACAAATTGGTTTTGTGGGTACTTTCGGTTTATTACCAGGTTTAGAATCGAAATTTTTTAACAGCTCTTCTAAATTATCTCCACCGTTAACGACCTCGGGTGTGTTGGTGGTTTTTTTATTGTTGTTATCCACCCTAATTTCTTCGCTAGCATCTGCTAGTAGTTGCTTTAATTGCAGAGTTGAGTCTTCCGATTCTTTATCAGACTCATCATCCTCATCGTCATTTGAGGAAGTTGCTGAAGAATTGTCATCGCCCTCCTCATCATCCTTTGAGTTGTCAGAATCGAAATCATCAATACGAAAATCGCTGTCTGAAGAACTTTCTCCTAAATCAAAATCAAGCAAAGCTTGTGTGGTCATTTTAGGTTGTCTCTGACGTTTAAACGGAGCCATCATAATTTTTATTGTGATACACTTTATATTAAGATTTATTCATTTAAAATTTACAATTATAATTTTTTGTACAATATATAAATTTTTTTGCAAGACACGGCGAAAAAATGTATGCAAGCTGAAAAATGCTGCTTCTTTCGCAAACTGTCAAAACGCAGTCAGCGCGGAGTGGTAACATGAAAATAAAAAACCGGTGGCCGTATGTACACGTGCCGAAATGTCAACGGTTGAAGCACAATAGAAACAGCTGACTGCCAGCTGGTTTGAGAAGATTAGATAAGGAATAGTTAGAAAATAAATAATAAACAAATCGTGGCAGTTTAAAATAGATAGAAAAATAATTTTTGTATCTAATAAAATAAGACATATATTGACTGGTTCTAGTTTTGTCCATATAATTGACGGTGCAGGTGTTTTTACAAGACTGGGACTTACGTTCTTTTGAAAAAACATGCTATCTCATAATTTTTCTATTACTGAACATGATGCGGTCTTGTAGCTGACGACGTGTCTCCACATTTAATTTATCAATATCGCTACTATGATCAACGCAAACTGCTTTCAAAGTTTTTAAGCGTGACCGAATTGTAATAAAATCAAAAATGAGTATGGATGAAAAATTAAAGTATTCCTTAAGGAATGAGTCAATTGATAATATATCACTGTGGAGCCGGTAATATACATATAAATGAGTTCCAAATTTTCAAGTGCTCATTTTAACTGAATTGTTTTATTTCTAGTAATGAAAAACGAGTATGGTTTATAACGCTTCTGACAGGCACTTGTATGTTGTATTCAACACGTACTACAATGCCTTTATTAGTACCAGCTGTCGCAGCTGAAATGAAATGGACCAAAACTGATTCTGGTACGGTATTGAGCTCATTTTTCTGGGGCTATACATTAACGCAGGCAAGTAATAGTCTTCTTTTAAGCTTAAATAAGAAAGGCTTCAGTGAAGTTCGCCTATGTTTTAATCGCGTGTTTGTATTTTACGTTTCCATTTATTTTCTTTTAGGTCGTAGGAGGATATTTCAGCGACCGTTATGGTGGCCAGAGAGTGATTTTATTTTCAGCCATTGGATGGTCGTTAATGACTTTCTTGATGCCAAATATAATTTGGTGGGCGCCAAATGTAAAAAGCTACTCCATTCCATTTATTGTAACAATAAGAATAGTTAATGGAGCCTTTCAAGGTGTTCATTTTCCTAGTATGATAAGTTTAACAAGCCAAGTAAGCGCCAAAAAAAGTTCGATAAAATTTATTAATTACACATTTTATTACAGAATCTCTGCTCAAATGAACGCACAAGCTTTTTTGGCCTTTTAACAGCGGGTTCGGCAATGGGAACCTTGCTGACTGGTATACTAGGTTCATTTGTTCTAGACTATTTTGGTTGGTCATATGTTTTTCGTGTAATTGGTTTTATGGGTGTTGCCTGGGCAATGACATTACGCTATTATGCTATGGCAGGAGAGCGTAGTCGCATAATCAATGTGTCTTTACCTTCACGTTTATGTGTTAATAAGACTAGTGCCGATAATGTGCCGTGGCTGAAATACTTTAGCAAATTGTCATTTTGGGCTTGTGTTTTAACACATGCATGTGAAATGAACTGCTTCTTCGTATTGTTATCTTGGCTACCCACATATTTTCACGATGGCTTTCCACACGCCAAAGGATGGGTGGTAAATATGATACCTTGGCTAGCGCTACCACCCAGCACATTTTTTGCGAAGTATCTTACCGGTCGATTGTTGGCAAGAGAGTGGCCAACATCTGCAGTAAGAAAATTAATTCAAAGTTGCTGCTTTTTAGCACAAAACTTAGCATTATTTATAATGAGTCGCACTTCTGATTTCCATACTGCTTTAGTATGTATGACTATAATTATAGGTACTTTGTTAATTCTTCAAGCATCAGTTATTTTTTCTTTTTATTTCAAATTACACTGCATTTTTTGATTTCAGGAGGCACTGGTTTTCATAATAATGCGGTGACTGTAAATCCTCAGGACTTGGCGCCATCGCATTCTGGTAGCGTATTTGGTCTGATGAATACTGTAGGAGCCATACCTGGATTTTTGGGAGTTTACTTGGCTGGTCATATATTAGAAGTAACTCAAAGTTGGCCAATGGTTTTTAGCGCAGCAGCTGGTATTAATCTCATAGGATGGATAATATTCGTAGTATTTGGTTCAGCAGAGGCTATTGTTTGACTTAAAATAGATTTGACAAATTTTCGTTACGCAGCACAAAGTTCTATGATGATATACATCTGTATAGTATTTATATCTTAACTCTAAGCAAACTCCAATATTTCTAGCTCATTTTTGTTTTTCTAAAATATTTCCATTTCTGTATTCAAAATTATGTTTATTATCATTTTATTAGTAGCAATAAAATGAAAATCAATTAGATGGAAATAAAATATGTACTAAACAAATTCACATCACTTTATACCAATCGACTTTGACATATAAGGTCCGTCCAGCTGGTACCCCATTTTACGGTAATAGTTTCTAGTGCCAACTCCGGAAATAACTGCCAATTTTTTACTGCCATGTTCTTCACGGGCAATTCTTTCAGCTTCCTCCATTAGCAACATTCCAAATCCCTAAAAACCGATGTGTAAATATCCAAGTTTGTTACAAGTATTGTATATTACTTACTTGATGTTGAAATTTTGTGGGATCTCTTATATTAACCGGCACCACTGAACCATATACATGCAATTCTCTAACAATAGAACATTGAACATTTGTAAGTTCCGGCCTAAAAGTTTCCGGAGAACATTTACGCAAGCGCAACAAGCCTATCAAAATATCTTGATCTGGATCTTCGTAAGAAAGAAATGTTTCCCAGCCTCCATTGGCAACATAGTCCCGACGAATTAACTCGATTTCATAAGGACGCACTTTGTTGTGTATTTCCTGAATGCCAACTTCTCTTGTACGTACGTCACGACATTCGTTGCCCACATCTTTCATGCGTGCCAAAGCCAGTTCGCGAAGGTTTCCGTGTTCAACTCCAGAACTACAAACAAAAAATATATGCATGCTTTCTTTATTGTAATTATTCAACTCACCTCACAAGAGGCATTGGTATATCACGTTGAACGCGGTAAACACGAGTCCATGGTGGCACTAATGCCAAAATTTTGGCCACCAAATCGACCAACATAGAGGGAGGATACGACTTGTAACGCCCGGTTTTCCATAACTCATACAAACCTGTACCTCTTATTACCAAAGTGGGATATATTTTTAGACCATCAGAACGAAAAGCTGGGTTTTCAAAATACTCCTAAATAAAATTAAAAAAAAATTATTTCATAAATATCACTTCCGATTTTGAACGCACTTACTATAAATTGCTCAATATCTCGTTCGAAATCAACATTTGGCAAATCAGGCATCATATGAGTAACAATTTTGTAGCCTGCATCTTTACCTAAATGAAAACTTTCACATACCGCTTTTACTGTGTGCCCGCGGTTTGTGTCTCTAGCGACATCCTCATAAACGGATTGCACCCCAATTTCTAGACGTGTACATCCGTACGACAACATATCAGATATGTGACGTTTAAGGCAATAGTCAGGACGAGTTTCAATAGTTATGCCAATACACTTTGTCCTGGACTTTTCCGAATAACGAACAGCTTCCTCTACATTGGCACTGGTATGACCAGACAAAGCATCATGTAGATTACGTATAAAATAGTCACGGTATTCTTCCGGCAAACACATGAACGTACCGCCCATTACAATAAACTCAACTTTATCTACAGAGTGTCCCAATTGTTTCAGCTGCTCGACGCGGTGACGCGTCTGCAGAAATGGATTGTAGCGTGCTCTTATAGCACGCATAGAAGTAGGTTCATAGCCCGTATAAGACTGCGTAGAATACTCGAAATCACTGTCCGGTCCACCTGGACAATAAACACATATATTTCCAGTCATGTTGATGTGAGGGCAACGATGAGGTTTGCACATTACCGCTACTACTGCAATCTAGTTTTATTTCATTAAACAACAAAAGGGGAAAAATACAATTCATTACACTGTTTTTACTTACACCACTTGCAGTTCTGATCGGCTTAGCTCTTAATTTTGGCAACAAAATTTTCTTAGCATCTTGTGGTACTGCTGCAATGATATCTACCAATCTGGGTGAGCTTTCTAACCCATATTTAGAGGATATTCTTGACTTCATTCTATTTAAATTAACATCTTTTTTCTCTTCGTGTGCTTGCAATAACTCCTGTATTATTTCACCAATAACAATAACCTGTCGTTCTTCACGACTTAAGCCTACAGCTGTTAGAACCAGTGTTAAAGATTTATTTTGCGCAATAAGTTTTTTTTTTGCTAAACTTACCAAGTTTCTTTTTCTGCTTCATTTTAAAAGAGAATTAAATAATTCTTCAAATTGTTTAATCCGTCAATACACGTGTAATTAGAAGAAAACTATTTCGTTTTATTTGGATGATGTAGATGGTTAAACTAATGTCCCAGTGAGAGCACGAAGCCCCGATGACTATTGACGGATGGCGGCAGGTAAGCAAAAACACATCTGGCGGCGGCTAATAGCCGGTTGCCGAAAGTTTCTCGGCGGTGTTAGCCAACCTTCGGCTAACGTCAAAGTGAAAATAATTTTACTAAAACAAAAAACACTATAAATATTAAGAAACAAATTTTTACAATCCTACAATTTCTAGCTAATATTTTTTAAATTAAGTGGAAAGAAATTGACAACGATTGGTACTGAAAATGAATACGTAATATATAAATACCTGTGCTGCCAAGTTCAATGTCCAATAAAGTACTGCTATATTTTGCAAGTCTGTGTAAAAAAAAATGGATGGAGATTGTTTTCTTGCCCCAGCGCAGCTGTGGATATATAAACAAAAAATTACACAAATTTGTTGACATTTATCTTTTAGTGTAGAATTTCTAATTAAAAAATTTCTGTACCAAATAAAAGGATAAAAATAAAATCATGGCATTTTATATGTCAGAAAAACATTCGCAACCAAAAAATAATGAAACGATGAGCACAAGTGAAGAAGATGATAGTCTGAAAGATTCAGAAATTGAAGAAGATACAGACGATATCAAATTGCAATCGCAAATATCTGATGAAAATTTCAATTTTCCGGTATGTTTAATTTGAAACAATTTAAACTGCTTTTTAGTACTTATCTACAATAATCGATTTTAATAACACTTATAGAATAGTAGTACATGCTGGGTGTGTAATGGTTATTATGGTCCTAATTTTGGCGAACCTCTATGTGGCACCTGCCACGCATTTCTTTATAATACAGAACCAACAGAAGAATTGGAAACTACAATATCTGATGATGAGGACTCTGGCAACGATGAGCCACCTTTCAAAGATAAAACTGAAGAGAATGACGATGATGACGAACCCGAAGATGAGGAGGATGAAGTTGAAGATGATGGAGACGTGAATGATGAAGATGTTGATGGTGTTGATGACGTAGAGCTGGAGGTGGACAACGACATGATTGAGTTGCCACTTGCAGAGGAAAGAGCAAACTTGGAAAACGATAATGTCGATCGACTATTGCCGCTCGAAAGACCAAGACCTTCCGCACCACATTCTTTGCCACAACTAATGGAACTTTTGAGCGAGGCTCGCGCAAATGCAAGCGAAATTGCCACTGGCTCTTCCTTGGCCATTAGGCCAAATAATATATTATCGTTGCCGGTCGAAATAATGGTAATAATATTTTCCTATCTAGATGATATGTCCATGTGGAAGGCAAGCGAGGTATCCAAACAATGGCACAACATTATTGCTCAAAATACATCCCAGCAAATGTGGCGCAAGTATTTCAAAGAACGATGGCCTCTTTTTCAAAGCTTGGTTGATGTGCAGGATTGGATGAAACTGTATGGCGCATTGATGTCGTCCTGTTTTTGTCGAACATGTCTTTTACAAATGGCTCTTAAAAACCCGCCCAGAGGCAGGCAGAGTGCCATACGAGCAAACTTTCTTCGTAACGACTTTCGTTTTATGAACAGTTACGCCACTGAAGGCATAGAGGCTATACCTTTGGATAAGCAAAAAACATACTGGCAAGCCAGCATTTTAGGCCCGCCCGGTAGTCCATACGAAGGCGGGAAATTTTTTATTTTTATTTACTTTCCGGAGAGGTAAAAATATAAAATACAAAAGTTGATTTTACATACCATTTCAAATTAATTTCCTTGTTTCCGGCTTAGGTATCCAATGATACCACCAACTGTGCGCTTTCTGACTAAAATTTTGCATCCAAATGTTTCCCGTCACGGGGATGTAGGAATCGATATATTCCAACATAATTGGTCTTTGGCTTTGAACGTCTCAAAGGTTTTGCTTTCTGTACAAAGCCTATTAACTGATCCGTATACAGAGGTATTTAAAGGTGTTCTTGTTTTCATTTTTGTTTACTAATTTTATTTACTTATTTGACTTCTAAAAAAAAGATATGTATGGAACCTGAACTGGGCTATATGTATGAACATAATCGATCACGCTTTGAATCACTTGCTAAATCATGGACTTGGAAATATGCTATGTTTGAGCTCATACCCCCACGTTAATCTCAAAGGCTTCTTATTCCACAATTCAAAAGAACTTGATGTGGACTATTCGCTGTTTGCAACTTTTTTTTGTCTTTAACTCTTTGTTTTTATAACATAAGCTTTTGTTTTTTCTTTTTAACTTTTATAAAGAATTCCTATTTTGAGTTTCTTTTTTTAAATCCTTAATGAAAAGGAAAACTTAAGCAGTATAAGTTACTACTATTTAAGAATGTATTATATATTTTATGATGATAAAATGTACAAGTTAAGTTTTTCTCTTTTAGTTGTAAGCTGTGCCATTTCCTTCATCATTGATTTCTCAAAATATCGACCCATAACAAAAATGATAGTAGGAACTAAACTATTGACATAGTGGTTTTCGATTAAATTGATTTCAGTTGTAACAATAACGGTGTCGATATAAATAAATTTATATATATTATATATAATATGAACTTAATTATTTATTTGCTTTAAGAGCCAATTGAAATGTATTAATTCAGGTCCAAAAATGAACCTTTTCAAAAAATATTTGCGGCATATAGACAGCTGAAAAATACAGCAAATATTTTTTGAGAAGGTTCATTTTTGGACCTGAATTAATTATTATATATAATTATAAATATTTTCACCCATATTCATAAAAACTATTGAAGGTTTATTACACGTTTATTTGACAAATATTCCGTAGAAATACGTCAAATAATAGCTTAATAAACTTACAATAATTATTATGAATATGGCCTTTTATGTTTACGAAGCCTCTGTTTTAAAAAATGTTGTACAGACGTTTGTCAAATAAATAGATGCTAAATAAACATAAAATAATTTCTATGATTACCGGTGATGATAAACATGCATATATACGTTATTTTACTTGGAAGTTTTCGTTCATTCTGTTTCTTGTTTTCTATCAAGCAAATTATTCAACTTGAAATTAGTATTAAACAAAATAAATACTTAACATTTTGCACAACTATATCTCAAATATAATAATTATAATTAAACAACAAATATTTTTGGTGTGCAACTTATTTGTAGGGCTTATGGAAATAGGATCCGTCACGTTTTTTATTAAATGAATTTGAATAATGAGCAGAATTACAATTTTATTTGTATTCCAACAAAATTGTATGTGTTAACTGTTTGAATAATAATTTTCAAGTCTCATGAAAAAAATTGTTTTCCTAAAGTAAAAGCAAATGTTTCAAAGGATATCTAGTTTTAAAAATAATCACCCCTATCATAAAAAATGTTTCCCCTAAAATTTAAATTTAATTACTTTTTACATCACTTACCCACAAATTTTCAATAAATTTCCTTTGTGTTCATATTTTTTTCTTCCTAAACGTTCCCATAATATTCATGATAGCAAATTTCCCTACTTGGGAAATGAAAATTTTATGGGAATACAAATTTCACATTTTACTCACGATAGGGGTGAATAAGTCTGGAAAAAATATTACAATAACAACGTTATCGGTCACTTTTTCAAACTGACATTGACGTAACGTACGTGTTATTTGTTGACAGACACTCGTTGCAAATTGCCGCCATGGTGAAAAGGGTCACCCGCCCCTTTTCACCTTTTAGTATGCAGACTTTTATATTCAACTCATTCAACTCATTCTTCAGTTAAACTATGGCTAGTCATGTTATCATAAACTATGATAAGTCATTTTTTGTTTGCATTCATGAGATTAACTCGGCATAATAATCGTGTTTAATGGCTGTTCGGCTGTTCGACTGTACGGCTGTACGGCCGTATTGGCGTTGTCGTTCTAGTTTAAAAACTATAGTTTGGCATCCACTCTTAATGTTCCTTTTATCGAAAATATAACGGCATTCTCTATTCCAAAATGAAGATAGAAGCGAAAATGTCAACGCCAATTTTACCAACGAAGCTAAAACAATAAAACGAAAAGTAGAAAAACTAAAATAATATCAGTACGCCAATTTGACATTCTAGTTTCTGAGATGTAAACTTATCTTGAATATGCTCTAGAAGATTTAGCCAGAGATGAAATTGTTAAATTTTGATAGTTTTTGGAAAGACATTGCAGCAAAGCTTGATCATTTAAATCATTATAATTTACCTACTTCTACTCACTCGAGACATGAGTGATTTGTAATAGAGGAACGATACCTAGTTCGATTATCAAACTTGAATTGAATACAACTTCCTACTTTTATACGAATAAAATTGAGTAAACTGGGGCCGAATTACGGTATTCGTGATTGAAAGGATTTCGTCACGTTTGCTGTGTGTTTGTTGCTTATATTGCTTTTGTTTTGCATTGATTTTACTTCATAGTTAATTCGATTGCGAAAGCTGTAATTTATTCCCTGCTCTGGCTTGGAAAAAAAATGTTTTTTTTGCACCATTTTGCCAGTAGCGTATACGTAACACATTGAATATTACTTACACTCACTTTGTCATCATTACTGTTTAAGATAAACACCTGCTGCTAAAAAAGCTCTTTCAAAGCTTTTTTTTGTACTCTGTGAAAAGCTTACTTTTGAAAACTACATACATATGTATGTACATTTATGAACTTCATATAAACAATTACTCGGCAAAACTTTGCGATTAAAAACTCTCTCCTGGAAAATCAAGAAATCCATACCACACAATCGGAAAAGAAATTGGCCAGTATGTACACAGGTAGACATTGCTTTAAACACAAAAATCACATCAGTACGAATTTAAAATTCCACACAACAACATCGTGGTAGTAGTTTGAAAATAACAAAGCGTTAGAAGATGTTAAGAAAGAGAAAAAAATGATATGTGTATAAAAAATTAAGTAAATCATTTTTTTTTAATGTGTAACAGAAAATAATTTAAAAATTTATAAATTAAAAAAAAAAAAAAACTAAAATCAAATAGAGTGCATATTTTTGCCCTTAAATTATTATTAAATACATAAAAAGTAGTTAAAAGGAAATAATAGGCAAAAGTAAAATCTGAAGCTTTAATAAATATTTCACCACTGATTTGTGATTTTTGCCTGCTGATGCCTCTAAAAGTGTTCGCGTGTGTGTTTACTGCTTCAGACTCTTTAAAGTTTAGAGTGAAAAATCAGTGTGTTTGTATTTCAAGATGCAAATGCTTATGGGGAAATACGGATAAAAATCGTTATAAAAATTGTGCGTTTAAAAAAATTTAATAAATAAAACTACAGCTACATATGTACATATGTATGTATGTATCAATTTGTGTGAACGTAAATTTATTATACATTATTCAAATGAATTGAAACTTAAATTAAATTTTTCTCCACTATAACTGTAACCTTAACATTTCAACATAATTTATTCAACAGTTTTTTTTTCGCTGTTTTCCTCCAAATCTCATTCAGTACAAAAACAATAAAAAAGAGCTGAATTACTGACAAAAGGTATGTATGCATGTGCTTTGCGCTCGTATTATTTTACTCTCCCGAAACACATGCAACACTCTTTTTGCCGTTTGTTTGAGTGTTGCAGCTGCTTGTAGTTTTTTCTTTTAACATAAACTTTGGTGAGCTTTGATTGAAAGTTTTTCATTTGCATAAGAACCAGTGATGCTGTTTGGTTACATTTTGCTCTCTATATAACATGTATAAAATTGTGCCACTAGTGGCCTAATTTTCGTTACTTTTAGCAAAACGGTTAAGTAAAATATCTATCCAAATGGAGTGCAAAAGAATACTGCTGCTAGTTGTGCAAAATAAAAATTATTCATATTGTATGTACATGTGCACGTCTGTTTATAAGAATAATAAGATTAGCCTAAAGACGTGTTGGTTGAGCTTAATATACATACATATGTATGTTACTGATGTAATAAGTTTCTTTAACATTCCTGCTTATTGCTTTAAATGTTAAAATCACTTTTTCGTTTCATGTGTATCGTATCAGATCAAATTGATATAAATTTAAAATACCAGTGCAAAATAAAAAGTGCAAGTTTAAAAATGAAATACTTGGCAAGCGAAGCAAAACGTAGTTGGTTGAAAAACACAAGCAGCTTTTTTTTTTTTTTTGAAAACGGAGCAAAACATCGATTGTAGCTTCAGCTGTGTGGCACGTAGCGCCATCCCGTTGAAACCAAATGTTGCCAATACCCTCCTCTTCAACTTTTGTGAACAAAAATTCTTTCAACATGGCCCGATAACGATTGCCATTGACTGCAACGTGTTGACTTTTCAGCGTATACGTGCGGGTTTTCTGTGCCCCATATGCGACAATTTTTGCTTGTTTACATACCCGCCAAGATCAAAATGAGCTTCATCTGAAAAGAGTTTTTTTTTTTTTTTGGCAAAATCGGCATCTTCTGTAAGTCGATTGCAGGCCCACTTGGCGTTCAGCGGAAGGATAAAACTAATTATCTGTCATATTAGACATAAGTTAAGTGTTACCATTCACGAAATAATTACTAGTTGAAAAAAAAGTTAGATGGCGGACCCTGTATTACAATTTTGTATTAAGGCTTAAGTTCGTTCTTATTCTTGTGATTGATACAAGACAAAGAAAAGATTTAGGATCTTTAGCGCGATGGACAACTAGCTGTTTCGAAGCCACCATACTTCTTGTCAGCACCCGTCTTTGAACTCACAGGCTCATGTTTCTAAAGCGACACTCCAGCCAGCAACACTTAAGCCACCCAAGTTGTTGTATGTTTTCTATATAAATTTTTTAAAGTACTTTTTTTTGTTGATATAATCACAAATTTGGACAGAAAACATACACCAAGTTGTTTATGATTTTATCGGGCTTGAGTTCGATTTTTACTTCGACAAAATTGAGAAAGATTTTTTTATCACAAAAAAATTTGAGCAAGCAGAAATCGATCTCAAGCATGATAAAATTATTAACATTTATACATATGTATGTATATAATGTAGTTAGACTATAAAGTTAAAATGAATGAATAATCATTAATTTAATTTTATAGTGAACTATATGATTTACAATTGTTAATTATTTTTATAGGGCTTTCTAGTTCAAGTTTTACTTTCTCACAATTGAGAAAGATTTTTTTTTGATAAAATTGGAGTGATCAACATTTTTCTAAAGAAGACAAGAAAAGTAAAGTTGAAGACTTACTGACTGGAGTACACACCAGAGCTGTTTCACGACCATCAGGTTGCTCATCAGTATCTAAATTTGCTTCGAACCCAAGGGTTTGTACGGGTTTAAAGGAACGGGTGAGAGTAGCAGGATTTCTTCCAATAAATAAAAATCCTGAATTGCCGAACATGCTATAAATTAATTTATAATTTTATTAGAGAAAAAGCACTTAGACAGGAACAATATTTGTTAGGCGGGTAATAATTAAATTTTTACCCAAAAATACATTTAAGGTTATATTATGACTATATAATTACAACTTAATAATAAATGATGCAATACATGATTATGATGCAATACAGCAATAACATGGTTAGTTGCCACAATAACCTAATCACTGAAAGTGCAACTAGTGAAAATGTGCATGTTTTATTTAACAATTAATATTGCTAGCCCGTAACCGAAATATACAGTTTTACAATATTATATTTCCCTTCGAATATGGTTACCTCAACCATATCCTTTTTACATGTAGAACAGTTACAGTGAAAACTAATTTAATTATAATGGACTCTGTAGTTTTTTGAGCCTGTAATAACAACTTACATCTGATTTATTATTATTATTATTATTATTATTATTATTTTTTTTATTAAACCAAAAAAAAAAAATTAAAATATCATTTTCCAGATTAAAGCAGAGTTTCTTTGCTTGATTGTTTTCAATAATTCATAGGGCAAACATACATATATAATTCTCAGTAGTGTACAAAACTCAGCTAAAACTGTTTTTATTTCTGTACTGGCCACCACTGCACGCGTGTAGTTGTAAATGTGCGTACAAAAACTAAAGTGTGAGAATTATTTACAAGTCGTACCAATGTTTGTATGTATGTGTGTGTAAGTGTGGTAGACTTTTAATTCTACCATGGCAAATATGCTCCAACACAGTGTGTATGCTTAAGTAAATAAAGATTTCACCTTAAGCTGCTCTTTATTTCAACATTACGCCTTTAAATACACAAACCAGCTCACTCACTCTTTGACTTTCCAATAGGTATTTTCACTTATACATACAATATATGTGTATCCGCCTAACTCGCATGTACTTGTGAATTATGTGGGCGATATTATTTTCATTACGGCTCTTAGTGAAAATTTTGTGTTCATTTGTTGCATTTGAATATGTATAACAGGCATGGTAAACTCAGCACAATTGAGTTTTATTATAATAATGCGTGTATCGATTTTTGCTGTTGCATTCAAATCTTCTGAAATTATATTCATATTTTTTCCTAAATAAAATAAATGTAAAATTTAAAGATTTCCATTATATTATCTAATGGCTTACAAAGAATTTTTTTTTGTAGCAGACGCCGTAATTTATACTTCTAAGATAGAGATAATTTCCTCATAATATATCAATTCATATTTAATGCCCGCTTTTTTAGGTGGTATATTTAAATACTAAATTATTCAATTTTCGTTTCAATTTCATTAGTCGTTAAATACAGTGTCAGTATTTCAGTCATAAATAATTGCTCGCATTTAATAATGGTGGCATCTTTTCATTTAAAAATTTGTTCGAAGGGTTTTCGTACAACCGCTGTTATTGTCATTGAAAGAAAAAAGGGTATTTTTAAAAAAGTAATTATTTGAATACCGGCCATAGAAAAATTACTTGAAATAGGCATTGAATGTTGAGCTTATTAGAATTTCTATTCATACTATTGTTTTGTACAGTACAGTACAGTCGTATGCAGTACCAGTTATTCTAAAGAGGCTGCTTGAGACAAAAATTAATACATGTATATTTATGTGTGTCTTGTTTACTTTTTCTGCACAATAGCAAAAGTAAACACTAAAAACCATATAATCAATCTTATCATTTTACAATTGTTAATAATTTTATTGAACTTTCTAGTTCAATTTTTATTTTCTCAAAATTGATAAAGATTTTTTGTGATAAAATTGGAGTATTCAATATTTTTGGAACGAAGTTCCTTAGCGCGGCTTGCTGGTAGGGCAAATTAGTAGAAATCGTCAGGAAAGCGTGTGAGCTGTTTATAAGTATTGGTGTATCTTTCGACAAACAATCGTGTATGACGGGCGGCAAGTACCGAAACTATTTGACGTCAGCGGAGACACAAACCAATAAATATTAATTAGTTGTGAAAACTGACACTACCAGTTGCTAAATTTGCTACCCAGAAACAGCCGGTTGTCCACCTCAATATTGAAAAATTGACCAACAGTTGCTTTTCTTCGGTTTGTAGCAGATTGACAAAAAAATACTGCATGTGTCAAAAGTAAAAAAATAAAACAAAAATTTAAAGATGTATATAAGATTTCAAAAAAAAAAAAAGAACACAAAATAAAACATACAGATTTCACCTTGTATTACATTCGAAGATGAAGAAAAAACGTAAGGAACTACGTTCCTAACGGGGGTCCCCCGACCGCATTTCTTTTTTTTTTTTGTTTAAAGAATACAAGAAAAGTTAAGTTGAAGACTTACTGGCTGGAGTACATGCCATGGCTGTTTCACGATCAGCATCCAAATTTGCTTCGAACCCAGGCTATCGCTAATTGTATATGGCATAGCCATCCTATCACCTGGACTCTTCATTTCATTTTAGTTGAAATAAATAAGTAATGGAAAATTAGTTATCTACTCCAAAATTGAGCTTAAGATTCGTTTTTGTTTTGTATGTAAAAAAGGAGATTCTTTCTAGGAATTGTTCGCTTTGTAAATAAAAAAGGAGATTTTTTATAGAAGCTTACAAATATAAAGAAAATGGTTATTAAAATTGAATATGATATGAATTTTCGTTAAGAAAATTTCTCTTAAAACTGCAAATCGTTGATATAACAAATTTTCTCGATTATTTTTAAATAATAATGTATTTTTATATACCATCGAATGAGTTATAAAACTTTAAACAATTCTTTCTTTAGAGAACAAACAACATAGTTTTTTAAATTCGGTCTTAAATAAAAAAGGTGTGAGAAAAAAAGCAGTTTTGGCAGGGGAAAAATTTTTGAAATTGATCTCTAAATGCGCTATTGAATTTTTAAATTCTAAAATAGATGCTGTAAATAGATTCTTCACACTAAAAAAAAATTTTGAAATAAATTGAGAGTTTTTTTTAAAACTTGATTTAAATTTTTTTCGAAATCTATTTGATCACTACAGAAAATATTTCTCAATTTCAAAGAAGCGAAAAGCCAAGCTTAATCACTTATTAAATATGTAGTTAGCAATCAGCAATGTTATTGATCAGCAATGTTATTGATCAGCAATGTTATGAATACATTTATATATTTCTTACTCAGTCCTTTATTTCAAGATCTACAAAAATCTAAGAACAGCAATAAAGAACTAGCGAATTTTGGTTGAAAATATATAAAGCTAGTTGTAGGCTATTCCAAAAACTATTTTTGGTTGGACGCAAAAAATGCTCATTTTGCTACAATTTGGAAGTTGCAATTTATCATCCCTGATGCATAATATGTATAATACTTTTTCATTTTAACTAATATTTTCTTTTTTTTTTCATAACATTTTTCTTTTATGTACTGTTTATTTTAATAAAAAATAACTTGAATGTGAAATCGATTTTATACTTACACAAAGCAACAAAAAGTTTAATTATGCGCAATTTATGTATATCTAAATATTTTTTTAAATCTAACTCTGCGTTATTGTTTCCAATTAACACTAAGTTGTACTATAAACGCAACAGCGCGAACAGTGATTTCATACGGTATAACGCAATCTTTGATAACAATTTTGTTGTACTATATTATATGATTTGTTACGTTGGTTCGCTAAATGATACTGAAATTGGTGTGAAAAAAATAATACCATAATATTGGCATTTAAAATAAACACAACAATTTTGTTCAAGCATGAAAGAGGGTAGAAATCAATAGGTACATATCAGTGGTATTTTATCATAACAGGTAAGTTTTTTTTCATAATACTTCTTAATTATGGACCAAGTAAATTATCAATACAATAATAAATATAAGCAAAATTTTAAAAACTAAAAGCCAATGCCAAATTTTTTTAAAACTAATAAAAATTCATAATTCGTATTGCAATCACTCAACAATATCAATTGTTTGACTTTTGTTTTCGTCTAATTTTCTTTTGATGTATTGGATGTAACACTTTATTTGAACGGGATTTTATCATGTACTCAATTAATTCTCCAAGCCACAACAATATGGCGTATGAGTAATATTCTAACAGCATAATATATTGAGTAATAACTTTTACACACAGTGTTGCCGGTAGATTTCTGGAAAAGAAATCTACCGGCAAAAAAGTCCGTTTTTCTACACTTTGAAAAATTTTATGCTATAAGTTTATGAAGGTTTTAAGATAAAAAAAATAGTTGAGAAAAAAATTTTATTCGAGTTTTATACATTAAAACGTTGTTAAAAAACAAGAAGAAGAACAAAAACATACTTTATATATATACATATGTACTTTTAATGAAATTCAATTAAAATGATATATTATTATTCAGAAATTAATACGAATAGCTCTTCAAATAAAATTTTAAGGAATAAACTTAATTCGAGTATAAAACTAATTTTAAAATCAATATAATTCTTCTGAATTAAATTTTAAAATAATAGCTTTTATTAAAGTATAAAACAGAGCTTCGACGGAATTAATTCGATTTAAGCTCGACTTAAACCAAATGCAGACAAAATGCAATTAACGTAAACTTGTTGAATACAACCTCAGATCCTTTCAACGTATATTAATCAGAATGGTTGTTTGTGAACTTGTGATCAGAACGGACATGTTTTTTTTTTGATTTGTAGCAGTAGCAGGCGACAGCATGTGTTTTTTATTGTTTTATTCAAAACAATATTCCACGTTTATTAAACATTTGTTTGGTGAATTATGTTTAGATATTTTCTAAATGAGATCAAAAAAAAACATGATATATTTTTAAAAACAAGTCTGTTAAAGTATACATTCGTAACAGGTCTTATCGTGGTTTTTGTGTCGTCTTTTTGTTTTATATAGTCAACGTTTTGCAATACTAAAGAGGTTTCGTTAAATGTTGTTAACTGGATAGTGTCGAAGGTACATACATTGGACAATAAAGAGACAAATTAGCAACAGTTCATCCAGACTTACTCAGCTTAATCAAACGTCCACAAACACTCCCCGTTTTCGTTTTTTCAGCCACCAATCCCTCTTTCCTATTTTACCAGTTCCAGTACAATGCAAGTCATATATAGGGGCCATATCCTGAATACTGGCTCCAGCCTCAAAAAAAAAAAAAACGTGATCAAGATCTTTACGGATGGCTACAAGTCGGAACCAGGGGTTGTTGGGTGTATCTACATTTTTCGCTTTCAACGGAGAATACATACCAAGTTTGTGTTACCTAACTCTCTTGCTCTTGAAGCAAGTGAGTTTACTCTCTCATTTCATTTCCAGCTCTCTCTCTCTCTCTCTCTCTCTCTCTAGCACTCATGTGATGCATAGCGTAGAATTAGTTGAGTAACTGTTAATAGCGTTTTTGCAATCCCAAATTGTTTGTGATTTAGTCAGCTAAAAAAACCTACGCATGAAAAACTGTGCATTAGTTAGACGGCTCCTGAAGCAAGTAAAATTGTTGCTTTAATCTTAACCAAAATTTGATATAACGTAATCGATTTTATTAAAAAAATTTCCATATATTACAAATTATACTGGCTTTAAGGATTTCTGGTATCATTTCTAATACTTTAACCATTATTTCTGGGGTAAAAGTAAAAAAAAACATTTTTGGAACGAAGCTCCTTAATGCGGCTTGCTGGTAGTGCAAATTAGTAGAAACCGTCACGAAAGCGTGTGAGCTGTTTATATGAATTGGTGTATCTGTTGACAGATAATTGTGTAGGTGTCTGTCGCTGCTGTCAGCGGAGACACATACCAATAAATATTAATTAGTTGTGAAAACGGACACTATTGAAAAATTTTCTTCGTTTTGTAGCAGATTGACAAAAAAATACTGCATGTGTCAAAAGTAAAAAATAAAACGTTCCAAAAATTTTAAGAAGCATATAAAATTTCAAAATTTCAAAAACAACACAAAATAAAACATAAAGATTTCACCTTGTATTACATTCGAAGATGAAGAAAAAACGTAAGGAACTTCGTTCCTAATGGGGGTCCCCCGACCGCATTTCTTTTTTTTCTTCAAGAAATGTGAAATTTTTGGTTTTTGAAAACTAACAAAAATAGAAAATAATTTTTTTTTAGTTCAGCTGACTCAAACTTCACTTCAATATACATACTAATTAAAATATACTAATTAAAACAGGCAGGTATTTTAGTTATATTTTGGTGCTTTCGACTTCTTCAAATGTTTATAAAAACGTTTTATTTTTCTATCTTAAATGATATGAAACAATGAAACAGCAAAAATATTTCCTATTGCTCTACAATAGGAAATCAGTAATAACAATCCTTAATTAGCTTAAAAAATAGTTTTGCTTATTTATACAAACATAATTTTTTTTGGCTTACATTAAAAGCATGCAAATATAATTTAAAATTTTAAAGCAATCAGTGCAAAAAAGAGCCTTAACCAAACAAAATGATTAAATATATTTTATTGAAATAATTAAGTGAAAAACCAACCAACTAGCAAGCAAACAAACTAATTAGCTTAATAACAATAACAAAAAAAAAAAAAAAAAAGGACGCATTAAATGCACTAATAACGAAAATATGATGACAATGTGCGAATTAAATACAATAAATTATATTAATATTAACGATGCGTTTTTAAGCCGATAGTGGCAGAATAATTCTGTGGTGTTGAAATGTTTCACAGCGTATAAATAATTAATTTAAATTATTTACAACATTATTTATTATACATATGCTAAGCAGGATGAAACAGTTATTGGATTTTAATGCTACAAAAAAACCTCGCAAGGGGAAGAGTCTTGAGGAGATTGTGAAAGGTTGTGAGAGATGTTTCCGAAAGGTAAATAGGGGACAACGACAGAGGGCTGGCTATATAGAACAAGTATACGAGTAATAATACCCATGTTTATTTTGACTATTACGTATACAATTTCGTAGCATCGTCAAAATCTAGAGTTCACTAAATTCTATTACTGTTCTTAGCATTCTGCTGGCAAATTCTTCTAGAGACAGACATAGAGTAAATACCACGAATGCTCTAGCAACATTAAAGCCAACATTTCAATTTCCCCAAAGTGATGGATCAAATATCACCATTTAGCTGAAAGGTGTATTAAAAGAAGTACGTACACGTGGAAATATTATTTATTTCATTTCCACTAAAGCAACTAATTTCCTATAACTTTTTATTATTAAACGCATATTTGTAAGCCTTCTACCTTACTTTTATTAAGGGCGTATTAAAAAAAAAAAAAATTAATAAGATAATTTTGACATACAAACTTTTCTTAATACACATTTCAAACACACATTAGGTTTTTTCCTTTTGAATATGCACATTAGCCTTTGGACATGCATGTACATATATCACAATATACTTCTCTATTTATGGCTGAAATATTATTAAATAGCAGCCGGTTCTTTACTTAAAATATTGATTAAAAATTGACAAAACAAGGGTTTGAACTTGAGCCTGAAAAAGTAGTTTAATATAAATGTATTACAATATCCTAGTTCAATAAAATTAAACAAATTTCAGTAAAATGTTAAGAAACAACGCATGGCATGGCGTAAATGTTCAAGTTGTATCAATAAATGAGCATCTAGATCTCAGTGATGCAAACCAGAACATGTATGAAAAAGCTCTCATAGAAAGAGCAAATAACAGTCTGCTGAGATGATTTTCTTTTTATTGAGTTGCCATTTCGCTTTTCATTTTGTTTAAACATTGCCACTACTAGCAATTATTTTCAATTATTTATATTTTTGATTACGAGCTAAATTTTTTTCTGTAGAATTCAGAACTATTTGTAAAAAATCAAGGTAATTTTTTGGTTTACGCTCTCATAGAAAATGGAATGCAATTATTCTATTCGTCCACTACTACTGCTTCTAACGAAGGAGAGTGATGAGCCCAAATATGTTTTTAAAAATTCCTAAAGGCGCCTAAAGTTCGTTCTATACAAAAATCTTTGGAGAAGATCCTCCCTCACTCCTCCTCTTCCTCATCGCTACAACTCTTATAAAAGTCATATTTGCTGTTCATATGTAAAACTCATTAAAATGTGTTGTGTTTTATTATTGCTGTACACTGAAGAACTTAACAATCACAATAAAAGCAGGCAATAAAAAACAGTGTTTAAGGACTATGTTCATATGTATGTTAAAACATAAGCCTATCAAATTGTATATTCTAAACAAATTTTATCACTTCTATTATTATACTTTTAATAAAACGTGTCTTTTTTCCTCTCTTTTTTTAGTTCATTTACTTGACTTGTTGGAAAAATCGTTTCTGAGGCTGCTCGAAAAGGTGTAAACTACTGTTTTTTTTGTGTGATTGTGTTAAAAAACGACAAAAACATTTCCACACACATCCATATTAATATTTAGCCAACGTAGAGCTGAAGCAAGTGGAATATGTGTGTGAGCATATGCGGGCGGGCTGGGGTCAAATTATTTATGCATATTTAATGTATATTTTTCATTTTCTTCGTGAAATACAACAGCAAAATGTGCTTAAAACAACAAAAACCATAACAGAAGTTGCAAAAAAAAAAAAGAAAATCTAACAGGCTTAAATTAACAAAAGAAAAAAAAAAGAAAAACTTCATGAAAATAAAAAAAAAAGTTTATAAAACAAACAACGACCTTTAGAACTGAACAATAACTGCACACATACACATCAACACGCAAAAAGGAAACAGCTGAACAAAGCGTAGACAATTTATTCAGGTGTCCCTGTGTATAAATGCTTGTATATGTGTGCTTGTATTGGTGTACGTGTACGTGTGTTTTTAGGTATTATTTTTACCACAGCACAAAGTCAAAAGTTGAAGGAAACTGGAATTTGAAAAGAAAATAGTTTCTATGCATAATTTCAATTTTTTTTAATTTTGCTTATTTTTCACAATTTGAGTATTGAGTATTTTCGTCGCTGCTGAACTTGAATTTCATGTCGAGAAGTGCGATGTTTTGCAACCTGAAATAAATAGAATAAAATAAAACAAATTTCTAAGTTCTAAGTTGATATGAAATCCAACATCTAACGAAAGGCATAAGGTAAGTGCAGTTATATATAAAAATTAAATGAGCTTTTCAACAAAAAATATAAAAAATTTTGTTAAAGTGTTACAAAATTCACTTTCATTTCTCAAAGATTCACAAATTATTTTGAGTTTAACTTTTTTCTAATAGTAAATACTTTGAAAAAATATTTGGCTTCATTTTTGCTTTGTTCAATTCTATACTAGACTCCTCTATATTTAGACTTTTTTAGTTTCAAATTATTTTAAAACAAAAATTTACCTCTCAACACATACAAGAAAATAAGCAAAATGTGTCTAAGAAATATTTACAGAGAAATGCATAATTAACAACGACTTATTAAATTTACTCAAATGGAAGATGAAATTTTGTTGAAAGTATGTTATAAAGAAAGAAAAATAAGAGCACCAGACATGTGCTGCAGAACGAGTTTATTGAAAATGATTATAGAAAAAAAAAAAAAGTAGAAAAGAACACTTTTTTTTATCTTTGACCAGTACTCAGGGGATTAGCCTTACATATGCATTACATTGTACCGGATCTAGGGGAAGAGGGTGGAAAATGAAAAATAGATAGTATTTGTGGATTAAATAAAAAAGTTATTTATATTTTTATTTATACTAAAGAATAAAAAAAGGGTATTTTTTCCGATGTATACAACTTTAAGTTGGCATTACTGTTCAAGATGGCTACCGATTTAACAGCTGTCAAGTGATTTATTTTCAGTTTGGTTTGCCAATTGATCACGAATAGACTCACGCCTGAACAGTGCTTGCAAATAGTGAAATTTTAGTGCAAAACGAGATTGCCGTTGCTCCCGATTTTCATAAGCGAATTTTGTTTAGCGATGAAGCGCATTTTTAGTTGAATGGCTACGTCAGCAAACAAAACTGCCGCATTTGGAGTGAAACTAATCCTCAAGTGTATGTCGAATTACCGTTACATCCTGAAAAACTGACTGTTTGGTGCGCTTTATGGGCTGGTGGAATCATTCGTCCATACTTCTTCAAAAACGATGATGGCCAGAACGTTACAGTCAATGGTGATCGGTACAGAGCCATGATTACTAACTTTTTTCATTCCTGAATTGAATAAATATGATGTCCAGCAGATGTGGTTTCAACAAGATGGCGCAACATGTCACACAGCTCGTGAAACAATCGATTTATTGAAAGACACGTTTGGTGAACGCCTAATTTCACGTTTTTGACCTGGATAAGTCACAAACGCATGACCATTTTGAAGACAACATTTGCCGTGTTATTGACGATATACGGCCACAAACGCATGTTGGAAAAAGCCATAGAAAATTGGACGTCCAGGTTGGACTATATCCGCGCCAGCCGTGGCGCTCATATGCCAGAAATCATATTTAAAATGTACATGTCACAAGATTATCTTTCGGATAAATAAAATGCATGTCAATCGAATAATCCATTGTTGTTTTAGTGCAACTTAAAGTTCTATACATCGAAAAAAACACCCTTTACTATACTATATATACTTTATTTGTATAAAGTATAAATAAAAAAGTATATATGTATACTATGCGAAAGTATATATGTATGTATACATACTTTCAATAGTCAGCGCAAAACCTTCAATATTGCAAGATTTCGAGTATAGAGATAGAAAATAGAGACAAAAAAACACAATAACCCCGACAAGATCTATTACGATTTCACTATTACGACTTTATATGCACACTTATTGATAAAAAAAAAATTCTAGGTACAATCTGCCACAAATAAGCGTTCCTCAAGTACGACAAGCCAGTGACCAAACACGTGTTTACCTATTACGAATCAAAACCTCATTCAACGGAGCACAAAAAAAAAACGCCCGTTCTCTGCAAACGTTCAAAAAAAAGAAACTCAGAATTCCACTATAAATGCAACAGCTCTGCTGTGATCAGCTACACTTTGCTACATTTTTTTTTGCAATTGTTAACAATTTTATTGGGGTTTAGTTAGATTTTACTTTATCAGTATTGAGAAAGTTTTTTTTTTGTGATTTTTAACAACACCAGATGCGAAAGATAAATATACCAATTCGAACAATTTTGCTCTCGAATCAAATTACGTACGTAAATAAATCTAATTTTCTTCAAATTAAAAATATTTATAATATTTTAAAATGTAATGTTTGTAATTCAAATAAAATATGTAGTACTAAAAAATATTTATATTTATAGCTTTAGAATTATAAAGTATTTTAAAAGGTTTGTTCGCATGCCTCTGTGCCAGCATGTGTGTGAATGTGGGTGTGTGGGCAGGCAAGAAAAAGAAATAAATTATTTTCGTACTCTGAACGATTTTATTAACTCAATCCAGCCATTCTCATACATTTATTCATTCATTTGTCTGCATCTTTGATATATACATTTTTTATATCGATTATTGATTTTCCTGCGCTGCTGCTGTTGGGGTTTGTTGCTGTGGCGAAGTAAATACCATATACATGAAAGCGAAAACAGAAAATAATCATTCATAAATTTATAAAAGACCATGATGATGATTGATTTGATACCAGATAGTTTGATTGTTTGGTTGGTTTGTATTTTTAGTTAGTTATTTCATTGGCTTATCCATTTATTCATATATTTATTTAGTCTTTATTTCATTTGGTTTGAAAGGAAGGGAAGAAGCGTTAGCAGGCGAAAGCAAGAATTTTGCAGAAACCTCAACAGAGTTTTTTTTATTCCAGAGTGTGCAAAATCATTTAACATTTTAGGTAGAAATTTTGTTGTTGTCGCCCCGCTGATAAATTGAGTTTTTCCGCCGTAATTGATCGAATTAGGTCTGAAGAACAAGTGGTTCCAGCAGGTCGGAGAAACGGCACACACTGCGTTAGTTGCAACTGATATTCTGAAAGCCGAACAACATCGGATGACTTCTTTTGCTCCACCAGTTACTGAAACCAATGAAAAGCTAAAACTTAAAGGGTACGCCATACCAAGGATACTCTTTGTCTACCACTGGTACGGAGCTAGTACGAAGCCCTTGTTGTGCGAGTCAGTCTCTTACTTGTCTCAATTTATTCTTTAGACTTGGACCAGTACTCAAGGCATGACCACTAGATATGCATTGTACTGGAACTAGGAAAATAGGAAAGCGAGATTGGTGGATGGAAAGGGGAAAATGAGGTGAGAGCAAAAAATGCTATAATTATTTATGCAAAGTTGAGCAAGTCGGAAAGTCGGTTGTTAGAACTAACTAGTCATTAGTTAGATTGCCATAATTTATAACAAGAAATCAAAGTTCATATTATGAATTATATAAACTATCCCCCTAATTCATAAAAATTATTACAGGCTTATAAGACTGTTATTTGACATATTTGTGTGGAAAATCTGTCAATTAAGTGCTTTATAAACCTGTTATAATTTTTATGAATTAGACGGTGCTCTCAGCGTGACTTACATTTATTTCTTAATATAATATAGAAAGAACTTGAGCCTGATGAATTTAATACAAAATAATTTGTTAATAACACTGTGCTTGACTTTGAAAAAAAATTTTTTCTGACAGACGAGGCAGCCAGTGGGTAAACCTAATTTGGTTGCGCTGAACTAAGTGGTGCCAACCGTTTTTTTTTTTTTAGGTTAGCTCTTGTTTTTGAGATATGGAGGAGGTAGGACAACATATATTCTCTTAACTCAAAAACGAATTAAAATATAAAACCGAAATTTAGCAACAAAATTACCTTTTAATAACTGTAAAAATCTTTTTAATTGGTTTAGTAGTTTAGAAAATGCAAAATTTTATCGATGAAAAAATTAAATTTTTTGCAAAAGTTCGAAATATGTTTATTAAATGTGTTATTAATATCGACCTTTTTTAAATTAGATAAATTGATTCCTTTTATGGTGTCCAACCAAAATGGGCTATCAAGGTCCTTAGTTTATCTTTTCGTTTAAAAGAAAAATTAAATTTTTTCATTTAAATTGTTCCCGACGTTTCGTTGGTTTATTTCCAACTTCTTCAGGGGTAAATTTTTATTTAGTGCAATTTTTCTTCAAATTAATGATGTTACATTATTTAAATTGTACATGCATGTAAATATATCACAGTTTTGCATTGTAAACTGGACAATCACAAACACAAAAATAAATAATTAGTAAAATAACAAATTATCACAAGAAAATATCACAGGTTGTTTTTTAAAGCAAAATATGTAAAAACTTTAAAAATAAAGTTATGCTAATGAATTTTTATATATTCATAAAAAATAAAGTTTTAAACAAAAGAAGCCATAAATGAATTAAATCGGTGCACAACTTAGGTATTCATTGACAAGAAATCAAAATTGCAGTTTCAGCCGGTCACCAGACGAAGTCTCAAAAAGTAAAAAAAATATTTTTATTAAATGAAAGTTGTATGGAAGAAACATTTTGTTTGCTTATCAAAATAAAGTAAGGTCAACAGACGGCGAAAATTTTTAAAAGTATTTCATATTTCTTAAATTCTTATTTGACAAATATCTATATACATAAATAAATAATAAAAAAAAATAATAATAATACATACTTTGTCGATCAAGCTCTTCATATACATAAACGGTCTTATTCATAAGAAATATTATCGTTTTATTAAACTCTTATTTGACAAATGCTCCATACAAATTTGTCAAATAAAAGTTTTATAAACTTGAAATAATTTTTATGAATAAGGGTGAAAGGCTCTTATTCATAATAAATATTTTAGGTTTATTAAATGATTATTTGAAAACCTTTCGATACAAATTTTATGAAACAAGAGCTTTATAAATCTGAAATAATGTGTATGAATAAAGGTGAAAATATTGTTACGAATTTAGTTGTGAACAGACCAATTGTAATTGTTCTAGAACGTACTGAATCGTTGTTATTTTATATGTGCTTTGTCTTGTTATTATAGGTAAATGAATACAGGAGGTAGATACACACATGCATACATAGAAACTTGTTGACAAACAAAGCGGCAGCACAGCGAGTGTGCACAGACTGACTGACACACATGTGTAGATAAATAGACACGACAGCGAAACAAAAGAAACCACCTCCGTACGATACAATATTCATGTGTGCATGTATGTGCGCGGCTCATATGCTTAAGTTTCTTTGCCGTGTGTATGTATGTCGGTGTGCGTGTGTATATCTTTTGTTCATTATTAGTTTTATTGCCAGGTGGCGTGATCAGGGGCCGGATTCTGGCATTCATGATCGAATATACTCGATAATAAAAACAATGTAGAGCAGCAGCAAAATGAGCAACAAACACACAGCATTCTATAACGAAATCGTTCAATCACGAGTGCCAGAATTTGGCCCCAGCTTCTGTAAACTTCTCGACTGTTCGAGTAATGATCATTGAGAGGTATAAAAGCAGCTCAGTTTAACGCTCAGGGGTCAGTCTATTTTTAACAGCGCTAACGTGTAAAGTGTCTTAAGTAATAAAATGTGAATAGGTAAAAGTGTTCTTCTTTAAGTAAAGTGTTTGTGAGTACAGTGTGTTAAGTAAATAAAGTATTGGACTGTTGAGTACTGTCAACTGAAGAATTGAGTGTTTTAACTTCATTACAATTAAAGAATCTACGGAAAACGTCTTTAAAAGGTAAAAACGTAACAATATTATTTTAAATATGCACACGTTCAGCTATTACAACTCCACATCTTTTACAGAGGATCATAAAAAACCCATCCGCTCTCATCAAACGTTCACAAATATAACCCTTATGGCGTATTGATTTCATATTTGTGAACTATTTTTATTGCCAAATAACTTTTACTTATAAACGTAGTAATTGATTCTAAATTTTACTTCATATCCAAAAGGAAAAAAGTACTCCCACAATTTCACTTTCACAGAAAGTGTCACAGTGACACTAGCTATTTTTTTTTGTTGCTGTTTTATAAAATTTAAATTCAAATTTATTCATTCCCATTATATTTTTGCACCATATTGAATTCCACCAAAACCACAATTAGTTTTTTCGCTTTCGTTCGTTTGTGGGTTTTTATTGGATTTTGTCTTTGGCATTTTATATATTTAAGCATTTTATGAACGACTTTATGACGGCAAACATTCTGCACATTCCAGGCATGCAAAGACATGCATGCAAACAGAGAGCTAAAAAAGTGTGGCAATATTTTGGTTTGTACCCTTTTCTAAAATGCTACATCAGAGCACCATGCAAATATGTAGTATTTTTTTGATGCCTCAAAGGAATAATTGCATTAATGCATGAATACAAATTCATATGCAAATTTTACAATATAAAACTATTAAATGAAAACGAAAATGAGATGCAAAAGGATTTGAAAACGAACATAGAATGATAAACAATTTGCAAATATACATACATACATACATGCATACATATTTCAAATGCATTTCTATCATTTTTATTTTTCTGTCTCACCAACTACAATGTATTGTTTTAATGGTTTTATATTGTTTGTTTAAAATGTGAATAAAATAAACGATAATGCACAAGAGGTTTGAACAATTTTTGAACAGATGCCAATGAATTAATATGTAACTTGAAGTAGTTTTGATTGCTTTCGAAGGTTCATAGTATGCAATAGTTAAACAAAACAATCTTCATTAGTTCAAGCAGAGATGGCTCTAAAGATAATTTAAATTTGCCGACTTCGTGCCATATGAGAGGTTTGTTTTGATAAATGAAATTAGAATCAACAATAATATTATCAGGCTTGAAATCCATTCAACTTGCTCAGGTGACAAAGATTTTTTTTTGTCATCTAATTGGAGTGACCAATCTGATTTTGAGTATGAGTAGGACTTGAATGTTAACCATTCAGATGTACAATTTTATGAGTATGAGTTAGTTTCGAAACTCAAGGAGGGCACAGCTTTTTTGTAAAAATCATGCTTTATTTTCCCAAAATTTTTTAAACGAATCCAGAAATTTTTTACACTCTAAGCAGTTTCTTGAATAATTTATCATCGACCTTAACTATAGTTAAATAGTAAAGTCGGTTCTTTCTATAAACAACTTAAATTAAAAAAAAATGTTGCTAACTTTTTTTTAAACTGTGGTCAAAACTAAAGTTGAAGCAATTTTAAATTATTTATTGAAAATGCTAAACTATTCATCATAAAACCACTTACAAATTTAAGCAAAATTCCATCTGTAATGAGATGTCTCTCAAAAATTATGTATCTATACCTGTAAACACACAAATATGTATATACATAAATGTAAGTCTGTGCTCTCATTACACAAATACAAGCGAAAAACAATAAATATTGACTTTTCTTTGTCAAGTTCTACCATCTGAAGCCTGAAGGCTTTTTTGGGGTTGTATTTCTAGTAAAAATAAAAAGGAATGATACAATGATGTTGTTAGAAAAATACAAATAAAGCCATAAAAATCTACGTTAGCTTTGATGCTTTATTATACCCTTCACATAAATGTGTAAGGGTATATATAAGTTTGAGATCCCGTTTGTAACGCATTGAAATATCCATCTAAAACCCCATAAAGTATATATATTCTGGATCAGAATCAACAGAGATTACGATTAAGCGATGTCCATCTGTCCGACCGTAGTCGTTGAAACACCGTTTCTGAGATAACGGTTTGGGATAGAAACCTCATTCTTTCGCTAAAATGTGTTAATTTCCGGTAATGGGTCTGCTATTGAAATTCAGTAAGATCGGTCCACGGATAGCCGAGGTATATCAAAAAAAAAAAACCAGGTTTTGAGGGGTACTTTGTGTAATTTTTTTCAGATTTTTGAAAAAAAACTTTTTCTTAAAAAAATGAGCCATATCATTTTTAATGCCCATTAAATCCCAAAAATTGAATAGTTTTTGAAATTGGCCCATATATACCCGAGATATAGCGTCTCCCGATTTTTGAAAAAATCGGCTTTATAAGCCAAATAAAAACTTTTGGCACCAGAAATCAATCAGATAGGCTATTTAGAGGCAAAAGTGGAACATTTTTTGACATCGGCCCATATACTCTCGAGATATAGCACCTTCCGTTTTCTCAAGAAGTCGGCTCTAAAAGCCAAATAAAAAAACTTTTGGCACCAAAAATCAATCAGAATGGTACATTGTGAAGGGTATTTAAGATTCGGCCCAGCCGAATATATGACTCTTACTTGTTTTTTATATTTATTTTTCTAAAATATATTAATTCAGGTCCAAAAATGAACCTTTTCAAAAAATGTTTGTTGTATCTTTCAGCTGTTTATATGCCGACGACATTTCGGCGGCATCTTTTGAAAATGTTCATTTTTGGACCTGAATTAATACATTTCAATTGGCTCTTAAAGCAAATTAGTAATTAAGTTCATATTTGAATTTTTCCAAAATATATTTCATATCCACACTTATAAATTTTTGTAATTTGACTTGTAACATCAATGAGACAACACTTAATTAGTTGTCGTAGGTTTTTGACAACATTTCTTACAACCGTTGTAAACCATAATCGCTTTTTAAAAATACAACATCAAATGAACAGCTGTTGTAAATCACAATCGGGGTCGAAGCTTAGAGTAGACTTTTGGTGGAAAAGTCAACTTTTTCTCGTCTATAGTAGACGCAAAGCTTACTTTTATTTGGCAGTGACTTAAAATTGCTTAAAGCATACTTTTTCGATTTGTTATGGCCCAATGTTTTTTTTTTTAATCTTACGTGTGCGGTGTTCACTCTGCTACAATGTACATATGAATGAATGAATGTGAAAGCAATACTTTTTCGAAAAACTTCAACTTATATCTTAATGAGTTAAAGTCATCTTTTATCCTTACAAATAATTCATTAAGTGCTATATCTAGTTTAAAACTCAAAGCTGTTACCACTTCTCCATTTCGTTCGCATTCAACAGGCCATAAATATTTGCTGGTTTTCATGGGAACGAAATAGTTCAACTAAAATAAAATCCAATGCATTTTAGAAGTCACCACAGCCGCATGCATTAAATAACTAAGGGGTAATAAATTATTGCGTAGTAAAAGTTGCTAAAAGAAAAACTGCTGTTGCAAGTGCAAGGCGACTACATGCAAGCTTAGCTGCCTGCGATAGCAGACGTATGGCATTACAAGTGCGAATTGTTGCTTAACAGAGTGTAAACCATGAATATGCTTTAGTTTCCCACAAATTTATCATATTTATGCGATTGCATAGTTTTAGTTGCTGTCATCTTGTTGCGTGCTCTTTTTTTTTGTTTGCTGCAAAAGTTTTTGTTTTAAGCTGTTAAAACGCTGGTGTGCGAATAACGTTGCAAGTGCTAGTGGCAAAGTAACTTGTTTAAGCACTTTTTAAACATTTTTTGTTGGAGGCAGACAAATTTGTCAAATATTCTTAATATGAATTGTGGTGAAAAAAATATGCTGTGACAGGGAATAATGTTTCATGCTAATAATATGTACAATGATTTTTTTTAGCAACTGATGGTTCTCAGAGTTGTTAATATCATTTTTTTAAATTAAATATTGTGCAATAACTTAAAGTGCTTATCCAAACTTACAGGTGTTGTACGAGGTTTGTCTTTTATATTTCGGGATTAGAGGATAAAAACAAATATTAATCATCGAAAATCACTCGAATATTTTTAAAAATATTTCCCAGGAAGATCTATACATTTTTGCGTGAGTGTGCAAAAATTGTCGAAGCACTTTTGCCACTCCGATTGAGGTATCTTCAAAACATGCACTCTGAATGCAGAAACCGCTTTTTCAGCTGTCGAAAAACGTTGACGTTTCAATTTGTTTTTTACGTGCTGGAATAAAAAGAAATCAAGGTGCCATGTCAGGAGTATACGGACTATGACTCATGATATCGATCTTTTTGATGCTTAAAAATGCAGTTATTTGAGCCGATGTGTGAGAGCTTGCAGCTATTCCAATGAGAGTGAAATATTGACAAAGATATTCGAATAAATAAACCAAATATATACAATAAAAAGACCTTTCAGGTAAAGAAAATAATTATATTAATTCAGCTCCAAAAATGAACCTTTTCAAAATATTTGTTGCATTTTTCAGCTGTCTATATGCCGACGACATTTCGTTGGTGCTAATCAACTCATCAGTAGACTTGAAAAATTCTTAAAAGTTTTTTTTTGAAACTTAACTACTTATTCCATAATTCCCATGAACAAAATGAGAATCAGAAATGTTCGAACAAACCTTTAACACAGTAAACATTTCTTTTCGTTTTTGCAGCTCTTTTACTTTTCTTTGCAACCTTCTATACAACGAGTTACCATTGGTTACTACGATTTGTATTTTTGAAAGTATCAAAAAATAAAAGCTTTTTGAATATTCAAATATGAACTTAATTATTTATTTGATTTAAGAGCCAATTGAAATGTATTAATTCAGGTCCAAAAATGAATCTTTTCAAAATATTTGCAGTATTTTTTAAGTCTACTGATGAGTTGATTAGCACCAACGAAATGTCGTCGGCATATAGACAGCTGAAAAATGCAGCAAATATTTTGAAAAGGTTCAAATGAATTAATACGTTTCAATTGGCTCTTAAAGCAAATAAATAATTAAGTTCATATTTGAAAATGATTATATTAAATCAACTGAAGCAACACGAAACTTAGAGGTTCCTTACAAATTGAATTAATACATTCAAGAACTATTTCTCTTACAGAATATTCAAAATTTAATAACTGAAGTTGTGTTGGTGGGGATTTTAAAACTGATGTAATAGAAACGTTAAACACAGATGAAACACATACATATGTTCATTTGCATAAAAAATTTAGAAAAAAACTTATTTTTTCAGTTTTGAAAGCAGTTAGCACAAGCTACTAAGTGTTATGAAAAGAAATTACCCTAAAGTACAAACTGTAATCTTTAGTATACATTTTTTATTATTTTATTATAGACATTAGTTACTAACAATAAATTGTTGTTTTAGGTTTTTTTTTTCAAATTAATACACAGGCTTTCATGAACAAAGAAGTTTATTTTGAAGTTTATTAATTTGCCGATTTTTTCCCAAAAATTATGTTTGTGAGCAGCGTTAACGAGCGCCACTGTTTACAACACATACACACATACAACTCAACGTCTCATGTGTTTATGTGTTCTATGTTTTTCAAGTTCTATCCCTGAAAGAAACCTTGGAGTCAGTCAAGTGGCTGCAAGTCGCTACTTTTTTCGCCTATATTGGTGACTTTTTTGTCAAATTGTCAATAGAGTGTCTCCAGTTTTTTGTTTTATGAACAGTGCTTTTTTTTCATTTATTATTATGCAAAATTAGAAAATTTAACAAAAACTACAATAAACAATAGTTAATATTTACAATATTTACAAATACACACAGCCGCTTTTCAGAGCTCTCAAGTATAATATAGAACAATATTAAGTTTACAATCATAATTTTTTTTTTGATTTTATACTTCAAATGAAGAATATGATTATTTTTTTGTAATGAAAATTTTTTGTTAAAAACATCACTTTAATGTTTTGATTTAAAAAAGGTCAATTAAAGGCAAAAATAAAAGAGTGAAAGCAAGAAAACAGTGCTTATTCACTTAGCCACCAAAATTTGTTGATATTTTGTCTTTGAAAAAGATATCTATAATTTTTAGAAATACTTTTTTCATACCTTGAATTAGTTTGTTCTATACTGCAATCTACAGCTTTAATATTTGCCCTTCTAAAGTTGTGATTGTTGAAATTTATAAGGCCCCCAAAATCGTGAAATAATAATAATTTTTATATGGAAATAAAACATTGAGTTGACAACATTGTTAATGAGTAGACAAATTTTATTTCTTGATTTTTCAGTGGAGTTTCTCTACTGACATTGCTTTCAGGGTAGCGCGACAATGCCTATAGAGAAACACTAGTACCATGGTCTTCATATAGTTGAACTAGAACCGCCTAGTCACTAGTTCCTTCTTCAGTAGTTGATTTGCAATGACAAGCACATGTTAAATGTCAACAGAAAAATCATTGTATGAGGTATAATATGCCACTAAAACTGGTGACCATGTCAACGGTAAATCACTAGAGCTTTTCTGCTGACATTTGCTTCAGGGATGTTTTATGAAAACTCAAACCTATAAGAAAGAGGGTATACTGCATGTACATATATGTATATCTAAAATTCCACTCTCATTAACAACTGGCGATGGCTCAGTGGTAGTGCTAGCTGCTTTTCAGCCTGCATGTTGCTGATTCTAGGCCCGTCTTGTTCCTTTTGCTTTTTTTAATTTTTTTTTACTATAAAACAATAAATACGGTGAAAAATTGAAAATGTTTTTTTTTATTATATCTCAGTAGTTATGAGCCCGATTGTGCATATTTTCAATACCTAAGCAGAGGAAACATTTATAAAACGATTGAAGCAAGATTTAGACTAATAAGTTGTCTGGTGTCTTCACAATCGGTGCCCGAAAATGGGTATTTTATGACAAATCTATATACAGTCAAAGCCCGGTATATCGAATACTCAGTTTAACGAATATCCGATATAACGAGTGGCGAAATTTTTACATTAACTGATTTATATGGTAAAAAAATCGCGATTTAACGAATGACAAAACAAAATACATTAAAAAATCGTTACAGAATCTTAAGATTGTGGGATTTTGTCTTCTTTGCTCTGTATTGAAATAACGCGTGTGATGCGTTGCATTTTTCCTTAAAATTTCAGTAGTTTTGTTTGGTTCATTGTGAAAACGATATGTTGATTTCTTAAGAAATTAATAATACGAATGAAATGTAATAAAAAACCTACACATATTAGAAATAAAACAAAATCTTAAATAAACGTTAAAATATCAATTCAATTTTGATGTTTCCAAAACTGCGGAACACCGTCTTTTATAAAATTTTAAGACAAAAAATTACTGTTCGATATAACGAATATCTCGGTATAACGAAAGGTCTGAACATTATATTATTCGTTAAACCGGGCTTTGACTGTATACCCTTTTGGCAAAGGGTATAAAAATAATCATATGGTGTTGAATCTCTTATCAGAATCTTGTTATTGCGAAAAAAACCACAGACATTTTACCAAAAAAATCAATAAATTTTCTCTGCTTTTTTTTACTTTTTACTCGTTACAACTTTCATTTCATGTAATAAACTTTTCCGTAACAATGTGCAAATTTAGCAGCTATTTTACTACTGTTTTGTAAAACAACTAGTTTTTATTCGAGAGTTTTGTTTTATTTTCACTTTTTTTATTAGTAAAAATCCAAAAACATGAAATGTCACAAAAGGGGGGGAAATTAATGGCTACAGGCCAGTTTTTTCTATGCGTTTTTTAATAATGCTGCCTCAAAAATTGACCCAAATTAAAAGAAGCACAAACACATACACAAATACTCGTGTTAAAATACGTGCAGACATTCAGTTGTACGTGTAAACATTGTGCTAACATTAAAACCATAGAACTGACTTTGCCCTGGTATTTGCAAGTAAATAGATTTTTTAAGTGACCTTTTGGGTTTCCCTTATAAATATTTTATTAACAACACCAAAAGTTCTCCACATTTTTTGAGGAGCAACAAAAAGTTTGTTCACTACTTGAGAGATTTTGTCTAAATTATGCAGACAGATTGAATTACAAATTGGGTTTTTAAAAGTTTGTGGATGTGTGGGTGTGTGTGTGTGTGTGTGCATACTCACCAAAGAATATTTTTAATTAATACATTTTGAGTACAGAGAATTTTTAATATTGTAATGAAAATATTGTTGGGGTGGTTTACTGTTAATTAAACCACCCTAACAATATGTAACAAGTTCAAACGATATTTTACATCGTAAAGGGTGAGTGATTCAAGTAAACGTTGAACGATGTTTGGTTGTAAATAAAACAGAATGTTTTCAGAGAGTTCTCTTAATAATTTTTATTGTGATACCAGAAGCTGGGACAATTACTTAGCTTTTAAACATACTTATGTATGAGTAATAGTTTGAAAAACTCAATATACTTGTACTTTAGGTTAGATTAGTTTGACTGCAGGGTTATGTTTGCCCCTGTTCTGGGACATACACTTAAGCCAGTGTAGACTTAAGTGTATAGGTCTATAGAAACTCCGTTTCATTCACAAAATTTCCTTAAATGACTCCAGTATATGTCTCGTAATGGGGTTATATCTAGATGAGGTGTCTCTACCAGGATATCGGGCTTATATTTGTGAAGAAGCAGGGCACTGGCATTAGTTAGTGCCTTAATGGCTCACTCTCCTCTCCACATTCTCTACATTCATCTGCGCCCACTATTCCTATGTACACTTTGTTACTAATACATTCATAATTTTCGCACTCACAACTCAACTTGCAGTTTCAACATGGATTTCGAAGAGTGCATTGTTATGCACGATTCCATTTGCAGTGAAATTAAATACTGCATCCTGGCTCAGCCACAGTAGATAACTTTGAATAAAACAAGAAAGAAGCTAAGTGTAACCTAAACTCATCCTGGACCTACAGTGAAATTCATGAACTAATACAAGCTATAGAGATGCACCCATGTGCATTGGGAATACTCTTCCCCGGACTACAAGGACCGGTATAAACGGGAAAGCGCATGTCGAGGAATCCAGTGCGAGGAATGTAAAGCCAAATGGGCCAATCATAGAACTGCATTTAAAAATGTAAAAAAGAATATAAAAACAAAGTCTGGTCAGGGGGCAGAAAACGGCCAGCCCGCACTACATTATAATAATAGCCGAAGCAATTTTCTTTCTTTTTAAGCAACAAACCATATTTTTAACTTCTAACTCCTTTTTTATTTTTGCAAAACAAAGTTTGTCATCAGCTACAACAGCTGTGTCTCAGAGTTGCCATATAATATAACAATCGTGTGACTATAATTATTTTGCGCCAATTTGCGACAATAAAATTTCAGTAAAATGTGACAATCATATGATTGCAGAGAATTTGATTGCGACTAATTTTTTATTGTGCTCCAATTCAGCCCAATAAAAATTGTGTAAAATTGATGCATTGCAGCAATCGTGTTCTTTAAGATGGGATATCTTAATGTCCTTTACACATTTTATGTCCTTTACACATTTTTCATCAAAATGGAACAATGAGTACACCCAACACCAATTTAATACATGCTTATGGGGCAACACTTCATTTAAATTGATAAATTGCCATTAAAATAAAATTAATCATAATTAGAAGTGCATTTGTATTGGTTTATTTACACACATGTGGATTTATTGCTATTGAAACCACAAGCACCCTCTTATTTGCATTTGTGTTGATTAAAATAACATGGGGCAAGTAATAAATTAATTTGTAGTTTTTGCTAAACATATTGGAAAATACTCTTTTAACATCACTTGCCTCATTGGAGTTTAGGCCAACAAGGGTCTACGAGAGCTGCTAAGCAGCTTATAACAAAACAAACAAAAAATGGAAAAATCATTTGCAATGAATAGTTTGCTTATAAATAAAAGACTCGTACAAAATTTACGATAATTTTGCTGGCTGCAAAGATAATTTTGTATGAATTTGTGTTTGTGCATGTGCATACTCTGTGTGTGTGTGTTTGTATGTGTATTTACCATAAATTAGTGCTGGTAAATTGTATTTATGGTAATTAAGATAATCTTCTAATAAGAAAACAATGCCTTCAATGCGGTCAATGTTGCCATTCGTTGTTGATGGTATAATTTAAACGAAATTAATTAAACACAAATCGAGAGCACACACTTGCTCCAGCATACCCAGCAGTTTTGAAAGTGGAGCTGATATTTTTGGTGTCGATTTAGCAAATGATATTGTGTCACCGATTTTTCGATAGCTTTTGACTTGAGGAAAAATTTCTACCATGACAAATCACAAAAATAATTTTGCAGGCTCCCGATTTAAAATTTGATTTTTTCTTATTTCTGTATGGGAACCCCTTAAACTGGCATGTTACAGGGTTGGTGGCAAATTCAAATCAAGAAAGATCTTCGCAAGAAATTGTACGTATTATTATTTTTTAAAGGATTTAAAAAGTAAACGTTGAAGACTTACTAGCTGTTTCGTATATGCCACGTTACTTGTCAGCACCTAAATTTTGCAGCCATGCTTAGAATTCTCAACCTACCAAAAGTTTGATTCAATTTTGTTCTATATTTAATTTATTGATAAATATGTTAAATTTCTATAACACTTTCTTTTCTTAATGTTCATTGCTGAGATGGAGTTTTCACATCTTTTAGAGCAGCTGGTTGTTACTCGAACTCATTTGAAGAGGCCCCATCTATCACAACACGTATAGTGCGGTCTCTGAGGAAACTCGATATGAATCGAGAGAAGTCATTACCGACACCAAAAGCAATGAGTTTCGACAGTAATGCACCACCTAACACTCTGTCAAAGGCCTGGGAAATATCTAGAGCTATCTCTTTGCTCTCACCAAAATGGTGGATATAAACGGATGTTTGCAGAAAGAGATTTCACTAATCAAAAGGTTTAAAAATGACTTTTATTTGTAGCTTATAAATATATAAGTTATTATATAAGTAACATTTTAGTTTACACTTCTTCATGTACCCTGGCCCAATATTTTCCTAATGTAGAAGCCAAATATATCCCGATTTGCAAAAATATGCTATTCATAGACTTGAATCATATTAGTAATAACACACACACAGTTAAAATAACACATGCAGTCGGGGACTCTTGTTTGTAAGAAAGGGACAAATATTATCGGGGGCTTGCAAAACTTTAACCAAAAGGGTATAATAAAAAAGGTGTTATAAAAAGTGTTATATGCATTAGAAAAGGATAAAACGGCTTATGCTCACGCCGAGCAACCAGATTCAACTAATTTTCTCTTGTTACGCTTGCAAATTTTTTCTGTTCCATTTTTGACACATAAAAACTTCAAAATTTAAACGAGTTGCCTAGTACAAATAATGCGGTACCGATTACCCTTCTTTTTTTACTCCTCCTCCAACAAACTCAAGACTTCATCAACACAACTTGGGGTCTGTGTGTGTGTGTGTGATCATGATGAAAGACGAAACCATTACTACCTTCTCGTCGCTTTCACTTTTCGTAAATAGCACAGTATTATAGACTCGTGATTTCATTTATTCAATTAAAATTTCTGTCGACGAATGGTTCGAATATATCTAAATTCTTCAGAAATACAGGGTGAATAGAAACAATTATTCACTCGTTCAATTACAAACTCATTTGTCTTGCTTATCCGTACATACTACGGAAAGATTCATATTATAATTGTTGCAAAAGTACGCTACTAGTTCGAAATATTTTCTGAAATTAAATTTAAATGACATTTATTGCGTTTCATTCTCTAAGGCTTAATATGTGACAGCATTTTCGAGATTCTCTAAGACGATAGATAGGCGTCATTTAAATTACATGCGATACAATCGTTACACTAATGTGGTGTTTTTCTTCATTTAACACAGATGTCGCTTATAGACGTACTGATCAATCACTTGTATTGGATTAACCCTTGACACACCACTATCTAAAACTTGTAACAATATATATTATGTCATGAGCAATCATCATGTTCATCATAAAGTCACCTTAACTAAACAGACAAATATTATAGGGTAATGCTTTGCTGCTACCCCTGCAAAGCCAGCTTTCGCTATCAAATCTGAACTATTTTTTCCGAATGCTAATATTGCTTTTCATACTTAAAGCGTCTTAAAAGGTTTCATGTACATAATAGTAATTTAAAATAAAATTTAAAATAATATTTCGTGAACCTGTACCTGCACAAAATTTTAATATTTTAACAACATGATTGAAGGTGACTTAATAATACGAAAGCCCATATTTACAAAGGGAAATGCTCCACACATTCCCTCGCACACCTTCGTTTATACGTTAATCTGGGCATTTATGTAAAGCATCTTGTTTGTTCTCTCATGCATGTCATGTTCAATTTTGCTGATGGTATTAAAGGACAGAAAGAAATCCCATTTCAGTGGACATATTTTTGTTGTCTCTTTTTTTATGGTATTTCCGGTAGCACAATATCCTGCTTCTATTGTTACACATGATTCATTTGTCATTTCATAGCTCCAACCATAACGAAAACAGCAACAATAACCATGACAGCGCCAACAAAAATATTCCATTCACCAAAAAATAGAAGTTAAAGAATCGAAGACAAAATGTGCAAAAATAGTGTAATCACTGCGTTGTATTTTGCGGTAATGGCACATATTGAACACTTTGGGTTAAACGTGTGTGTGTGTGTGTGTCTGTAAAGAAGTTTGATTGTGTCTATTGAAAAAAAGGCTTTTTGATATTTCGTTGCGTTGGCAACAATTCATTTGGTTTAAAAGGGCATGAAAATGTCTATCGCTATACTTAAAGGGGGGAAAATGTGCAAAACAACACATTGCCAGAATTTTGGTAAAAAAAAATGGATTTTGCTTTCTCATTAAACTGAAAGTTAAAAATATTGATAACATTTTTACGGCTGCACTCATAATAAAATCTTAATAAGCATTTGAACTACTTTTTAGTTAAAATGATTTTATTTCTTAAAAAGCAGATTATGAATACAATTTTTCAAAAACTGTATTCATAATCAGTTGTTTAACTAAAAACTATTTCATCGAATTTATCCCGTATGATCCGGCAGCTCTATTATTTTTACTTGACATTTCAGTGTTAATGATGCGACACACTAACTACTTTTTTTTTTTAACAATAACCAAATACGCAACAATGCTTATGTTACATTTAAGAAAAATATTTCTCAAATGATTTAACGAATTTTTTAAAACTTGTGGGTTAGTAAAAAAAAAGAAAAGAAAATAAAACATATTAAAAGTTAAATGGAAGGAAATTGTTCAAACAACTTTTATGAGATAAAAAAATTAGTCGAATAATGAGTTTTAGTTTAGTTGTTTTGATTTGTTTTTATATCACTATTGAATTTGCTACAAAAATGTTTAAGAAAGTAAAATTTTGAACATTATTGAAAAAACTAATTTAAAAATTTTTTTATATAAAAACGATCTGAAGCTGTATAAATTAGTTTTTTTCCAGTAATTAAGAGGATCAAATAAGAATTATATATTTTGAACATTAAATATAATTAAAAATGGAAAACAATGAATGGAATGAAGAAGATAATTAATTGCAAAAAGTTTTTCAATTAGATTCAATTTTTCACAATATAAAATGTAAACAGACAAACAACAAAGGTAATTTTAAAATAGCCCTAAACAAGCAATTTTAAAAACAGTTGATTTAAAAGGACGTTAAAATTAACATTTTAGCTAAAAATTCATTTATGAATACAGTCTTATCGAAAATTCCCTAAAATGTAATACAAATGCTGTTCAATTATTTTATGATTACAGCCGTTAAGGTTTAAGAACATAAATTTTACTATTTAAGCTTATATATATGTATATATGATTGTGTGTACATATATTTAGTGCCGTATTTTTAAGATATATTTTGTGTTTATTTACACCTTTTTTGACAAATATTGCCCACATATAATTTAAGCACGACATGTTTTTAACAATGTATTCATTCACAGGGCAATCAGAGCTAAATGAACGCCCGTTCTTGGTTTTATATTTAAAACAATAACACCGGTATTCATAAAAAATAAAACGTTGCTCAAATACATTTTAGAAAAAATTTTATGTGAAAAATTTATCGTAAGATGTGTTTCAACAATGTTTTATTTTTTATGAATACCGGTGTAATAAAATAAGAAAATTTGTTTTTTGTTACAACAAAAAAGAAATCGTCATGTTCATAAGATTTTCCATAGACATACGAAATTTGTTCCTAATTTTTTTTTCCAACCAGCCCCGTGATGGCTCTGCGCAAATCAAGTATTCCACTGACCCCAGTTTATTTTTTTTTCTTTGATCTTTCTCAAATAGGTGGTGCATGTATGTGAAATATATTTATTAGGGAATGGTAAGTCGATTCCGATTGTATTCAATAATCGATTTTCAGTCCTAAAAACGATTATTTTCTGATCGATTATGCATTGCCAACTTTATGCTGAAATCGAATTTGGTGTCGATTAATCGAAATGGTAAGCCACAAAGCGTGATACAACTAATAAGGTAGCCTTTTCACTACAATAACAATAACTTCAATAAAAATAACATGCATTTTGTTTTTGTACAAATTCTGTAAGCTGTCAAAAAGCCGCCGCTTCTGCATTTATAGAAGAGAGATAACAGAGCTTACATTGATTTGGTGTTTCGTTTTGGCCGCCTTTCATCTCTGCATTCTTTTGACAACCTAAAGTAGTCAGATGATAAACGGTTTAGTTGTACCATGTCACAAAGCATAACAAAATTACCTGTTGTAGAAGTTAGACAACAAAAACGTCTATTTCATAGAGAAAGCTACCACCACTAAAGTTATTGAAGAGGAAACAAACCAAGTGTTTGGCTGTGAAAATTTGATCAAATTTATAATACAAAATAAGTGAATGTTTAAAAAAAGTCTCACCCAGCCACGTTTGGCACCATATAAAAATTCAAGTCGTAGTGCGTTTATTTTATGCAAAAAAAATATATTAATCGACTTAAAAAAATCGTTTTGAGCAACGATTAATCGATTAAATAATCGGAATGAAAAATGTTTGGTCGAAAAATCGAAAATCTACTTTTATAATATTTATATTCAGATGGTTGCTCTATTCCAAACAAATATTATTCCAAAAAAATGTTAGACGGATTTCCCCGTTGGTTGGAGTTTCAGAAAAAATGTTGGCTAGTGGTGGTCGCTCGGGGAAAGTCAAGGGCAATTGTGAAGCTTTCCGTGATTTTTTCACGCTGTTTTGTCCACTTTGGCCAGGGAAACCCTACCGATTTATCTGAATTTCTTATCAGCACGCCTTTTTCACCAATATTCTTCAATTCAGAGGGGGAGACTGGGAAACATTTCACTTTTGTTTTTGCTAGGAACAATGCATTTACTGCTGCACCGACAGTTTGACCTGTTTTAAACCGGATCAGTTTCCACTGATAAATTAAAGAAATTCGAGTACAAACATGTCATTGAGTTTATGATACTTTTATGAATAAATTTAATTTTTTATCACTACAACTGTTTGCAGCCAGCACTTTTTAATGAACAAGTTTCCATTGAGAGTAATTTTTCTTTTTTAATTTATTCAGTAATTATCCTGTTATGGGATTTTGCTGCCAAATAACTCAAACGGACCTATTGTAAAGAAAAATTTTATTGAATAGTAAATTTGTCAAAATATCGTTATATTTATTTTAACAATACGCTTATTGTAATAAAAGCTACAAACTTCAGCTGCTGGTGGCATAAAAGCACGGCCCTTTGTTTTGAGGCAAGTGTACTCTTTGCAGTTCTCTATTCAGCACATTGCAAACACCGTTCCCTCTGACAAACGCATAAATACATAATTTATTGACTTTCCCCATGTAACTGTGCTTGAGAGCCTAATCATTAATAGCAGCGCTCTAAAAGTTAAAGCTAAAGCCTGAACGTGATAAGTAACGACTGACTTCATGTCCCCAATAAATGTCATTCGTTTCACCTTGTCTTTTCTTCAACAACATTAACATTTTAACTACATGTGCATGTATTTTTGTCTGTTTGGTGATAAACTGTATAATGTGTGTATACTTGTAACAAATTCAGTCTCTAAACATAAGAAGCAGACGCAAAATTATTTTCTTTTTTGTATACGCAATACTAATAGTGAAAAAAAATTCTGTTTCTTGTATCGCTAGAACATTAAATACTTGTTTGTAAACTTCTCCTTCGCGTGCTGGAGGGAGTCGTCGTTTGAATTGAAGTGACTTGTTAAATAATTGACTTGCTATGAGAGGCATGTTTTTTATTTTATTGAGATGTTAAAATCGTTAAGTGCTGCTCGCTGTAAATATTCCTTATTTATTTATTTATTTACATTTACAATTCTGCACGTTTAGCGTATACTGTTACAGACGATGCCTCCCTCCCTGGGCTATTGAATGTATCAAGTTACAAATGTAGAAGTTATACAAATGTAGAAGTTATATGGAACAAAAATTGGTGTGAAAATATTTTTCTTAAAAAATTTTTTGTACAAAAAACTACTTGCTGACTCAAAAAAAAAACCTTTGCCGTACTCACGGGCGCACATTTCCTGGCATGCACCCTCTCTATCTTGCTGCTTGGCAGTGCCATGACGCTGATCTGTTCACTATTGATAGGGACAAGTTCCTTACGGCGTTGAACTCTTTTGACCCATTCGTGCAAACCAATGCAGAACATGTAGTGCTGTGGTCAGTTATTCAGCACCTGTTTTGGGAGGTTCTATGTACCGATACCGTGGTAAAGGTAGTAATTTTGGTATGGCAATTTTTGATCTAATGGGGTACAGAAGGACATATATAGATCACTGAAATTTGATCGCTTAAAATATGCAAGCCTAATTTTATTGGTTTACTAAAGCAGGTGCCATTTCTGGCCACTACGTATAGTGGTTGACCTAGCCTATTTATAAGGATTTAGATGGAATTCAACACTATAAAAGTAAAATAAATAAAAAAAAAGAAATGCGGTCGGGGGACCCCCGTTAGGAACGAAGTTCCTTACGTTTTTGTTTTTCATCTTTGAATGTAATGCAAGGTAAAATCTGTATGTTTTATTTTGCGTTGTTTTTGAAATTTTGATATTTTATGATTCTTAAAATTTTTGGAACGTTTTCCAACTAATTAATATTTATTTGTATGTGTCTCCGCTGCTGTCAGTAGAGACACCGCCAATCATACACAATTGCTTTTCGACAGTACACCAATACATATAAACAGCTTACACCAGGGATGCCCACGGCCTATACGCTTGGTACGCTTTTGTTTTTGTAAAACCGCGAAGCATTGGCTGAGCATTCTAATATGTATACACAGCTCTTTGCATGAAATACACACACATACACACATATTCCAAGTTCAAAGCAACAACACTTTCATATGCACAGCAATAAGAACGCAGGCTTTGTTGGTACACATTGGTGCCAAGCGTAAATTTTGTTGTTTTTTGTTTTCATGATTTTGTTGTTTTTTTGATGATTTCGTGAGTATGAAACACTTGAAGAAATCATTTTTTGTTAGGAGTTTATTTCTGTTTTTCTTTGTATGCGTCAATAAAGTGTATACGTATTGGTGTTTGCGCTTCCATAAGAAGATTTTGGGCACCCCTGGCTTACACGCTTTCGTGACGATTTCTACTAATTTCCACTACCAGCAAGCCGCGTTAAGGAACTTCGTTCCAACAAGACGTAGCCGAAGGCTCAGTCATGTGTTTGGAGAACAATATAAAATAATATTACATTTAAAAAGCCCGACCAAAAGGCATAAAAAAGATATGAAAGTTTTTTTATATTGTATAAAATGTTGTAAGTCCTTAAATTACAGGTATTTTTTGATCTCACTTATGAAAATAAAACCAAACGACTGCCAAAATATAAGGGGTCCGCTAAAACAAACTTTTTTTTTTAAACAGCGCAAAACATCGATTTTAGCTTCGGCTGTGTGGCACGTAGCGTCGTTGCCAATATCCTCCTCTTCAATTTTCGTGAACAAAAATTCGTTCAACATGGCCCGATAACGATCACCATTGACTGTAACGGCCACTCCTTGCTAATTTTCGAAGAAAAATTTCCCAATTATACCTCTGCACCAAAATCCGCAGCAAACAGTGACTCGTTTTGGGTGCTATTTAATGTATGCGTGCGGGTTTTCTGTGCCCCATATGCGACAATTTTGCTTGTTTACATACCCGCCAAGATCAAAATGAGCTTCATCTGAAAAGATGATTAATTTGGCAAAATTGGCATTTTCTGTAAGCCGATCGCAGGCCCACTTGGCGAAGTGTATACACAACCATATTCATTCAGCAGAAGGATAAAACAAATTATCTCTCCAATCAGACATGAGCAACTAACTGTTACTATTCACGAATTAAGCACTAGTTGCAAAAAAAAAATTTAGATGGCGGACCCTGCAGCATTAATATTTGGAAAACGTTTATCAGAAAATTTCAATGCAAATCTCAACATCTCAAAAGCTTGATAATAATTTTTGTGGCAGGTATAAGAAAACAAAATGTAATAAAAATGATTCGGATTTAAAAATTTACTAAATAGAATTCTTTGCTTTTCGCAATCGCACGGTTTAAGATTGTACCTATTTAATGGAACATGCTTGTTAATTTTTATTTTTCCTTGAGCAGAATGTGTGCCTTACTAAAAAACACTTAAAATAACAACTTTTCAACATTCTCGCCCGAAAAAAAAACACCTACACTTCAACACGTAAAATATGACTCACACCCAAATTAGCAACTTGTGGAATGAAAACGTTTTCGTTTTTTACGCTTTTCTTTTCTTCTTCGATGCCCAGAAGAAATAAAAAATTTCCAAACATGTAGAGATGAGTGCCAACAAAACGAATCATGTTCACGCTTGTAGGCTGCCGATTCCATTAACAAATGTTGCCTGAATTTGGAAGATTTAATAAAATGAAAATTAAAAGAAAATTTCATAGAAAAAATAAGAACGCAATAGGCCGAAGTATCAACAAGAGTTCTCAACAGATAGATTTGCTTTTCTCATATTCTTTAACATCTTCTGGCTGTTAATGAGACCAATTCAATAAATTTTTTTTTCACTGCTGTGTGGCTACGAAAATCTCAAGATTCTTCAAGAAGGGCTTTTATGTTTTCTCTTGTGAAATTTAAAGGATTTAATTAACATTCCTTAACCACAAATTGATATAATCAGAGTTAAGATGAAGTATTTTAACTCCAATACCAGAACGTATGTATAAAAAAACTGCTGGTGGTGGAATAATACGTTCAGGCTTAATTTGTTTAAGAAAAATGTTGCCTACTTAAAGGGGTTTCAAAAGTTAATTGCTAGCACTAAGAGGGGAAAAGTAAAAGCAGAGAAAAAAGAAGGGATTTTTAAAAGTAGAATACCACAAATAATTAACTGCTTTTCTTTGGCGCCGTATTGTTTAATGTAAACTAAATCCATTAAACCCCACTGGAGACGAAAAAGGAAATTGAAGAAAAAAATCAAAATCAATTATGAAATTAAATAAATTTTCTTTTGTCTTTCATCTCGCTAAACAACTTCATGATTAGTTTATTTTTTTTTCAAATACATCTGTATCTAATTGGTGGCGTAGTGTGAAAAATATGATTTCAATTTCTTTGATTCAATTGAACATTTGTTCAATGAAAAAAAAAAATCGATAAGAAATCTAAAAGTGGAAAAACCACTTGAAATGCACTTTAAAATTTGTAAATTTGTATGGACATTTGGGGGCATCAAAATTTTTGTTAAGTACGTTTTAGGCAAAAAACATTATCGATAACTAACAATTTTAAGTCATATAAAGGTTGTTTTTTTCGATGTATAGAGCTTTAAGTTGGCATTACTGTTCAAGATGGCGACCGATTTAACAGCTGTCAAGTGATTTATTCTCAGTTTGGTTTGGCAATTCATCACGAATAGACTCACGCCTGAACAATGCTTGCAAATAGTGCAATTTTATTGCAAAACGAGATTGCCGTTGTTCCCGATTTTCATAAGCGAATTTGGTTTAGCGATGAAGCGCATTTCTGGTTGAATGGCTACGTCAACAAACAAAACTGCCGCATTTGGAGTGAAGCTAATCCTCAGGTGAATATGTCGAAACACCGTTATATCCAGAAAAATGCCAGAAATCATATTTAAAATGTTATGCCACAAGATTATCTTTCGGATAAATAAAATGCATGTCAATCGAATACTCCATCGTTGTTTTAGTGCAACTTAAAGTTCTATACATCGAAAAACAAACATTGTTTAGTTCACTATAAGGTTAGATTAATGCCTAAAAAATCGCTAGGCCGAGCAAAGAGGTTGTTGTCACTGATGTAATAACAGCAAAAACACAAAAATCAGTTGAATGTTGGTGAAAGAATATAAAGCATATTCCAATCAACAGAAAAACGCAGTGACAAAATGGAAAGTTGATCAATATGATTAAATATAGACAGCGAGTAATGAAGTGTCCAGGTGTTAGGATGGCTCAGAGCTGCTGCTTAAAGACAGTTTATAATTGGTCATGGCCTGGTTTCGAAGCAAATTTGGATGCTTATGAGCGACATGGTAGTTGTGAAACAGCCCTGGTATGTACCCCAGTCAGCAAGCCTTCAACTTTACTCTTCTTGTCTTCTTTAAAAATGTTGATCACTGCAATTTTATCACAAAAAAAAATCTTTCTCAATTTTGAGAGAGTAAAAATTGAACCAAAAAGCCCGATAAAATGATTAACAATTGTAAAATTAAATTAATGTTTAAAAAAATCACTTTCTGCATAACAGAAGCTATTCCGTGGAATCTCTACATTTAGGGAGGAAATACATACATCAGGTATTCGCCGAATACAGAACTTTCAACATAATTGTCGTCGAGCAATTACGTAAGAATCATTGCTCTAAAAAAATGTCTCAACAGCGAACGCACGTTGCTGTTGCTCGCTCAAGTAATGGCTTATCATGACTGACTAATTAGTACAATTGATAATTCCATCGACACCACCACACCCCCCCTCCGATTATTGCTTTTTAAAAACTCGTATTTAAAATATAAGTTTTCTACTACCATGTACATGCATACATACATACATACGTGTACATATGTATGTAGCTCATACGCATTTATAATGCGTATACGTAACATTTGAAGTACTTAATTTTTTGCTGTATAATACTCATACGTCAATTTAGTTGTGCAAGAACAAAAATAGTTTTCAGCTTTATTTTCACAGATTGCACACAAAAAATGGTAGACATTTTAATTCATAAGGGGTTTTTTTTTTGTATTAATGTACACTTATATATAAACATACTTATGTCAGAAGAAAAAAAATTTTGTTTTCTGTTTTTCACTGTCAGCTTAGTTTTGAACAAGGTCCATAAAATGTAATTATTAATGCTGGACTCAGCATACTTGAATAATATTTACCGTCTGGCTGCCCGTTAGTTCTACCAAAATTACCTAAACTAGCTTGGACATGCTCAATTTTATGTGGCCTTATTTTATATACAGAAATTCGAATCTGTAATTTCACTACATTTGGCGCTCCAAAATTAGAATTGAAAATTCAAATTTCCGAATGGTGTCGTCAATGGCAATAATCTCGGATAAGTGAATGATGACATGGTAGGGGGGAGGGCAAATTCCCAGGACAATACCACCTTTACCTAAGGAATATGGTAAATCGCAAAAGAAAAGTTACACCTGAATAAAGTAGAGTCAGTTTAGAGTTTTAGCACATTCAATTTTTTTTATGTCGCCATACCCAGGGGAGAGGGTTGGAACCCACTGAGCGGTCTCAGGCTGAAATTAGTGGAGCAGCACCCCCCTGGTTCCTATGGCCATAACAGAAAATGGCACAATATATACAAAGTAAACAAAAAGGGAATCCCATTTCAATAGATGATTTACAGATCTTGTTGATGTTGATATAGTTTAAAAGTCAGTGTTTTGGTGTTTGTATGTACGTTTAAACATACATATATTAAACTAAGAAAGTGAACTAAAATTGCTAAACAAACGTAAGAAAAACACTTTGTCTTTACAAGAAAAATTACGTATATGGGAAAAAAATCGACAAAGCATTTAGCATTGGACTTTAATGTAACTACTTCTACCATTAGCCATATTAAATCGAATAGAATATCAATATTGGATGCTGTGGATGTTAATAAGTGTTGGATCAATATCTATCTAATAAAGCTTTATAAAGAACTGCATATTCGAAAATGGGGATGGTTTCTTAATCCAGGCAAAAAACACGCTACTTTACATGGACCCATATTACAGCAGGGAGCTAAAGTAATTGTAAGAATGGCATTTGGGAATCTTAAATATATAATGTTGACAGAGCATATGTTTCAGCTTCCAAAGGAATTGCTCCCGAACACAAAACCCAAATAGAAAGAATTTCTATCTTACTTGGTGCAAATTCTGTTACTGATTTATGGTAAAATTTACCTGAATTTTGGTATAAAAAATCGTGCAGAAATTCGAATATATCGGAAATTCAAATCGTCTAAAAACAAAGTGCTTAACATTTCTGAGCGTCTACTGACAGTAGACGCTCGTTCGTTCGACACAGTAGAGCTGTGTCGTTCGTGAACGAACGGGTTAAATTGAACGGATCACTTAAATGTACGTAGCGATCCGGTCTTTTAAGTGAGGGGATTTCGTTCAATAGTGTACGGAACGGTGTTGATTTTTATGCTCATCTGTTTAAGTTGAGTAGTTGCGTTTTTGAGAGAGGATTTAAGTGTACGTAAGTAAAAACTTAATTTGAATGGCATTGTTGTCATTCGTTTTTGATTTGAAACAACAATCAGTTTCTCTAAAATACGAATATCGCTGTTGATAAAAATGGTTTAGTAAAAGAGTGTCGGCTGTAAAGAAAAACTTAATTGATATTTAAGTGTTTGTTCAAATAAAAGAGAAAAAAAATGTCACAAAAGAAAGAGCAGTGAAATTTGGTTACATATTTTTTTTTTAGTATCCAACTCCTTACCAGAAGCAGTATAGGTTTTTGTTAAACATATGTATACAATACTAAATTATTCCAGTTATTACAGATACACAAACAAAACAAAGAAATTGTTGCCGTACTGTTCGTACAAAGTGAACAGTTGAACGAATTGAACGAACGGATCAGTCAGTGTTAATTAACCGGAAAAGAGCGCTCATTAAAACAAACGACCGCGCACAGCTCTATCTACTGTACTGTATATTTGTGTCGTTAAATTGGTGCAATATTTATTTGCTGCTTATGCTGAAACTTACTTAATTTCTTATGTTTTGTAAATTATTTTTTTATATATACGTTTTTGATCAAATCCTCTCTTCTTACCCTGAGTTTTTAAATAAATATGTATATGTTAGTAGCCACCCTGTAAGGCTAATCGTACCTACACCTTTTATTTTCCGCTTTAATAGGGCACTGGAACTCTACTCTGCAAGCAAAAGATAATAAGTAAAAAAATTGTATTCATGAAAACAAACTTTAGCGCTTTTTGATTTGTTTTCCGGACCAAAATATATTGATCACTGCGGCCTCAGTAGCAATTAGAATAAAAACAATTATGCGTTTTGAGGGCAGTGTAACTATTAGTACTTGGATTGATATTAAGGAATAGACATTGTTTGCTCTAACTGAATTAATTTTTAATTAATATAAAGTAGTGTAAATTAAAATTGGTTGCCCTGGTTGCCCACTTAAAGTATAGAAGTGCGTAAGAGTGCAACCATGTTTAAGCAAGCATAAACACTCGTAATTAAACCTATTGCATATTTAAATAGTATTAAACCACTTCAGACTTTCGAAACGCAAACATTTTTGTGGTTAAATTTTAGTTTAGGCATTTTCAGATTTTCATCGTCAGGCCACAAGTTAATCAAACAAACTGTAATTGCCAAAAAGCAGTGCGCGTTTGTTTGTGTACTTTAACAAAATTAGCAGTTTTAAAAGTGATAACTAGTGTTAGTAATAAATAATAAATATTAATAACCTGCCAGTGTATTCAACGTTTATTTATAATACGATTTAAACATTCTTATACATTAAATTATAATCAAAGTACGTAAAAACACTTGAAACTTATTATCTAAAAATTCAAGGCAATAATTTCACCAGGCACACACGCATCGACTTTTGTTAGTCGATTCTTAAGTTTGACGGAGGGGGTGAGGGAAAAATGATAATCAATACCTTAAGCAGAACTTTATTAATTGCAATTGTCAATTATTTTATAGGGTTTTAATCCGATGTTTAGTTGCTTAGAATTAAAAGAAGGTTTTTGTTGTTGTGGAAAAATTATATTAGTCAATATCTTTTAAAGAAAACATGAAAAGTAAAGTTGAAAACTTTTAGCTTAGGGAAAATACCAGTTCGATTTTAAGTCCAACACGATGACAACAGCACCCTAGTGGCCGCGAACGCAAGTCATATTCCATTGCGTGCTGTTTATTTTCAAGCAGAAATCCTACTTTTCATTACCGACTGTCTAGATTATCGGGCCTTAGTCTGTGCTTTACTTGCTCAGAATTTTAAAGAAGTTTTTGATTTTGTGGAAAATTTATATTGATCAACATTTTTGACAGAAAGCGAAAAAAATAAAGCTGAAAACTGTTTAGCTGGAAAGAAATGGCTTGGAACGCAGGTTATAGCTGTTGGCGTTCTCATTTTTTAAGCAGCAGTGTAATCTGTTTATTGGAATATATTTCACATTCTCTCATCAACATCCAATTGCTTTTCCAATTGATTTTTGTGTTTGTTGCTATTGTATCAGTGATGACAAGGCTGAAGTTGAAGTTTTTCAGGGCAGACATTTAATCAATCTGAATAATTGTAAATACGAGGGTTGCTTTTTATATCGTGGCATTAGAGAAGAAAAATAAGTATTGATTGTCGAAAACTTTTTTATTGATTTTTTAAATATTCCCCATAAAAATCTAGACACTTTTGCCACTCTGATTGATTGATTGTATCCGAAACATGCATTCTGAATGCAGCAACCGCTTCTTTAGGCGACAAAAAACGTTGACGGTTCAGTTTGTGTTTTAAGTACGACGATAAAAAGAAGCCATTCGGTGCCAAGTCAGAACTATACGGCGTAGGACTAATTAAATCGATGTTTCGGGTGCTCAAAAAAGCCGATGTTTGAGCCGATGTGTGAGATATTGCACTGTGGTGGTGATCCAGACAATTGCCTGACAATAACTTTAGCTACCAACGAAAATTGTCAGCTAACACGGATGCAAGATTTTCTACGTATCAAAAATTGTCAGCCAATTGTCATTATCAAAATATACACACACATGCCATTATTCATTCCTTATTTTCTCGCTCAATAAACATGTTTTAATTTTTTTAATTCTCTTTTCTGCAACTTTTTACCTCTTGTACTCACATTTTTCCTGTTTTTTCTCCCCCTTTCGTACACATACATTTTTCTTTAATATTCTTTATCATTACTCTGACAATGAGGCCATTGTAAGGTGTTGAGAATTTATGCCAATGCCTGACAATGTACTAGCAATGATAATGCCAAAGTGTTCAGACGATTGCCAGATAACTGACAATTAATTGTTAGGACGGTGATCGGTCAATGCTTTTGATTACAATATTGTCAGCAAGAAATTGTAAGTTCTCACGATTGGTTAAAAATATTCTATACAATTTCTGACAATATTGTAAGATCTTAAAATCGTCTATACCTAGCTTTAGACTGAAAAATGGTAAAAATCAGCAAACTAGCCAATACCTACATGTACTGGCAGTGTGGAGGATTGCGCCTGATTTGCAGACGTTTAATTTTGTAACGCTTTCATTTCGATTATGGTGGTGTTATTTTATTTCTCCACGAACAGATTCTGTGTAAGATTTTCTTCCACATGAATTACAAATCACAAATCACTGTATTCTATGTATGTATGTGTATTTTAAACAACAACAGCATCTTCTTGTTGGTATTAAAATGTTTATATTTTTTTACTGTTGGCTGTGTTTTGTACTTCACTTTTTCTTTCTTTCATTGCGTTGTTACTATTGTACTGTTCGTTCGTGAACAGTTATTTGCCTTATGCTATCTAATACAGCTGAAAAATGAAAGTGCATGTGTGTGAGTGCGTGTGTGTGCTTCGTTTTGTTTGTAGTCGTTCACCTGGGGGTCCTTGTTAATAGCCTTGATGTTGTTAAAGCTTTTTTATACACTCTTGAACCTCAACGAAACTGAAATAAAACACACAAGAAGGAATCGCTTTCGTTTGAAAGGGGGAAAATTGAAAATAATAAAAAGATTCAACAACTGTGTGTAAAATAGTTTAACATTTGCTACTTTTTAATTTATTCTTCTCTGCAGACATGTATTCCATGTGCATATTAATAATAATAATAAATATAAAAAAATAAAGAATTAAAAAAGAGACGAGCAAACGCTATTTGTGGTTGAAATACCAATTTTCTTGTGTTTAAACGCCTTTTCGAAAAGGGCAGGAACCATTTTAATTTAATTTAAAGGCAGCGTAACTTTAATTGTTGGCTACAGGAATCTTTCAATATTATTGGTGAACATTTTCCTTTGACAAATTTCACTGCTACGAAAAAATGGCTTAAGCGTTTTTGTGTTATAGGTAGCATGTAATCATTAAAAAAACTATAATATATTTTTTTCAAGCTGCGTGAGAAATAATTTTAGTTTTCATGAAACTACAAATTAATTAGTTTTGGCCTCTTCTTAATTGTTTTGCGAATTTCCAAGACCTTTTGTCGGTAGCCCAGACTTAGAAGCACTAAAATAAATGGTGACCTTCTTATTATCAGCTACTTAAGGGCAGTTCAGACTATTAAACAATTATTAATACTTTCCTTGCGCTTTGCGAGACAAACGTTTAAATACATTTCTTGCAACTGTCAAAAATTTAATATAGATTACATTTTGCATTCACACTGTCACACTTCAAATGAAATGAAAAATAGCGCATGACATGGTAAAATCTTCATCGGCGTCATATGAGACATTTTATGTAGGCGAAAGTCGTGCCGCCCTCTAGAAATATTCAATTCGTTATGTTTAAGAGCACAAACATGTCTATAACAAAATTGGATTATCTGTAAGACATGGAGTGAACGAAATATAATTCTATACGATTAATAAAATTCAAACTTTTAGCCATTGCATGAGAAATAATAATACTAGCGCAGTTCATTATTTGGTGCAAATGTCTCTTGCATAAGTGCGAATGCTAGAAATCGTTGCTTTTTCTTTGCAACTGAACAACAAAATATACAAGGTTGCACTCGCAATATTTTACGTGTTGCTTTTTTTCGTATGAGTATTGCGTTTGCAACACTGACACTCGAACAGCTGACATTTTAAAACAAAGCAAACAAAAAATTGTAGAAATGGAGCCAACAGCAATTGCCAAAAAAGTAAAACGTGAAAAATCGAATAAAAAGTGGTCATCTGAAGAAATAAAAATCGTTTTAGATTATTTAGAGAACACAGAAAATATAGAGGCAAGTATAAAAAACAAATATGTGCATACATACATTCATACATTTGTAGATGCAAACATACATACATATGTATGTCAAAGCACACACTTAATTTCTTTTAAAAATTGTGTATTAATTTATCAGCTGTTATTTGGAGTGCAATAAAATTTGCAAAGTTGTTAAAAAAGGTGCTCAATGTCAGTTGCAATATAATCGCAAATGCAAATAGTCGCAACCAAAAACGCACCAAACGCTGAGTACCACTACTATCACTTACGGCTCGCTAGCGGCCGCAAGACTATCAAATTTTTATCGTATTATTTTCTGTTTCAATAACTTATCGCATTCACACTGTCACATTTAATAGTATTACATATTTGTATATTGGACAACTATTAATACATTGCATATTAACAGGCATGGCAGAGGTGCAATTCAGAAGACTTCGTCAGTAAAATTAACTGAACACACTGTTTAAAATAAATGAAACCTCGTTTAAAACCGTCCTACTTATTTTATATTTAAATTTATTAATTACTTCATTTGAATTTAAATGTTACAAAATCTACGGAACCCAAACGATTAAAAATAGTTAATAGCTCTGTTTCTTTACTTTTTGGGCAAAGTTCGGTATAAAGAGAGTAAACTATAATTTCTCTCAATAAGAGACAAAAAGCACAAAAAATACGGGCACGAATAAAAACAAATATTTTACCACAAAAGCAAATGTCAGGTTTCTGACAGGTCAATTTATGAAAAAAAAATTCATGTACATATGTATATATTTTATTTAATTTGAGTTTAAAAAAGTTTTCTCCAAACAATTAAAAGGAATGAAATGCATAAAACTTTTTAGGAACAGAACAGAACTCATAAATTCATATATGTAAGTACATAACTGAATTCGTAATTATAAATACATATGTATGTATATAACAATCAACAACATTTTAGAGAATGCCTTAAAATATTTTTTCACACTTTTCACACTATTTTATTATGTTATTGTTTATTCTTTGAAACAGCTGACAGCTGAACTACTTGCCCAAACTAGCCGGAATAAAAATTACGGGCTGTTTCGTGCAAGAAGAAGAAGAAGCATAATGTTCTCTCACAAATACTCTCATTTGCCCAATTTTAAAGTACGGGAAGGCTTTTCGTGCAAATTGGGATCCCAAAGTAGAGTAAAGAAACAGAACTAATGATTTTTCCTTTATTCTAACTGTCAAATAATTAATGCGTAATCAACTGGTAAACATTTTTTTGATTATTTCTTTGGTGGTGAGTTTTTTACTTTATTTTATCTGTAATGAACTTATTACTTTAGGTCTAAAAAATAGACTTTAATGCTTTCTGTCTTTTTTCAGCCGTCTATATGCCGCCGACATTTCGTTGCTGCTAAACAACTCATCGGTAGACTTGAAAAATCTAAAAAGAATGTTTGAAGCCCAACTACTTATTCTAAAATTCTCATGAACAAACTGAGAATCAGGAATGCTCAAACAAACTTTTTATACAGAAAGCATTTTACGTCTTGCAACACCTTTACTTTTTATAGCACTTTCTTACAACAGGTGACCTTTGGTTACCAACAACTTGTGTTCTTGAAAGTATCAAAAAGTAAAAGTTTTTGAATATTCAACAATGAACTTAACTATTTATTCGCTGTAAGAGCCAATTGAAATGTATTATTTTAGGTCCAAAGCCATTTATATGCAGCCGACATTTTATCAGTAGACTCGAAAAACCTAAAAAGAATGTTTGAAACCCAACTACTTATTCCAAAATTCTCATGAGCAAAATGAGAATTTCGAAATATCTCTCGCTAGTGGTGTCCTTTGAAAATATTTACTGGGATGTATAAAAATCATTTAATAAAGCCAATTTTAAAAAGTCCACATTTTTTTTGCTGTTTTCCATGATATCATTTTAAACATATTTTCCATCATCTCATGGAAACATTTTTTCAAGTATCTCATCGCTTCGTACTTGAATTTATGAAGGAGCTGCTTAAGTGAATTGACTATGCGGCTTTGGTAATTTAAACTTTAGCTGGCTGTAATGTAAATGAGTTTGTTTATTATCAAGTTGACTATTTTTCTGGCTGGACGACCTTTTCAATTGGTAGTTGCATTTTTGCAGCTAATTTATTTGCAGCTGCTGTCATAAAATACTCCATGAATATAAGCAATATCAGAGCAGTGAGTTTTTTTAAAGAAAAAAAAAAAAAAAAAACTATAGTATTTTTAAATATTAAAACTAAAAACTCCACGAAAGAAGAAATTAGTTGCATAGAATTGAGAAAATTAGTCGCCATACTTTTAAATACAAAAAAAAAAAAACATAATGCTTCGTGGTTTCAAAAGTATAGGTCTAGAATTCGACATCTGTCAAAGTAAGTTAATACACCGATTTTTTTTTCTCTGTTGAAAGTCTGACATTGACCTAAATGGATCGCTTAACTATCGCACAACGCACAAATATTATCAAAACTTACTACAAATATGGTGATTATGCCACAGCCACATATTGTGCTTTGAAAGAACATTATGGTGAACATTATGGTTTACATAATGGTCCAACTACGCAAGCAATTGGTAAAATTGTGAAGAAATTTGAAGAGACTGGAGCGGTTACAAATATTGTAAGGCCTGTGCATTATGGTTTCGCTCGTTCCGCTGAAAATATCGCTGCCGTTAGTGAAAGTGTTGTCGAAGACCCGAATGTGTCCTTGCCGTTCTTAAGAATTAGAACTGTCTTACGGCACATTACATCTCCACCTACATCCATATAAAGTCCAGCTCACACAACAACTGAAGCCAGCTGACCATCTACAACGTCGTAGATACGTGGAATGGGTGCTTGAACAACAGGCGGTGGACGGCGAATTTTCGAACAAAATCTTTTTCAGCGATGAACCACATTTCTCACTCGGTATGTTATGTTATGTTACGCGGGCCGCCGGTCCTGAGGCCGGCTCACTTGGGTCCCAGAAGGGTCCCGTTGTGTCACCCGAATAGGCTGTAGGGAGATGTCCCTACCCATGCTCCGCTGGTTCCGCCCTGAACCAGCCCGATGAACGGATGTCCAATCCGCATTCCGACACTTCCGGTAATCCATCTAGTGTCGGTCTGCCCAAGCAATTTGCTCTCTTGTTAGAGAGGGCCGGGCATCGACAGAGAAAGTGTTCGACACTCTCCTCCTCTTCCTTCCTCTTCTCACCCGGTAGGTTTGTTAATAAACAAAATTTTTGTATCTGGTGTTCTAAGAGTCCTCAAGTAATTGAAGAGAGAATCACATTACTTTCGAATTATTGGAAGTAGAATCAAATTACTTATCGAAATTTATGCAAATAACAGAGAAAACACTACTCAGCTAAATGGTTTTATAAGCAAAGAAGAACAGCAGTGCTTGAGGTTGCTAACTAGTTAAAGTAAGCGGTGTTAGCTATAAAACTGCAATGTTAATTTTGAGTAAACAGCTATTTTTGGCAATTATGAATGAAGATAAAGTAACACTCAAGATGAGTGGACTTGGCTTGAAACTCATAAATCGAATCATCACTGAATTGAGTAGCAAAGTAAGTAAACTGGAAATAAATAACAATAACTTTAATCCAATTAATGAAGATGCCCTTTCAGCATTGATCAATCTTGGGTGTGAAAAAATGAAAGCTTATGATACGATAAAAAAAAATACAAGACGAATCTTTAAACCTGGACACTAAGCAGATTATTTGCATGGCGCTTAAGGAGCTCTTAACATTATGAAATCAACAGAAAACCTCACTGTGTGGTGCGCTCTTTGGTCCGAAGGTGTGGTTAGACCTTACTTCTTCGAAAACGAGAATGGAACGACTATCACCGTCAAGCCGGAGTGTTATGGTCATATGATAACCGACTTTTTTCACCAGCTATTGAATAATACGACTTGGAGAATATGTGGTTTCTACAAAACGGTGCCACATGCCACACATCTCGAGCGAATATGGCTCGCGATGGCAAGAGAAATTTCATGGCTGAGTAATTTCTCGTCGCGATGATGTCAACTGGCCACCAAGATCATGCGATTTGACACCATTAGACTTTTTTTGTGGCTCTACGCGAAAGACTGTGTTTATGCAGATAAACCTTTAACTCTTGAGCACTTAAGAACAAACATTCGTCAAGTTATGGCTGAGATACCGCCCAATATGTGTCAAAAAGTGGTCGCAAATTACCTCAAAAGAATCAGTGCCTGCAACACTTCGCGTGGTGGTTATTTAAATGATGTAGTGTTTCACACACAATGTCAACGTTCAAACTTTATAATAAAAAAGAAATATCATAAAAAATATATTAATTCAGGTCCAAAAATGAAACTTTTCAAAAATGTTTACTGTCTTTTTCAGCTGTCTATATGTCGACGACATTTCGTTGAGTTGATTAGCTGCTATTCAACTCAACGAAATGTCGTCGGTATAAAAATAATATTTTATATGTGTTTTATTTACGTTTACTTTTGAAACCGCATGGATAAGCCATTATTTACAAAAACAGAGCAGACAAAGTTATCAACATATCCGTTGATAACAAAGTCATGTTCTATTGTCAAATTTTCCACAACGATTTAACCAAAACAAAACTTATGATTGAATTTTCGCCAAACTTTGATGTTATACGGTCAAGTTTAACTGTTACCACTGCGTTTGGCTAAAACAATAGCAACTGAACTGTTTTCTTTTCCTCCAAAAAGTATCATTTCGCTTATTTGGTTCTCTAGTCATGCAGCAAAAGTTTACAAATTTGCCCAATAATCATGGTGCACTCTCAGCACCAAAGTTGAAAACACTTGTGATGTTGAGTACTTGATGTGACTGCAAAACATTCTAAATTTAAGTCAATTAAAATTATTGAAAACTAAACTTTGAAAATGAGAAACAAATGCTTTTGGAATAATAGTTGTAGGTTAAAAACAAACAATCATGACTTAACCTCAAAACTCAAGCTACACATGTTCTACATACATATGTATGTATGTATGTATGTATGTATGTATGTATGTATGTATGTATGTATGTATGTATGTATGTATGTATGTATGTATGTATGTATGTATGTATGTATGTA